>JAGFNQ010005811.1:73494-151361 GCA_024364735.1 Boesenbergia rotunda
GTCTGACAATATTATTATAGAATTCTGCACATAAGGTTGTATTAATAGGATGAGTACAGAATATGAGGTTATCGAGTTGGTAAAAGTTTATAACATTCATTGCCAAGGGACAAGATTGGGTGAAGAATTGTCTATTTAAGTAGCTTATTTTTATAGGCTTGTATGTCGTTCGAGCAAACTTATTACAAAGTTCTAAAGTTGGGAACCTAGGATCGGGACTCGGTTCGGTACCTGGGTTCGCTTGGTTTGCTCGGTGTTTTCTAAGTTATGAAGCATGCATTTAGAAGAAAGAATTTAAGAAAACTAAATGTAAATGCGTAAGAAAAAGGAAATGAGAATTATACTGAGTGGCCGCTCGGGGAGGCATGGTCGAGGTTGAGGGAGCAAGAGAGTCACTTGGTTGCCTTAGAAGGAGAAGATTTTAGAGAGGAGAAAGGTTTTGGGTGTGGCAAGAAGAGGAGGTTCGGGTGCCTTCTTATAGGCACTTTAGCTAGGGCGCCCGGGAGCTCCCGGGCTCCCGGGACAGGACCTTATGCCTATGGCAGTGTCCTAGTACTGGTTGGGGGCGCCCGTGATGGCCCGGGCGCCCCGTTCAGAAGGGGTTGGCAGCCTTGCTTCCTTGACCAGTCCTGGGGGCGCCCGCAAGGGCCGGGGCGCCCTGGTTAGGGTGTCATGACACATTTACTGCCTGGGATGAAGAGAAAGCGTTGTGCGGGGCGCCCGAGGAGTCACGGGCGCCCGGGTTAGGTGTGAATTGGCAACTTTGTTGTCTTGTTAACCATTTGACCATGGTTTGACCATGGTATGACTACTTTGACCATGATTTGACTGCTTTGACTAAGGTTTGACTATTTTGACCATGGTTTGACTAGTGTTAGGTCAATGTCGTTCTAAACTATAGGATTTAATGTTTGTATTTAAACCACAATACAGGTATTAAAGGAATTTCAATTAAGTTAAATTTTACTGTCTCACCCAATCTATGGTTATCAATCACGTTTACCTTATGGGTTTTGTGACAGGTTTAGGTAGATTGAATTAAAAAAAATTATGATTTTATTTTGAAAAAGTTAAATTAATTTTGAAAACAATTGATTTTGAGTTTATTTAAAAAATGTTTGAATCTACAATTAACTGAAAATTTGTGTTAGATTCGAATTTGACAAAGAATAGTTTGAATTTGAATTTCAAAAATCGGCTTCCAGGTCTTGGCGAGGCACTAGGCCTTCTTTAGCCATAGCCTTATTGGATCATCAACACTTTCCTTGACAAAGACTTTTAATGAGATTTCATTTTCAAAATTATTTTTTGAAAAATTCTGGTCTAACTAGTTTGGGTCTTGGATCGGTAGCTTCGGCTAGTTTCACCAGTCTAAAGAGACCAAGTAGAGTGTACTTAACCTTATTAGAATTGGCTTCCCTAATATACTATCATCTCACCTCCACCCAATACTATGTTGTTCAAATTTCAATTAATTGATTGTGTCCTTATTCTAACCAATCCTAATTCTAAGCATGGTAAATTACAGAAATTAAATAAACAAGCAATCATGCAATTTGAAAACAAGAATTGAAATTTATCTAACTATAAATATTATTTTTAATTTGGCTCCCCTTGGACTAAAGCCACGATAATGGTTTGGCAAGATGTGAATCTTATCCTTGGGGATCCAATACTGATTTGATCCAGTTTTTTGTTCAGGCACAGTTTGGGTACCCATGCCTGAACTTTAGGTCTGGACTGGTTCAATATAGCATAGTAGGATCTTTGTCTAGATTTGGTTCTATAGCCCAACCCGGATCGATTTAGAACCAACTTCTGTTTTCCAAGAATCATGTCAAGACCCTTGGAACCAGAAGTGAATCATTCTAAAGCAACTCTAAGATCCTTAACTTGAGTTTTCAAGAAAGAGTTCTCTAATTCAAGTTTTTCAACTTGAGCAGAGGTTCCTTCTTGAACCTTCTCAGTTAAGGGTTTAGAGTCTGCCCCCTCATTCAGGAGTTTTACTTCCTGTCTGAGAGACTCGACTCGGATTTTGGCTTTTGCCAAGTCTCGAGAAAGATAAGAAATTAATTCACATAATTGTAATCTAGAAAACCCACTTACAGTGATTTTGCCGTCCTCTGAGAATGTAAGTTTGCCGTCTTCCGGCTCCGACTCTGACTCGGTCTCGATTTCTTCTGAGGCAGTTATTGCGAGTAGGTTTGACTGTGGGATCTCTTCTTCTTCAGAGGAGGAGGACTCGTCCCACGTTGCCTGAAGTGCCTTCTTCTTTCTTGTCTTCTTCGTTTCCTTCAGGTTGGAGCATTCAGTCTTGTAGTGACCCTTGTTCTTGCACTCGTAACAGGTCACGTTGGATTTGTTCTTTTCATTTGAGGGTTCAGCTGGTTCTTCCTTTCTTCGGCTGGCTTTCCTTCTGTTGGTCTGGTTTTTTAGCTCTTTGTAATAGTCTCGGGCTAGCCGAACCAACCTAGGCCGATTTCCCTTACTGTCTTCTGAGTTTGAATCTGAATCAGACTCGGGTGCAGGTTGAGGCTTCTTCTTGATTGTCTTTCCAGCTTTACCTGCAACAAAGGCAATGCCTTTCTCGGCCAGATTGCAGTTAGTCTGCTCATGCAATTCTAATTCAGAAAAAAGTTCATCTAACTTGATTTTGGAAAGATCCCTAGAAACTTTGTACGCATCTACCATAGATGCCCACAAGGTGTTTCTTGGGAAAGCGTTAAGGGCATACCTTATTAGGTCACGGTTTTCTACCTTGGGACCAATGGTGTGTAGACCGTTCATTAGCTCATGAATTCTGGCGTGGAGCTGAGCTGCTGATTCGCCGTCGTTCATCTTGATGGTGTATAGCTTGTTCAGCAGAAGGTCCCTCTTGCTGATTCGGGCGTCGGAGGTTCCTTCGTGTAGTTCGATCAGCTTACCCTAGAGTTCTTTGGCGCTGTTGAATGGACCTACCCGATTCAACTCTTCCTTGGTCAGGCCGCATTGGAGTGTTTGGGTCACTTTGGCATCGGCTTCTATTTTCTTTTTGAGTGCGGCGTCCCATTCAGTGTAAGACTGTTGTACTCCGTCAGCATTCCTTGGTATTTTCAGTCTGGACTGGATGATTATCCACATGTCCACCTGAGTTTTCAGGTGGACCTCCATTCTGCTTTTCCAGTAGGAGAAGTCCTCCCCACTGAAGAGCGGTGGTTTTGCGGTACTGAACCCTTCTTGCATGACCATTTAATAATTTACTGAAAAGGATAGAGAAAAGGAGAAAATGTCCCAAGACTTGGTCTTGGATTAGCAGTGCGGGACAATTAAGAAAAAAAATATCAAGTGGTGTTGCACCGGTCTCGATTAAAGATAAGAATAAAAAAAACTTAAAAAATCCGAAAAATTCTCAAATTGGTGGTTGCACCAAATTTGAGCTTCCCCGCTCTGATACCACTTGTTGGATCGAGAGAATACGATAGAGGGGGTGAATATCGTAAGTCGTTTCGGATTGAAAAAGAGAATATGCAGCGGAAAAATTAAAACGAAAACCAAAACGCAACCACCAGGATTTTACTTGGTTCGGAGTCGCGGTTGGCTCCTACTCCATGGCCCACGGTCGTTGATCATTTACTGCGGGCAATTCTATATGTGCGCAAAAAGGTTTACAAATAGATGTTACAATTGCAGTACAGTAAACTTAAAAGGACAGCTCTTCGTTACCGACGTTCGGTGTGGAATGTATCTCGAAGCAGAGGGACGTCATCGGCGCTTGTATCTCGAGTTGGTAGGTTTCCGGAGCAAAGCGCTTGAGTAGAAGAGTGTGTTGGTGTTGGAAGTAGTGATGTTCGAAGCCTTGGGGTCGAAGGGCTATTTATAGCCTCATGGGGTGCCCGGAACGTTGGGGGCGCCCCCCCCCCCCCACGTGTCAGCCGATCCGGACAAGTCTCGGTCAGCTCTAATCCCTCCAAAATCGGGATCGAGCTTTGACGGGGGTGCCCGGGAAGCAGGGGGCGCCCGGGTTGACTCAGTCTGCTGGCTTCTCGCTGGCTTGAACCTTGTCTGCCTCGTTGGCTTGGACCCAAGGCGCCCTGGGCACTGGGGGCACCCACGACGCTGGGGGCGCTCGCGACGCTGGGGGCGCCCGAGACATAGGGGGCGCCCGGGACCAGTAAGCCTTTGAGCTGTTTCTTCGTTTACTGCTTTGCCTTGACCTTGGGGGCGCCCGGGACCTCTCGGGCGCCTAGCTCAGCTGCCTGCCCCTCTCCTTTGGTGCATTCTGAGCTGCAGAAACACACTCCTTCGGTCCCTGCATTCAAGGTTAGTACCAATACAAACAAGGCAAGAATATTAGTTAGATTTTACAGCCTTAGCTTTCTTGGTTCTGACTTTGGGTCTCCCAAATGGAGCCCTAGGTCAAACCGACGCCTACTGTTCCCTCGACGGGGAACGCGTCCTCACCTACTCCTCTCGGGAGAGTTTACCTTTTGCCAACCGGCTCCTCCGGTTGGACTTTTGCCCAGCAGCCCTTCGACAGGTGCCTAACATCCCTTCGCTAGGTCTTCAATGCCTAGTAGCCCTTCGCCAGGTGCCTAGCAGCCCTTCGCCAGGTCTTTGATGCCTAGCAGTCCTTCGCCAGGTGCCTAGCAACCTTTCGCCAGGTCTTAGGGTTTCGATGCCTAGCAGTCATTCGCTAAGTGCCTAGCAGCCCTTCGCCAGGTCTTTGATGCCTAGCAGTCCTTCACCAGGTGCCTAGAAGCCCTTCGCCAGGTCTTTGATGCCTAGCAGTCCTTCGCCAGGTGCCTAGCAGCCCTTCGTCAGGTCTTAGGGTTTCGATGCCTAGCATCCCTTCGCTAGGTGCCCAGTAGCCCTTCGCCAGGACTTCTTTCTGCACACTCAGTGAACACATTAGACCATAAATAATACTTAACTTTGAATCCTTTGCCAATATCAAAACAAGGTTCGATATGGGGCTTCTTGCACCAACATGTTGTGTTACCTTCTCGTGGTCTCCTGTACTCAACCTGATTCATTTCTGAGATCTATGGAGAGGTTACTCCACCGAGAAGGAGATTCTCTTTGCCGGAGTTCCGGGGCTTGATCTGCCGACAATCAAGGGTTCGCCCACCTCATGGGCACGCCAAGGAGTAGGGGCATGTTATCCCTAAACCTTGTAAATCTCGTGTGTTCATTTCTGTTCTGTTGTTTCTTTCTATCTGTCTTTGTTTTACTGCTGCTAACTTGAGTGCAGAAAGAATAAAAAGAAGCCAACTTTTAAGTGGGTGGCTATTCACACCCCCCTCTCTAGCCATCCCAGATCCAACAAGTGGTATCAGAGCCTGGGGCTCTTTCAAACGGTTTAACACCCGAAGAGAAAAGAAGAATAGCGTTGAGAGAAGGCTTCAACACCAACAAACCACCGTTCTTTGATGGAGCCGACTTCCAGTATTGGAGGTCAAGAATAGAGTATTACCTCAAGACTGATATTGGTATGTGGTTCTCAGTCAAGGAGGGATTCACTCCTCCAAAGGATGTCGAGGGCAAGGAGCTTGATTCATCACGATGGTCAGCCGAACAGACGTGGGAAGGAGAGGCTGAATTTAAAGTTGTGGTTACTCTGCAATGTGGAATGACCAAGGAGCAACTTATCAAGGTTGGCCCTTTCTCAAGTGCCAAAGATCTATGGAACAAACTCATCGAGCTACATGAAGGCACTCGAGACTCCCGGATAGCAAAAAGGGACATCTTCCTCAACCAACTCCAAAACCTCTCCATGAAGAAATGTGAAACGGTAAGTGAGCTTCATGGTCGATTCAAGGAGATACTTAATGGTTTGCACTCCATCGATGAGAAGGTTGAGAATCGCGACCTTGTATGGTACGTACTCAAATCTTTTCCTAGGAATGCTTTGTGGTCATCGATGGTGGATGCATACAAGGTATCCAAGGACTTGTCTATTACAAAGCTAGATGACTTTTTCTGTGAAATGGAACTACATGTGATTGCTAACAAGGGCCCAAAGGAGAAGGGTATTGCTCTTGTTACAGTGGACAAGACAAAGAAGAAGAAAGAAAAGAAGAAGGAGAAGGAGGTCTCATCTTCCTCATCCGAATCTGATGAGGACGAGAGCGAGTTTTCATCAACTGAGATGGCTAATTTTGTGAGAAGGATGATGAGGAAGAGTCAGCACTACAAGGGGAAAGGTAACACTAATGAAAATAAGATTGATAAATCTAACATCACGTGTTATGAATGTAGCAAAAAGGAGCACTACAAAAATGAGTGCCCAAAACTAAAGAAGGAGGAGAAGTCAAAGAAGAAGAAGGCCTTGAAGGCCACATGGGATGAGTTTTCATCTAGCTCATCCGAGGAGGAAAAGGAGGAGAAGAGCACTCACCACGTAGCTCTTATGGCCTTAGAAGACATGGAGAGTGGCGAAGAGTCAACTCATTCATCAACCGCGGCTTCATCATCTTCGGATGATGAAGAGGTAATCTCTCCTGAACTCGATAAATGTTATAGAACAATAGCATGTTTAACTAATTTGCTTAAGAAGTCTAAGGACAAGGTGAAGTCCTTAAAATTAGAAGTAGAACAATTAAGAACCTCTAAGGATGAGGAAATTAATGATTTACATGTTGAGGTATTTGAGGATGAAAACAAAGCCTTGAAGAGTGAAGTTGAGAAACTCAAGAATCTTCTTGAGAAATTCTCAACTAGCTCCAAGACCTTAGACATGATCCTTAACGCTCAAAGAGCGGTTTACAACAAGGCCGGTATAGGTTACTGACCTAAGGAACCTAGCTTTTGTTGGATCGTGAGATGCGATAGAGGGGGGGGTGAATGTCGCAAATCGTTCGGATTAAATAAAAAGAGTAAGTGCGCGGCGGAAATAGGGACAAAGCAACACAACGCTAACAAGGTCGTTTTACTTGGTTCGGAGCCTGGGTCGACTCCTACTCCAAGGCCCACGGTCGTTGACCGTTTACTTTGGGCAATTCTATAATACGTAGAATGAGTACAGAAGAGAAATACAAATTGCAATAAGAAAGATTACACTTCTGTATTTACCAACTCCCGGGGTAGGCTCGAGTTTCGGTGCAGCGGGAGGTCGACGGCGCTTCGGACTTGAGTTGGGAAGTTCCTGGAGCAGAGCGCAGTCGTCAGAGAGTTTGGATGTGTTGAATGAAAGCGGTGTCTTGAAGAGGAGGGTCTAGGGCCCTTTTTATAGTGCCTGGGGGCGCCCTGGTCGACGGGGGCACCCCCCCCCCCCCCACGTCGCAGCAGATCCACACAAGGCGCAGTCAACGACTTATCCCTTGAACCTCGGGATAAGGTCTTGACGGGGGCGTCCTGGACGCTGGGGGAGCCCTGGTTGACTCGGCCAACTCTTATGCGCAGCGCTGAAGTCTCCTGCATAAGAGTGGCTGGGGGCGCCCGGGACAGCGGGGGCGCCCTGGGCGCTGGGGGCGCCCGGGACAGCGGGGGCGCCCTGGGTGCGCAGTGCAGACGCGGCAGCAGCTTAACTCTTCGGTTGGTTTGCCATGGGGGCGCCCGGGACAGCGGGGGCGCCCTCAGAATGTACTGTCGAGATTTATTTGCTTTCTTTGTGTTTTGTGTTCACCTTGGGGGCGCCCGGGACACTCCGGGCGCCTTGGTTAGCAGTTGCCTCTTTCCTTTGAGCCATTCTGAGCTGCAGACACACGTTCCTTCGGTCCTGCTTCTAGGGTTAGTCCAAAGCACAATAAAACAAATATTTAATTTAATTTATACAGCCTCAGCTGTCTTGGTTCTGACTTTGGTCTCCAAAATGGAGCCCTAGGTCGAACCGACGCCTAATGTTCCCTCAAGGGGAACGCGTCCTCACCTACTCCTCTCGGGAGAATTTACTTGGTGCCAACCGGATCCTCCAGTTGGACTTTTGCCCAGCAACCCTTCGCCTGGTCTTGAGTTTCGCCCAGCAGCCCTTCACCAGGACTTGGTTTTTGCCCAGCAGCCCTTCGCCAGGTCTTGAGTTTCGCCCAGCAGCCCTTCGCCAGGACTTGGTTTTTGCCCAGCATCCCTTCGCCAGGACTTGGTTTCCTGACAGCCCTTCGTCAGGTGCCTAGCAGGCCTTCGCTAGGACTTGTTTTCCTAGCAACCCTTCGTCAGGTGCCTAGCATCCCTTCGCTAGGACTTGTTTTCCTGACAACCCTTCGTCAGGTGCCTAGCAGCCCTTCGCTAGGACTTGATTTCCTGCACACTCAAGCAGCATTGTTAGATACCAAACAACCCTTAACTTTGAATCCTTTGCCAATATCAAAACAAGGTTCGATCTGGTGCTTCCTGCACCAACAGCTTTATCTCATTGATGTCTAGAACTCATTTTAGATCATCAAATGTTTCTAGGGTTTAAGGAATTAGAAAGAAAATGACCAAGGTGTGGGTGCCAAAATCTTGCATTGAAGGTGCATTAGGTCCCAACGTTTGGGTACCTAAATCATCTATTTTTCGTATTGTGTAGGCATTGATTGAGGGGGAGCATCTATCAACTTGGTTTGTTGATAGTGGGTTCTCTAAATACATGACTGGGGATAGATCATTATTCACTACCCTACAAAGCAAAAGTAGAAGTAATGTATCATTTGGTAACAATGGTAGTCTTAAGGTTGTAGGAATAGGAGACATTCAAATATCTGAATGTCTTAGGATCAAGAATGTCCTTCTAGTCAAGGGGATGACTTTCAATCTCCTAAGTGTCTGTCAATTGTGTGATGCGAGATACACAATTGAATTTCACCCAAGTCAATGTCTAGTTATACATAATGACACACATGACACGGTACTAGTGTTGGAACCCAGATGGCTAGAGAGGGGGGGGTGAATATAGCCAATCACTTGGACTTTAAACACTTAGCGAATTTCTGCACCTCACTTTGTTAGTAGCACAGCGAAATTATGAAAACAGAGTATGCAGAAAAAAAAATAGGAAACAAAACAAACTAACACCACTAGCAAGATCGCTAACAAGGAGGATTTACAAGGTTTGGGGATAACTTGCCCCTACTCCTTGGCGTGCCCTTAAGGTGGGTGATCCCTTGATCATCGGCAGATCAAGCCCCGGTTAACACCGGATAGAAAGCAACCTCCTTCTCGGTGGAGAAACCTCTCCACAGCGTTTCAATCACAGATATAGGTTTAAGCACAATGAAACACAAGAAAGATCTTACTTAGCACTTAGCACAGACAGGAACATAGCAGGCTTCTCCAAGCTCCACCCAGCGACGATCTCACGCAAGAATCCCTTTCACCGTGTCTTCTCGCTGTTGGACTTCAAGCCTCTTGTTCCTTCCTCCAAGTGCTCAAGCAAGGAGTGGTTGCTTCTCAGATCTCAACAGCTTGCTCAGGAATGATGAAATAAAAAAGATCACAAGCACGCAGCAAGCCACAAGAACTTCACAGCAATACTGATTCGCAGAGTTGTTGAAGACTTCTCACAACCAGCGCTTAAGTCTACTCCACACAGCTCCAGGTCACCATCCCACAGCAGCCTCCAGCTGCTCTTCTGCAACCACCAGCCACCACTGAACCCTTCTGGACCTCCTGAGCTTCCCTCAGACCAGCCCCAGACAGCAGCTCCAGCCAGCGCCAGCGCCCGTTGCAACCTGGGATGGAAAACAGACAAATCTGCTCCAAAGAAATACCACCATTGACTCTCCTTGAGTGTTTGAATCCTTCCCTGTCACCTGCAACTTAATCAGTGGGTTAGAGCAGCATATCAAGCAAGAAATCAAGGATCAGAGATCAGCCGCAGTGTATCAGATATGCTCAGACGCGATCAGAGCGTCTGATAATGTAATTTGAATTAAAGTGATCGGTCACGGGACCGATCCAGAGCTCGTGGGTCGGTCACCTGACCGATCCACCGCTTCGCTGGGACTACCAGCTCTCTCGGCAACACAAGTCTGATCGGTCACCGGACCGATCAGAGTGAAGCCTGATCAGTCACCAGACCGATCAGAGTGATGCCTGATCAGTCACTCAGACCGATCAGGACCGATGAATAGTAATCTCGGAAATCAGATCCTAAGTCTTTGATCGGTCACCGGACCGTTCAGGAGCTGATCCGCGGGGGAACTCAACTCACTATTCACTCCCTGATCGGTCACCAGACCGATCAAGAGTAAGGAAGTGAGGAAGCTGCCTGCTCCCTGATCGGTCACCGGACCGATCAGGAGCCAAGCAACAAGGCAACAGCCTACTCCTTGATCGGTCACCAGACCGATCAGACACGGCTGGATTGGTCAGCAGACTGATCCACTAAGGAGCAGCGTGCCAACCTCCCTGATCGGTCACTAGACCGATCCAGGGACGCAGACCTAGCCCTCCAAGCTAGGATTTTTCCATCTAACCCTCCAAGTTTGGACTTTTCACCTAACCCTCCAAGTTAGGACTTTTCACCTAGCCCTCCAAGCTAGGACTTTTCACCCAACCCTTCCGAGTTAGACCTTTTCCACACCTAGCCCTCCAAGCTAGTATTTTTCACCTAACCCTCCAGTTGGGACTTTTCACCTAACCCTCCAAGTTAGGACTTTTCACCTAGCCCTCCAAGCTAGGACTTTTCACCTAGCCCTCCAAGCTAAGACTTTTCACCCAACCTTCCGAATTAGGACTCTTCACCACCTGGCTTCACTCACCAGGACCCGGCTTCACTCACCGGGATTTCCAACACCTGGCTTCATTCACCAGGATCCGGCTTCACTCACCGAGATTTCCAACACCTAACCCTCCCGGTTAGGACTTTAATCATCCCATGCCTAATCCCCGATCAGGTCTTAATCATAATCAGAATCATAATCAACCTAAACTAAAATCGGTGTCAACCCCAAAATAACAATCAGGGCCAGTCTATTCCGGGTCCATCAAATTTTTGGCGCCGTTGCCGGGGAAGCAACTAGTTGATTTGTTTGATTTTTACTTGTGTGCTTATGGGCATATCATTTGATTATATTTTCTTATGCTTTATCTTTTGTATACGGTTGCTGTCATTTTTTCTTATTTGTTGTGTGACAGGGCTGTAAGACCAAAATGTTTTCAGATCAGGACATCAAAATGATTTCAACGGGACAATCAGAGCTCAAAGAGGCATTGATGGAGTTGAAATATTGGGTTAAGGTGTTGGAATACCAACAAAAACATAAAGCGCATTCATCTACTTACCAACGGCCGATTCAGCCTACATTTCAGCCACCTCAGCCCCAATTTCAACAAGGGCAGCCACAATTTCAGCCTTTCCAGCAATATCAGCAGCCAAATCAAGATTTTCAACAGCCTTGTTCGAATTTCCAGCAAGCAAATCAGTTTTTTCAGCCTTATTGTCAGCCAAGTCAGCCTTTCCAAAATTTTCAGCCAAATCAACCAAATTTCCAAGTTAATTCGAATTTCCAGCAACCATACCAATTTCCACAGCAATTTCAGCCATGCAACCAGAATTTTCAGCCTCCATTTCAACAATTTCAGCAAGATTTTCAATCATGTCAAAATTTTCAGCAAGGGTTCCAACCATTTCAGACTTTCCAGAATCAAATCAAAGTGGATTTCAACATTCACAGCAAAATTTTCCACCAAAGGATCAGAATTTTCAGCCACCAATCCAATCTTCTAGCCAACAATTTCAGCCCTATGATCAGAATTTCCAGAATCATAATTTTCAACCATCTCCACCAAGTTGTGAACCAAGTTTTCAGCAATTTAATCAGCTTATTCAACCATTTGATCAACCCCCACAGTTCCAATTTCAGAGCTTACAGCCTACTCTTGGTCTTCAGCAGCCTTATGTTACATTTCAAGACCAACAGGAGTTCCACACTAATCAAGTAGGCTTTGAGAATCCTAATGAGAATGAGGCTCAACAAAGGCTGGAGGAGATGTTTCAACAAGTCCTACAACAACAGAAAAATTTTCAACAACAACAACAACAGCAAATTTTTCAACAACAACAACAACGCCTTGCAAAATTGGTTGATCAATTCAATCAGATAAAAGCCCAAAGATCAGAACAATTATCTTCTCAAGCTACTCTTAATTCTGAGGGGTATGCTGGTGATCTAACCTTGGGAAATGAAGAGATTGTATCAAGTTTAAAAACTCCAGAGGCTGAATTTCCTGAAAAATTTTCAGCATCCTATTTTCCCATTCAAAATAGCCTGGGAGTTGAGTTTATATCAGTTCAAGGTGACCCTAGTGCATGGCCAAGTCTATCTTCAAGTGATCTTGCAAATTTGGTGGAAGAAGAAGAAGTAATCATTAAAATCAGGGCACCTACAGCATGCATCCCTCCGGAGATTCTTGTTCAAAATTCATTTCCAAATTTTTTAGCTCAAGAAGAAGAAACTGAAGCTCCACAAGACCCTTCTCATCTTTTATTTTGTGATGATAGTATTATTGATGGTCCTAATATTTCTGATATTGTTGTTGCAGATATTACAAAAGGAGCATGCATAGGAGATGATTCTACAGGTGTAGGGGATTGCACTAAGCCCCAGGGACCACCAACAGTGATGGATACATTAGAAGATTCAGAGGATGAACCAGAATGTGTAGGGACTTGCATGGTGGATGCAAGAACCCAAGGATCACCTATTTTAGTTGAGTGTACACCAGAACCCGAACCTGAAGAGGAGATTGCACATTACCAGGAGGAGCCAATAATTACATCCACTCTTGTGAACCTCCAGGTATTCTTCAGCACGCTCAGGTAAGTATTTCTCCTCTTTGTTCAGAAAAATTCAGCAAGGTACCTAGTGTTGATTTTATTGGTTATGATGAATTTATTGATATACCTTGCGTAGAAACTGCTTGTGCAAATCCAATAGAGGTACCAAAAATTGATTTCATTGATCGTAATGCATTACTTGATACATCTCTTGTAGATATGGATTGCAAAAAAATTTTAGAGGCACCTATAATTGATGTTGTTTATTATGATGAATCTCTTGATACCTCTTTTGTGGATATGGATTGTGAAAAATTTTTAGAAGTGCCTGAAATTGATGTTATTTATTGTGATGAATCTCTTGCTATATCTTATGCTGAGGTTGAATGTGAAAAACTTATGGAGGTATCTGAGATTGATTTTATTGGCTGTGACACATTGCTTGATACATCCTTGATGGAAAATAATTGTGATATTTCTATTGAAGTGCCAAAAATTGATTTCTTTGTTTGTGATGAGTTCCTGGATACAAATTTTGTAGGAAATAATTGTGAAAAATTTATTGAGGCACCAAGAATTGATTTAATTGGATATGATGCAGTTTTGGATACATTTCATGCAGAGACTGATATTATTTCATTTCATTCTGACCCTGCACGCTTGAGAGAGGTATTACATGGTTTTGCAGGGTCTAGAAGACTTCTGGAGTGGGTGCTCCAACTGAACAGGCTCCAACCTCCTGGAAGAACTTTCAAAAGGCATCAAGAGGGAGGAGTAGATCTTACTCTAATTCGAAGCACTCCACCTCTTACATGGGTCTTGAACCTAAATCGCCTACGGCCACCTGAGCAATTTTTTGTGAAGTCTAAGTGTGGGGAAGTCCTAATTCTCTCAGCCACCCATGCTCCTCCACTACCACGATGGAGGCTACTTCTTGACAGATTCCGTCCACCAGAAATAAAGGGGAGTTTGTTCCTTCTTGCATTTTCTTTCACTTTTATGACTTCTAGAATTTTCCTTTAAATTGAGTCCTTACTAATAAAGGCATGAGTAGAGTAGAATGAATAGGAGTCATTGTAAATACCTTGTTATTTCTTTTGTCACTTTTTCTTCATAAGTAGGAATAAATGTATCCCTCTAGGTTATCTCCATTGCATTTTAGAGTCTTTTGAAAATAAATTAAATTTGGTTGTTAAAACTTAAGGTTTGAGCTCATGGATGAATTCTTGGATGCTTGAGTACTACTTGGTTTTAGATTCCTAATTGAGGACTTGAGATGAATTATTTTTGCCTAGTGAGAATTAGCCTTATATTTGTGACACACATATGTTATTGCACTCTAGAACTTGCTTAGGTTCTTTCAAAACCATATTTCAATGATTGGATCACATCTATAGAGACAAATCAATTTGTTTATCCTTCCATGTCAATTTTTGGCACTAATCATGTCTACTTTATTTGTCTTTCCTTATTCCTACTCTTAACCCCATTTTTCTATGGATTTGTTTGCTTGGGATGTTTTCTTGATGCTACTTTGCCCGAGACAGACAAAGATTTAAGTGTGGGGGAGCGACTAGTGTTTTGGAAAGATTTGGTATCAAAAGAGGCAATTTCATGTCGAATTTTTTTTTTGCAATTACATGTGCCAAGAATGAGTTTGAGTGAGTTTGAATTCCAAGAATGAGCAAGAGAGATGGAAGCAAAGGGAGTTCTAAATTCCTTATCATACTTTGAAGATCCAAGTGGCATGCAATGAAAGAATGAAAAAAAAAAATCTGGAAATCCAAGTTCAAAGTGGCACGCAAATGAAACTTATGTGCCAAAGTGAAGAAAGAAAAAAATTTTGTGGAGCTAACTTGGATCAGAAATGATGTGGATGCAGAATTGTGGAAGCCGAAATAATGGAAGTGGCTATACAACTTGATTGCAAAGAATTTCTGAAAAGTGTTGGAAGCAAACCATGCTAAGTCTTAAGCTTAAACGAATACCTTATGCATGTGAAGCTGCAAAATTGCTTAAGAATCTATTTGGAGTTGTTGTTGAATCTCCAAAACATGGACAGAGCAAGGAAAAATTAGTTGGAAGCAGCTGGACAAGTGCAGAAATCTGTGCCAAGTTCAAGTGCAGAAATTGTTTACCATATCAAGTTGTTTCCATACAAGAAATTCTGTATCAACTTTAAACTGAATTTGAGTTTTCTAATTTAGCAGTGTATTGCTGAAATTAAACAGAGGATGCAGAATGGCTCTTCCCTGAACTCAATTTAATTGCAGCAGATTTGAAATCTGAAAGTGCAGTGGCTGGAATTCAAATTGCAGTGCAATGGCTGAAACTCTCCATTGTTATTTGATGCTAACTGTTGCTAAGCAATCGAAGAATGGCAAATCCTGAAATTAGCTGCATGGAGTGGAAATTGAAACATGAAATAGAAAAAAAATGCAGCTAAAGACAAGAAGGAAAAAAAAATTGGGAACTAAAAACAACAAGTAGTATTTCTTTAAAGTTCACGGCAAGGCTGAGTTGAAGCTGATTCTGATAGGAATTTGAGCAAATAAGGACTGAACAAGCAGGGACCATTTAAAGTAGAGAAGGAGGAAAAATCAGGAAAGAAGAATGGAGAAACAAAGTTGGCACGCAAGGTGGAAGTTGGCACATTGAGACTAATAGGTTTTCTTCATCCAAATCAAAGGCAATTATTCAAGTTTGACTTCGCCACACTTTGTATTTCACTAGAGGACTGAAAAGAGAAGAAAAGTACATTGGAAACATTCTTGAGCAACCAAGTCTCCCACTTTATCAATTTTTCCATTTCCTTGATTTTTACTCCATTTCTTACCATTTTCCATGTTTTCATTTGTTTTTGTAGATATTGATCCTAATCATGAATAATGGTGGAGAGTAGATAATAAGCAAGCCTATGGTAGTGCAAGAAGCATGTGTGTTTGAGTGAGCTCCACTTCCATCATCAACTTAGAACTTAAGGAGAGGGCCACCAAAAATTCCTTGGAAAGGCTAGTGAGTTAAATTCATCTCAATGAATCATGATAGATGAAAAGGCTAAGTTGTTGATTTAAGAACAAGATACTAATCCATAGAGCTTAGATTTTTGAGAATTGACAACCTTAGGTAATTTCTTTTCATTTGCTTCTAATTATGCTTAAGAAAATTTAGGGGATCCATACATAGTAGTTTCGCGAGACGCTCAAGCTTAAGTGTGGGGAAGTTGATAAGTACCATTTTATTGATTATTTTAGTTGCTAAAATCCATGTTTGACTCATGTTTTACTTGCTTAATTGTGAATTTACCCTAGGTTTTAGAACTTGCTTTTATTTTGGGCTTAATTGCAAATCTGTACATATTTGGATTATTTGGCCACTAAATTTTTGATCTATTTTTGTAGGCATGAAAGGTTCATGGACCTAGGGCATACTGGGTCAAACTTGAGTCGGAAGAGGACCCAGATCGAGTTATCAAGTTTCGGATTAATCTGGGCCGTCTGATTCAAAAGCGGTTAGATCTAAGCCATCCGGGACCATCTGAAGCAATCCGAGCTAGGGTTAGGGTTGATCAAGCACTCTGATCAAGATATGAAGGTTTCATCCCAATCAGAGCTCATTCAACCGTTGGATCAAGCTCGGAGGGCTCTAGACTGTCCATTCAAAGATTAGGTTGATCTGGACCATCCGTTGCAAATCTGGAGGATCTGAGCTACCACGAGGCAGATCCTGACCCCTGATCATCATCATCAAAGTTTGGTTCAGATCAGATGAAGATCAACCATTGGATTTTCTCAAATTAATCTGGGCCGTCCATTCTTATGTATTTAATCAAATTTCTTCACAGCCTTCAGCTTCGTCGCGTCTCCACCGAACTATTTTTTTCCTTCTTCCTGTTCTTCGTTCTTCAGCTGTTTTCTTCAATCCAAGGGGCGCGACCACCCTTTCTCTTCATTTGGATCACGTCGAGGTCACTGGGGAGAGCAATCGGTGGAGGTTCTAGCTCGGAATTGGGCAAGAACAGGGCTGAGTGAGGGTTTCCTCAGCTCTGCATTTGATAGCTTCGATTTCAGTTTTGTCCAATTTTACATCAATCCAAGCCATCCAGAGGGGTTCCATGGAGTGTTTGGATCATTCCCGCACCTTCATTTCAATCAGACGAGGCTGAATTGAAGAAATCAATTGGGATTTCCATCTTGAACAGAGTTTGAGCTGGAATGGATCACGGATTCAGTTCCCCAATGAATTGCTGAGCTTACGGGTTCAAGACCAGCCCTTGCGTGACGAACAAGGAGATCTTGAGCTAATGGAGTGATTGGGGTTTAGATTTCGTATTGTATTTTAGTTGTTTAGCTGCAGTTTAAATTCTGCCGTAACTTCATTTCTGAGTTTATTCCAGCTGCTATAGTTTTCTTGTATGGATTGTTTCTTTCTCAATTCGAGGCTTATCCTTGAGTGACAGCAAGGGTTTCTTGAGTTGAGATGAGAGATTGAGGCTTTGCATAGTTAAATTCCATTGCAATTAGCTGTAATTTCGATTCCGGTCATTTCTGTTCTGTTTTCATATCATCTGCTCTAGCCAACTTTTCTGAATTGTTAAGTTGTAATTAGTTTTCAGTTCTCAAGTTTGCAAGCATTAGATAGATAGTTTGTTAGTGAGCAATTGCAACTTGTTTAGTTGTTTTGTAGCTAAGTATCTTTTGCGTGCCATTTCTTTTCCAGCGTATCAGTTTTTCTTCATCCTGCGTATCAGCCAGTTTTTCTACGTATCAGTAGCTTTGCAGTTAGTTCATTATAGTTTCCATTCCTGAAGTTAACAAAGACCTTAGTGTGCTGTGCATTTGAATTCGGCTTGTGTTTAGTTTGGTTTGTTCAGAATTTCGATTTCATTTCTGCACTTTCAGTTTCAGTTTCTGCACAACCTCATTTCAGAAACTCAGATTTATTTTCCCTGCATTCCAGCTATTAAATCCTGTCTTTGTCTCAAATAACAATTCAACTTGGAGTTGTACCAAGTTAAACTCAATTCTAAGTGAACTCTCGCACTTGGTGTCAGCTCCATTCGCAATTAGTTTGTTTCAGTTTTGAGAAGTTCATTTCTGCACATAAATTGTATCTGAACTCAGCTTCATTTTCTGCCTTTTGGTTGCTTCGGGATTGTAGTTCCTTCATGCGTATCAAGTGGTAGACCTGTTTTTGTATTGAGTAGTGATTCGACACTGATTGGTACCAAGTTAAGTCTTCTGAAATTCCTGCACTTGATCTCAGTTTCCAATTGCATTTGGCCGATCCCAAATTCCTTCATTCATTTCTGTCGTTGGTCATTTCTGAACATTACAGCTAGCTTAAATTCCAATTGGTTTACATCAATTTATAGTGTTTCATTTAGAATTAATTGTAGTACATCAGTTTTCTCTCCTTTGCGTGCCAAGTGCTGAAATTTTGCAACTTTGTATCAAGAGGCAGTTTAGGCATTGTTTATCTCATTTTGGTATCGAGTTTGTAAATGGCTTGCACCTTGTATCAAGTAGAGTCTTGGCAATGATTGTGTACTACTTTGGTTAAAGATTGAATTGCATTTAATTGGTTTGGAGTAGTAATTTCTGAAGAAGATCTTTTCATTAGTGCTAGTCGAAATCAGATTTGATTAGATAACATCTTGAATTCCAAATTTGACAAGGTTGCATCAGTTGGATAAATTATCTATTGGTTGAGTTATTGATTGCCATCACTTGTTTAGCTTATTAGCTAAGTTCCTTTCTTTTCATTTCATTTTCATTCTCAATTGCAATCCAAACCCAGATTCACATTCGAAACCCAAAATTCACAAACGACACATAAACACGAGTTCGAATCACACAACATCAACTAGCCCTAGGAAAAATACTACCTGTGGCCCCTTTACTACGTTTACATTCTTTGATTGCATAAAGGGTTTCCAATATTTTATTATTCATATTTAAATTTGGTGGACTCACACATTTCGTGACAGTCTATTCCGGGTCCATCAAATTCATGTTCATTCCATTTTTCTTTACTTATTTCTTACTCTTACCCTCACTTTTCTATGGACTTGTTGTTTGAAATGTTTCTTAATGCTATTTTGCCCGAGACGGACAAAGATTTAAGTGTGGGGGAGTGACTAGTGTTTTGGAAAGATTTGGTATCAAAGAGGCATTTCATATCAAGAATTTTTTTTTTTTTTTGCAATTACATGTGCCAAGAATGAGTTTGAGTGAGTTTAGTGTCACGAATGAGCAAGAAAGATGGAAGCAATTGGAGATCTAGCTTCCTTATCATATTTTGAAGATTTAAGTGGCAAACAATGGAAAAATCTGGAAAAAAATGGCACACCAACAAAGAAAATAATTGTGCCATTACAAAGAAAAAAAATCTGTGACAAGTGAAG
This sequence comes from Boesenbergia rotunda, assembly GCA_024364735.1. Taxonomy (NCBI): domain Eukaryota; kingdom Viridiplantae; phylum Streptophyta; class Magnoliopsida; order Zingiberales; family Zingiberaceae; genus Boesenbergia; species Boesenbergia rotunda. Next base: position 92,574 of record JAGFNQ010005811.1, read on the forward strand.
AGAAAGGAATTCTGTGCCAAGGAAACATTCTGTGAAGCTTGATTTGATCAGCAAAGGTTGGATCAGGAATTGTGGGAGCTAATCAAGATCAGAAACAACATGTTAGAAGCTACAATCTCAGCTGCACAAAATTTAAATGTCTGAATAAAGGCTGATTAAAAAGCTGAAACTAAAAAAAAAACTGGACTACATTGCAAGGGCTGAACTTGGTGTTCCTAGGGTATGAGTTAGTGAACTCAGCATTGATTGCATCCAATGCTGATCAGAACAAATGAAATGCTGCTGCGTGTATGTTCTCTTCAGAATAGAGGAAAAAAAATGCAAGGAAGCTGGACAAAAATTCTGAAGCTGTAAAAGAAATTGCAGAAACTAATTGACTACAGCTGTTCTTTGCTAGGAAGATCAGTAAAATTTTGCTAGAATCTTAATTGCAGCTAACAACAATCTAAATTCCAGCTGAAGGCAATCTGAATTGAAGCTGAGCAGAAGTTGAAACAGCTGGAAAACCTGAAGCAAAAAAAAATCTGTGCAGTGCAGAATTGAGGTGCTGATCTGAATTGAGTTGCAAAAGTGGGTTTCAAGGGCTGCTGACAAGGATTAAGAGAGCCACCTTCACCAGACATTAGATATTTCGAAGAGCAGCAAGCTGAGAATGCAGCTAGGAAAGAAAAAAAAATATCAGTGTCAAAAAGCTGAGAATGCAGTTTATATCAACTAAGGGCTGAATTGGTTTCCCTAGGGCATGAATTTAAAGCTCACGGTAGGTTGGAGTGGAGCCAGTTTCTAAACAAGGATTTGGGGAGCATGAGCACAACAAGATTGAGCAAAATGAAAACCAAGAATAGAAGTTAGCAGCTGACCATATAAGCAGAGAAAAGAAAAGAAGAGAGAAACAAAAACAAGGGTGGCACATACATTTGGAGTTTCGACACCCTGAATTCAGTGGAGTTTTCTCATCCGAATTACAGCCTTGCATCACTACATTCTGACCTGACTAGAGAGAAAGAAAGAAGAGGAAAAAATATGATGAAAAGAGGAAAAGAAAAACAAGTGGCACGCATAGACAAGAATTGGCACATTGAAAACAAATGGAGTTTTCTTCACCCAAATGAAAAGCATTATCCAAGTTTTACTCCATCACACTTTTGATATCACTGGAGGACTGTAAAGATGGGGCAAAGCACATTGGAAATATTTTTGAGCAACCAAGTCTCCCACTTTATCAATTTTTTCATTTTCTTGGTTTTTACTCCATTTCTTACCATTTTCCATGTTTTCACTTGTTTTTGTAGATATTGATCCTAATCATGAATAATGGTGGAGATTAGATAACAAGCAAGCCTATGGTAGAGCAAGAAGTATGTGTGTTTGAGTGAGCTCCACTTTCATCATTTACTTAGAACTTAAGGAGAGAGCCACCAAAATTTCCCTTGAAAGGCTAGTGAGTTAAATTTATCTCAATGACTCATGAAGGATGAAAAGGCTAAGTTGTTGATTTAAGGACAAGATACTAATCCATAAAGTTTAGATTTTTGAGAATTGACAACCTTAGGTAATTTCTTTTCATTTGCTTCTAATTATGCTTAAGAAAATCTAGGGGATACATACTTAGTGGTTTCGCGAGACGCTCAAGCTTAAGTGTGGGGTAGTTGATAAGTACCATTTTATTGATTATTTTAGTTGCTAAAATCCATGTTTGACCCGTGTTTTACTTGCTTAATTATGAATTTACCCTAGGTTTTAGAACTTGCTTTTATTTTGGGCTTAATTATAAATCTGTACATATTTGGATTATTTGGCCACTAAATTTTTGATCTATTTTTGTAGGCATGAAAGGTTCATGGACCTAGGGCATACTGGGTCAAACTTGAGTCGGAAGAGGACCCAGATCGAGTTATCAAGTTTCGAATTAATCTGGGTCGTCCGATTCAAAAGCGGCTAGATCTGAGCCATCCGGGACCATCTGAAGCAATCTGAGCTAGGGTTAGGGTTGATCAAGCACTCTGATCATGATCTGAAGGTTTCATCCCAATCAGAGCTCATTCAACCGTTGGATCAAGCTCGGAGGGCTCTAGATTCTCCATTCAAAGATTAGGTTGATCTGGACCATCCGTTGCAAATCTGGAGGATCTGAGCTACCACGAGGCAGATCCTGACCCCTGATCATCATCATCAAAGTTTGGTTCAGATCAGATGAAGATCAGCTATTGGATTTTCTCAAATTAATCTGGGTCATCCATTCTTATGTATTTAATCAAATTTCTCCACAACCTTCAACTTCGTCGCATCTTCGCCTCAACAGTGTTCTTCATCATTTTTCTCCGCATTTTCTTCAGTTTTTCTTCAATCCGAGGCGCGACCACCTCAATTCTTTGCTTGGATCGAGATTTGGATAATTGGGGGATAGCTCTTTGGAGATTTCAGCTCAAAATCGCGCCGGAACAGGGGCTGTTTGAGGGTTTTGGCAGCTCTGCAATTCAGCCACTTGAATCTCACCCACAAGCTATCTCCGATCATCTGAGCCACTTGTAGTGGTTCTCAGGTGAGCTCAGATGATTCTCAAATCATCATCGCAGTTCCATCAATTGAGATAGAGTAGATTGGATTGGAAATTCTAGCCACGTGCCGATTTTGAGCAGAGTCGACTGTAGAGACGATTTTCCACTGATTTGCTGAGCTTAGGGGTTCGAGGCCAACCCTTGCGTGATGAACAAGGAGATCTTGAGCTAATGGAGTGATTGGGGTTTAGATTTCATTATTGTAATTTCTGTTTTAGCTATAATTTCGAATTCTGCCACTTCATTACTGAATTTTTCGTATCAGCCACTTAGTTTCAAGTTTCTGAATTGTTTTAGCTTAAATTATGTTTCATTCTGCAAGTTTAATAGCTAGGGAATGTGTTTAGAGGATAATTACTTTTAATTTCAATTTATTTCTTGTTTTTAGCTTGCGTATCAATTTGTATCCCTGTTACAGCTTGCGTATCAGCCTGTTTTGAAATTTCAGTTCAGTTTCTGTGTTTTTCAGTTCAATTTCAATTCGATTCTTGTTTAGTTTATTCCCTGTAATCGAAGACAACATTTAGTTTGTTAAGGCAATTGATCTGAGATGTTAAGCAATTTAGTTTTAATTTGGCGTTTTCAGTTCAGCTTATTTGCATCGAATTCTATTTCAGCAACTTGAATCCCATTTCTGCTAAGTTTTCATTTTTGAAGTGTATCAGTGAAGCTCTGCATTTGAATTCTAAAGCATTGGATTTCAGTTGCTTTGCTGGACTTTTCATCTACTATGTTGCAGCATTCGACTTCTGAAAGTGGAACTTCATTTCTGCATCTCTGAAATTCATTTCTGCATAAAAGCTTTGCCTTCCTGCATTCCCTGTTTGCATTAGGTTTGTTCTTGAGTGATCAGTAGCTAGCTTCCGAATTCCCTCAGTTCATTGCATATCACTTCACGTAGAGTCTTACACTCCCAGCTGAATTGATCAGTTAATCGCTGAAATGGCAGTTTAAAATTTCTGCACTCAACATCAGTTTTCGGCACACAGTTTTCTTTCTCCATGTGTATCAAGTTGGTGTCAACTCTGGTTTTGTGTTAAGTAGAGTTCATGCAGATGATTCAGTGGTGTTGAACTTGAAATCTTGAAGTTAACAAATCTTTTAGTGTGCCATTGAGCCCGAGTTCAGTTAGTTTCACAGATTTTTGCATAAGAGTATTTTAGATGCTGAAATTTTTGTATCAAATGAGTTTCGGTATTGACCTTGTTCCAATTTGTCCATAGAATGCTTAGCATTTGGTTGTTTAGAATTGCAAACTCTGAAGCAAAGCTCTGCATTAGTGTCAATCAGTATTAGGATCGGTTTGATATCAGTTTGATTTCCTGAATTTTGCAAGGTTGCATTAGTTGATTTAATTTCTTCATTGGTTGGGTTGTAAATTGCACTACCTAGTTTAAATTTGCTTGGTTTAGTTTCTTTCATTTTCATTGCGATTTCATTTCATGTTTGCAACCCCAAAACCCACATTTTATTTGAAACCCAAAAATAGCAACGACACATAAATACAAGTGCGAATCAACAAAATCTCAACTAGTCCCTAGGAAAAATACGACTTGTGGCCCCTTTACTACGTTTTCATTCTTTGATTGCAAAAAGGGTTTCCAGCTTTTTATACATATTCTAAATTCTGATGAACCCACATTCGTGACAACTTAACCTAGTATTTCGGGTTTCATCAGTGATCCCTTGATCGTCGGCAGATCAAACCCCGGTTAACACCCGATAGAAATCAACCTCCTTCTCGGTGGAGAAACCTCTCCACAGCGTTTCAATCACAGATATAGGTTTAAGCACAATGAAACACAAGAAAGATCTTACTTAGCACTTAGCACAGACAGGAACACAGCAGGCTTCTCCAAGCTCCACCCGGCGACGATCTCACGCAAGAATCCCTTTCTCCGTGTCTTCTCGCTGTTGGACTTCAAGCCTCTTGTTCCTTCCTCCAAGTGCTCAAGCAAGGAGTGGTTGCTTCTCAGATCTCAACAGCTTGCTCAGGAATGATGAAACAGCAAGATCACAAGCACGCAGCAAGCCACAAGAACTTCACAGCAATACTGATTCGCAGAGTTGTTGAAGACTTCTCACAACCAGCGCTTAAGTCTTCTCCACACAGCTCCAGGTCACCATCCCACAGCAGCCTCCAGCTGCTCTTCTGCAACCACCAGCCACCACTGAGCCCTTCTGGACCTCCTGAGCTTCCCTCAGACCAGCCCCAGACAGCAGCTCCAGCCAGCGCCAGCGCCCGTTGCAACCTGGGATGGAAAACAGACAAACCTGCTCCAAAGAAAGACCACCATTGACTCTCCTTGAGTGTTTGAATCCTTCCCTGCCACCTGCAGCTTAATCAGTGGGTTAGAGCAGCATATCAAGCAAGAAATCAAGGATCAGAGATCAGCCGCAGTGTATCATATATGCTCAAACGCGATCAGAGTGTCTGATAATGTAATTTGAATTAAAGTGATCGGTCACCGGACCGATCCAGGACTCGTGGGTCGGTCACCTGACCGATCCACCGCTTCACTGGGACTCCCTTCTCTCGCGGCAACACAAGCCTGATTGGTCACCGGACCGATCAGAGTGAAGCCTGATCGGTCACCAGACCGATCAGAGTGATGCCTGATCGGTCACTCAGACCGATCAGGACCGATGAACAGTAATCCCGGAAATCATATCCTAAGTCTCTGATCGGTCACCGGACCGTTCAGGAGCTGATCCGCGGGGGAACTCAACTCACTATTCACTCCCTGATCGGTCACCAGACCGATCAAGAGTAAGGCAGTGAGGAACCTGCCTGCTCTCTGATCGGTCACCGGACCGATCAGGAGCCAAGCAACAAGGCAACAGCGTACTCCCTGATCGGTCACTTGACCGATCAGACATCGCTGGATCGGTCACCAGACTGATCCACTAAGGAGCAGCGTGCCAACCTCCCTGATCAGTCACTAGACCGATCCAGGGACGCAGACCTAGCCCTCCAAGCTAGGATTTTTCCATCTAAACCTCCAAGTTTGGACTTTTCACCTAACCCTCAAAGTTAGGACTTTTCACCTAGCCCTCCAAGCTAGGACTTTTCACCCAACCCTTCCGAGTTAGACCTTTTCCACACCTAGCCCTCCAAGCTAGGATTTTTCACCTAACCCTCTAGTTGGGACTTTTCATTTAACCCTCCAAGTTAGGACTTTTCACCTAGCCCTCCAAGCTAGGACTTTTCACCTAGCCCTCCAAGCTAGGACTTTTCACCCAACCTTCCGAATTAGGACTCTTCACCACCTGGCTTCACTCACCAGGACCCAGCTTCACTCACCGAGATTTCCAACACCTGGCTTCACTCACCAGGACCCGGCTTCACTCACCGGGATTTCCAACACCTAACCCTCCCGGTTAGGACTTCAATCATCCCATGCCTAATCCCTGATCAGGTCTTAATCATAATCAGAATCATAATCAACCTAAACTAAAATCGGTATCAACACCAAAACAACAATCAGGGCCAGACTGCATCAACAACTAGTAGGCGTAAGAATAGACAATATTTATCAAGTTTCCTTTAAAAGTGCTACTAATGTGTCTCTTAAGTGTTTCATGTCAAAAGAAGAAGAGTCTTTGCTTTGGCACCGGAGGTTGGCTCACGTGAACATGAAAAACATCCGGAAATTGGCCAACAAGGGACTTGTTCAAGGCATACCAAGCATCAAGTACGAAAAGGAAAAGTTATGTGATGCATGTCAAATGGGTAAGCAAACAAAAGCACACAAAGGTAAAAGCGATGTAAGTACTTCTACTACTTTAGATTTATTGCATATAGATTTATTTGATTGTAGTACTATAGTTTCATTGAATGGTAGTAGATATTGCTTTGTGATCATTGATGATTATACTAGATATACTTGGATATATTTTCTAAAACATAAGGATCAAACCTTAGATATTTTTATTTCTTTTTGTAGAAGAATTGAAAATGAAAAATCTACAACAATCAAAACCATTAGGAGTGATCATGGAGGAGAATTTCAAAACCATATGTTTTTAGAGTTTTGTCAAGAAAAAGGACATAGACATGAGTTCTCTACTCCTAGAACACCACAGCAAAATGGTGTTGTAGAGAGGAAGAACCGAATCTTACAAGAGGATGCACGAAGCATGCTTAATGAGTACTCTTTACCGAGCTACTTATGAGATGAAGCTGTAAACACAGCTTGCTACATGCAAAACCGAGTCCTTATCCATAGGTTTTTAAGATAGACTCCACATGAACTTTAGTTTCGAAGACTACCTACAGTTAAACATCTCCGGGTGTTTGGGTGTAAGGTGTTCATTATAAACACCAAGGATCATCTTGGAAAATTCACAGCAAAAGCTGATGAAGGGATACTGGTCAGGTATTCCCTTGTCAGCAAAGCTTACCGAGTCTACAACAAGAAGTCTAAGTTGGTTGAAGAGTCTTCTGACGTTGTATTTGAGGAGATCCCAAGAGTGTTTGATCATTCAGAAGATGTAGAGGGAGTTCAATTCGAACTTAGGAAATTAGGATTGGATGAAAGTCCAAGTGTTGGAAATGTTGCGGATGAATCTGATGATGGGGAGCCTAGACGACATGGAGCTCAGCCTGACCCTGAGTCTGAGCCTGTGTCTAGTGAAACCGTCCAGGAAGCACCTCCAACACCAAGGAAAACTAGGTTAGCCTCTAGTCATCCCCAAGATCAAATTGTTGGAGATATCTATCATGGGGTTAGAACTAAATCATTCTTTAGGAATGAGGCTAATGAGGTTGCCTTGATCTCTGAAATTGAACCTAGAGTAGTTGACGAGACATTGCATGATCTCGATTGGATTATTGCTATGCAAGATGAGTTAGGTCAATTTAAGAGAAGCCAGGTTTGGGATTTAGTTCCTAGACCTAAGAAGACCACAATTATTGGAACCAAATGGGTCTTCAAGAATAAATTGAACCATAAGGGAGAAATCGTAAGAAACAAGGCATGCTTAGTAGCCAAGGGCTATAGTCAAGTTGAAGGCCTTGATTATGATGAGCCTTATGCTCCCGTGGCACGATTGGAATCCATTCGTTTGATGCTTTCATTTGCAGCACATAGAGGTTTCAAACTCTATCAAATGGATGTAAAATCAACCTTCTTAAATGGTTTAATTAGAGAAGAGGTCTATGTTGAACAACCACCGGGGTTTGAAAATTCTGAATTTCCAAACCACGTGTTTAAGCTAAAGAAGGCTCTTTATGGCCTAAAACAAGCACCTCGTGCTTGGTATGAGCGGTTGTCCACATTCTTAATTGAAAATGGCTTCATGAGAGGTCAAATTGACCCTACACTATTTCTACGTAGAGATGGTGACAATATCTTTGTAGGCCAAGTATATGTCGATGACATAATTTATGGCTCCAACAACAAGGGTTATTTGAATGAGTTCATTGGACACATGGAGAGTGAGTTTGAAATGAGTCTAGTGGGAGAATTGACTTTCTTCCTAGGATTTGAGATCAAACAAACTAGAGACGGAATCCATGTGCATCAATCCAAATACACTCAAGAGATGCTCAAGAAATTTAACATGAGTGACTCTAAGGAGGTAATCATTCCCATGGCGACTAACACGCGATTAGATAATGATGAGAGTGGGAAGTCGATCGATTTGACTCAATATAGAAGTATGATAGGTAGTTTGCTATACCTCATAGCGAGCCGCCCGGATATTCTTTTTGCTGTGGGTATGTGCGCTAGGTACCAAGTATGTGCCAAGGAATCTCATTTAATTGCTGTTAAGAGAATTTTGAGATACCTTAAGGGCACAATTGGAGTCGGTCTTTAGTACCCCCGTACAGAGTCGTTTGATTTGATAGGCTATACTGATTCCGACTATGCTGGGTGCAAGTTGGATCGGAAAAGCACAAGTGGGGGTTGCCAATTTTTAGGATCATCTTTAGTAAGTTGGTCAAGTCGGAAGCAATATTGTGTTGCTCTCACCACGACTGAGGCGAAGTATATCGCTATGGGAGATAGTGTATCACAATTGTTGTGGATGATACACACTTTAGAGGACTATGGATTGTCTTACAAGGGTGTGCAAGTGTTGTGTGACAACATAAGCACAATAAACCTTACAAAAATTCAGTCCACCATTCAAGGACCAAACACATTGAAGTGTGTCACCACTTTATTAGAGATCATGTTGCTAGAGGAGATATTGTACTCTCACATGTAGAGTCAAAGTCTAATCTAGCGGACATTTTCACTAAACCACTCCCTGAAAATGAATTTAGTTTCTTGAGGAGGGAATTAGGAATGTGCCGTGCACAATAGGGTCAAGGTAAAAATCCTTCATGGTCATTTCTAATGGTTGGGCAACTTGGGGACATCTCACACGAACTATAAGGTTTAACAAAATATTTTTGTATTGCTAAAAATGGGGTGAGATGTTATGATCAACCAAATTACTCAAAATGTATCATGCATCCCTTGAGTAATGAGGTTGAAGAGATAATAATCATTAATTTGACCAAGTATGGGGGAAATCAATGCAAAATACATGTGTATTTGGTTCCAAGAACATACTTGGACATTCCAATCAAGTAAAATTGGTTGGAGCATTGCTTGTTGATACAAACTTGATTCAAATTTGATAACAAGCCTGTTTTAAGATTTTTAAACCGTAAGAAAATGACCTTCTCATGATTGATGATGTGGAGAAATACATTTTAGTTAAGGGAACCCATTTTAGGATTAAAGGAATTAAATCTGATTGTGTTAGAGTTTGAATGGGGTGTTTGAAATGAGAGTTTCTGGAATGTATCAGGGTTTTAGAAACTCCTATGAAATCTGATCGGTCCATAGACCGATCAGAAATCACCTCAGAGATCGTTTTGATGGGTCAAAACCTTCTGCATCGAACTTGATCGGTCCATCGACCGATCAGGACTCTCCCTGATCGGTCACCTTGACCGATCAGGGCTGTTTCTGATCGGTCAGGCAGACCAATCAGGATCATCTATATCGAAATATCAAAATCTTGATGAATCAAACCTGATCGGTCCACCGACCGATCAGGTTGTTCCTGATCGGTCAAGCAGATCGATTAGGGATCCTCCTGATCGGTCACGGTCACCGATCAGATCACTTCTGATCGATCAGGGTACTCCCTGATCAGTCCAAAAAGCCTCTGAACGATCAATCGTCCAATCTTCCCCCATTAAAATTGGTTGGTGATCGATCACCAACCCTATTAACTCTCCTTTCTCCCTAAATTCTCCAACCCTAGCCGTCGAACACCATTCGCTTCTCTGCGAGTTCTTGCGCGAGCTCTCTTCTCCTCGAGTTCTCTCTTGTGCGAGCTCTCTGTGTTTTCCTTCTCAACCAACTGACGTCCATGGCACTCAAGTAAGACATATTCTCATTCTTTACTAATTGCTTTATAATACTTGTATGATTTTGGAGCTAATCACTATGTTTAATGATGGTGTCGTGCCCTTACCCCAAATCCAACTTCAATTCCTATTCATTTTGGTATTTTGGTGTGGTTGTGCCGTAACCTTCACCACTGACCACTGTCTGTGTGTCGTGACTTTCATCACTGACCCAACTGTGTGTGTGTCGTGACCTAATCTCAATTTTAGAAAATCTTTCAAAGGTAAGGTTTTTGGTGAGGGGACCTCAAAGTCCAAGTCCCCTTCCTCATCTAGGCCCTCTCAACCCTCCAGACCTCAACCCTCTTCCAGTTCAAGATTTTCCAGTGCATACTTCGAACAAAAGTTTCAAAATTCTACGTTTAAGCTCCTCCCCTGTCGATCAGTGGATAAATCGTTTTTGTATGACTACTGTCCATCAGTCAGATAGATAATCGAGCATTATGATCTTGAACCAATTCTTTGTCTCGAACGGAATATCAACGTTGACCTAGTCTCTGACTTCTATAATAATCATTATCACGATGATGGTAGTTCGAGGTATACCACCCGAGTAGCCAAAACCAATTTTGATTTCACTTACTCCATTTTCTCGGAGTATCTAGCCTTTCGTAGATCGACAAATGACTATCCCATCTTCCCTTGTATTCCAGATCCTTTACTGGTTCCGTTCTTGGGAGTCACCTCAGATTCCATCTATGAGTATTTTTTTGGACACCCCAGGCCGGATGGTCTCGATAAGTTTGCCGGTGAGTTCCCCACTTTTGCTGCCTTAGACTCTCCGCTGTTGATTATGTACTCTTCAAGATTATTACCAACTGTCTATTACCAATCACTTCAAAGCCCCTAGCGGAGATCTATTCTTACCATTGCTTGATACTTTATGGGATGCATCGCCACCTTGACTTTGAGATCATGGCGAGCATTTACCATTCCATTCTCTACTATAGTGATCCGGGGCGTCGTACAATATACATGCCTTTTGGTCGCATCATTACTGACTCGCTCGAGTCAGTCGGTATTGATGTGTCCAAAGGTAGGACTGTGCCGATGGTTCGACAGGACTGCTGACTTAGAAGACGCGTGTTTTCCAAGTCTAGCATCATTGCTGATGTCCATGGGATTAGGTGGAAGGATGGGAGGGGTCTTGGGGAGCTTCCACGGGTGCCACATGTTCAGGTAGTCGTAGATCCAGCTGGATATCATGGTGCACCCGCTGCAGCGGAGGACGACGAGGAGGCGGAGCTGGATCTCAGATGGCAGATTGCCGAGCTCGAGCAGACAATGGACCACAGATTTCATATGTGGGAGCTCGAGCATTAGGCGACCCGAATCTGAGGTTTCTGTGATGCATACCGAGCAGCGGGAGATATTTGCAGAGATGCGTGCATGGATGGCTGGTCATCCACCACCGCAGACATTTCTTGGCTTTCAGCCTTCGAGCAGCACGACCCCAGGGAGCTTTCTGCCTGCTGATGACACTAAATTTGATCCGATGCAGTCTGATGCCCCCATGATCCTGCTGATCATGATTGATATTTTTTTGCTATATTTTGACTTATGACTACTGTTTCATGACTATGTGTGACTGATGACATTCTGAGGTGTTTGCTTGTTTTGATGTTTATTTCTGCCATTAGTTATAGTCTATGTTTCCTCCATTGTCATATGATGCATATGAGTGTTTTGCCTTGCTATATTTATTTCATATTCTTTTCATATACCTCTCACTTATTACTTCTTGTTTCTTTTGATTTTGAGGAGAGACCCTTGGTTAAGGGGGAGATTTTTAAACTTAATAACCAGTCTACACCCTTTTCGGTGTTTGACAAAGGGGGAGAGAATGGTTAGTTAAGTTTAGGGTTTGTTAACGAATTTAATTATTGTAGGGGGAGGACTCTGATTCCTTTGCGATAATGAAATTTGACTTCATTTGACTTCTAGTACCTAAACTTAAATCGGGTTGTCAAATAATAAAAAGGGAGAGATTGTTGATGCAGTCTGACCTGATTGTTGTTTCGGTGTTGACACCGATTTAAGTTTAGTTGAGTAAGATAAGTTCGGATTAAGTCCTGGTCGAGGACTGGGCACAAATTCCGATGAGTGAAACTAGGTGAAGAAAATCCTGGTGAGTGAAGTCGGGTCCTAGTGAGTGAAGCTAGGTGAAGAAAATCCTGGTAAGTGAAGCCGGGTCCTAGCAAGGGAAGCTAGGTGAAGAAAATCCTGGTGAGTGAAGTCAGGTCCTAATGAGGGAAGCTAGGGAAGGAAATCCTAGTGAGTGAAGTCGGGTCCTAGCAAGGGAAGTTAGGTGAAGGAAATCCTAGTGAGTGAAGCTAGGTTGGACTAAGTCCCGGTGAGTGAAGCTGGGCATGAAGTCTTGGTCCGGGGGACTGAGCATTAAGTGTACTGGTCGGAGAGGGCTCGTGAGCTCGTTCTCCGGGACCCGACTGAGTCAGAGAAGGCAAGGGAGCATGTTCTCTGGACTTATGGTCGAAATGGTCGGAGTTGGATCGGTCTGAAGTCCGATCAGGGAGTTGGCACGAACTCCCTCGGTTGTAGATCGGTCTGAAGTCCGATCAGGGAGTTGGCACGAACTCCCTTTATAATAGATCGGTCTGGTGACCGATCAGAAATAGATCAAAAATATTCTGTGTGGTGACTGATTGGTCTGGTGAACGATCAAAAACATATCAGAAACATTCTGTGTGGTGGCTGATCGTTCTGGTGAACGATCAGAAACAGATCAGAAAGGTCAGTAGAAAATCTTGATCGGTCAGAGCGACCGATCAGGGCCATCCTAGACCGATCAGGATGGTTCCTGATCGGTCAGGAAGTGACCTGATCGGTCACTATGACCGATCAGGCCCTAACCTGATCGGTCAAGTGACCGATCAGGTGGGTTGGCTTGAAAGATCAGGCTGTGGCTTGATCGGTCAGTGAACCGATCAGGTCGTGGCTGGGTTGTAGCCTGAGACTTCAGTGGTGGGTTTAGGATTGGTCTGGTGACTTATCCCTGATCTCTGATCGGTCAATAAAACCGATCAGACCATTACTGGATCGACTAGAATGGAGTCTGATCGGTCAGGAGGGTGCCTGATCGGTCGGGGTGACCGATCAGCGCCTCAGAACTTTAATTTGAATTATTGTCAGATCTCTGATTATGTTCTGATTTTCTTCTGATACCTTCTGATATGTTTTGATTTGCTTTGCTAATCATCTGTTGAGTATGTAGGTGATACAGAGACGATACTAAGCCACGAAGTAGGGCCAATGGTGACTTTCGCTGCGGCAGATTTGTCTGGTATCTCTTTGTAGGTTTCAACGACTTCTGGCGGCGACTGACAACTGGCCTGAAGCTGCAGCTGAGGAGGTGACTTTAGTGAGCTCAGAAGGGTCTGTTGGTCAGTGGGTGACGAAGCCTGGTGATGAGCAGAAGGAAGGCTTAAGAGGAAGCTGGTGAAGCAGAGGAGAGAGCAACGAACAAAAAACGAAGCAAGGGCTTTGCTGTGGGTTTTGGCTGTGTTGTTGTTGTGCTCTCTCTGTAGTGTTTCTTCTTCCTTGAAGCTTTCTACTACATCTATTGTGCTACCTTCTCGTGGTCTCCTGTACTCAACCTGATTCATTTCTGAGATCTGTGGAGAGGTTACTCCACCGAGAAGGAGATTCTCTTAGCCGGAGTTTCGGGGCTTGATCTGCCGATGATCAAGGGATCATCACCTCACGGGCACGCCAAGGAGTAGGGGCAAGTTATCCCCGAATCTTGTAAATTTCCTATGTTCATTTCTGTTATGTTGTTTCTTTCTGTCTGTCTTTGTTTTTCTGCTACTAACTTGAGTGCAGAATGAATAAAAAGAAGCCAACTTTTAAGTGGGTGGCAATTCACACCCCCCCCCTCTCTAGCCATCCTAGATCCAACACTGATATCCTTTGATTTCAGGCCCTAGAAGGGCCTGATATGGTAAGATATCAGTGTTGGGACCGGGTGCATGTTGACAAGGATACGGGTTCGTAAAATTTTAAATTTTTACGTGCAGCGGAAGAATTAGCATAAAATAATTTCTCAAATTATTCTAACCACGTATCTAGCATGCAACCTTATGGTGTGTGGACATGATCATAAAATAAAACTTTGCGGAAAAGTAAACTAATTTACTTTGTATCTCGCGTAACTCGAAGAAAAGGGACGAGATCCAACCGTAGCATCCCTTGGAAGCTTCGCCTCTATTCGCGTCCACGCCGAGTTCTCTTCGGGATGACTTTGCAAAGTCACGAGTTTTGTGCCGACGAGAACTACTAGATTCTCTAAAGGCACATCTAGAAGATCAAGAGAGAAAATAGGAAACTAACCACCAAGAGTCGGAATCTAAATTTCGGGAAGGGAAGGAAGGAGACGCGATCCGCTTCTTCTTCTTCTTCTTCTTTTTTGGCTTCTACTTGGTGGAGTCGACTCACGCCAACCCTAGGGTTGTGTGAGGTGCGCCGGCCCTAGCTCTCAAGAAGGGCGCCGGCCCTAGTACTCAAGAAGGGCGCCGGCCCTAAGGGGAAGAGAGGGAGAAGAGAATAAGAGAGGGAGAGAGAGGAAGCTACTAATCTCTTGATAACTCAAAAATGGAATTAAGGGCTTGCCTTTGGTTCCTTTATATAGTAGCATCTCCCTTGCCAAGTCTCCCTCTTAACGAAATTTTCATAACAAATTTATCCTATAAATTCTCTTATGAATTATTCCGTTTAAACCAAGTTTTATTATAACTAACTTTATAATAAAACAAATACTTCTTTTCCTTTTATTATGGAATAAATTTTATAAGAAATTTATAAACTTTCTTATTATGGAAAAATCAATTCATAATTGAATTTATAAAAATTAAAATAAACCATTTCATGGATCATTTTAATTTCCATAAAAGAATAAATTTCTATAAATTTATTTATATAAATTTCTTTACACAAATTTATTTATCCATAATTTATAAAACAAATCGCGCTAGATTTATTTTATTAATTAAACCAAATAAATTGGTTTTATCCCCTTTTAATGGCCGGCCAAACCAAAGGGGGTTAACACCCTCTTTGGCCGGCCAAACCGAGCCGAACCAATCGCGAATTAAACTCATTTAATTCGCCCAATAAGCCTTCAAAAGACTTAGCCAATTTAAGTTTCCGTTGCGCCTCTGATTAACTCAGATTCGACTTATTTCTCTTGATTGGAAAATCCAATTGTTAACTCGTTTTAAATCCCTCGGATTACTCGTAGTGCGTGTGACTAAATAGGCTTTCGATTTATGTTGGCCGTCTATAATTAACCAATTATAGAACGGTCATGAGTGGCACCTAGTAGTACATCATGACCCCCAATTAATCGAAAAATCAACGGTTTGACCTCAGAAGTAATTCCGAAACCCTTCAGCAGCTCTAATGAATCGTGCCTCATTCCCTTCACCATCTTATACCCACTTGGTTCAGTACATGGTCTATTTGTGTCAGTCCCCACTAGGCTGACTACGTCACACCTAGCCCAAGTAATGTCTTTCTCGTTCTTTGGATTTCTAATTACTCTCATGTATTTAAGAGACTCGCACTCTAAACATGATATGCTCTGGTCAGAGGCTTTGAGTAACAATCTGACGATAGGCCTGGGTATACATCTCCTCGCAAGGAGTGGTGAATCCTTTGTAGGCTGTTCAAACATCTTCGGGCACTTCGGCTTAAACCCAATCATCCTGGGTCCACACCTCCTTGGAGATGCTTGCTTAAGATGTTAAAGTATAAGTCTCCATGACCAAGATGACTTGAACACCGCAAGTCAAAGGAACATCGCACTTAAGCTGCAGTAATAACTTCAGTGACATATCTTTATAGATTACCATATGAAGTTTTACAGCTAGTCACTCCAATGAACTAGTTCCCTTAACTAGCATCCATGTTTATCTCCGGACATCCCAATGTCACCAGCCAGTGAGAATCAGCTGATTAGAGAATAACCCATGCTAGTCTCAACAGAATTGATAGTGTCCGTTTTTATCAATTCATCGACTAGGGATACTTTCAATACTTCACAATTGCACATGTAGAGATAATCACTAGTTGTGATCCCATCACAAATTCTCTTATGCTGTGAATTATATTGCGGACATTCAGTAGATGAGTTTAAGATCCTAATCAAATACACAAACATGTATACTCAAATAGTGAATTATCATTTATTAAAATAAATGTTTACAATCATAAGACGATTGCCTTAGGACACTTCTCTCATATCACTAACAATCAGGCCCTAGGAGGGCCCTATGGTCGTATTCAAGCATGAATTTATCGTATGTTTAAACAAATTCTGAGAATTCTATTTATGTAATGCATGACACTGTTAGAGTCCTTCTCTAAACAAAAAATTAGTAGAAAGAGTTGATTCATGTATAAAACTAGGTCTGATACCATATCAGAGCAGAACATAGTCTAGCTGAAATAAACTCTATAAGAACCCTTATACTATTCTTTTTCACCGTATACACAAATTTTAAGTAGCTAATCATACGTACATTACTAAATCTTTTTCTTCCTTCTATCAAATAAACTGTTGCTTGAAGTTTCTTCTTCAACACCTATCTTCCTCAACGATTTTTTGATGCGCCAATCATACGAATTTTTATTGGCAGGAGGGGTATAAGAGGAAGAACACATTTTTTTGATGTGGCCTTTGGTAAACACGAAATCTCAGGATGCGTTTTGATAATTATGAATTCTCATATGCGTCGTTTGATAAAAAGTCGTTGTATGAATCAACATATGTAAAAAGGCGCCATAGGGACATCAATATGACAAAGATTAAGTAAGTATGTTATAACGAAGGGGAAGCGTGGAACTACCGTGGAAGAAATAGCAAAGTAAGAGAAAGCAATAATAAAAAAAAACAGAGATTAGAGTTCAAAATCCTCGTATATCTTTAATATTTTTATATGATTAATCTTGTGGGTTACCATAGCTCCTGGCGTATAGTACAGGGAAAGAATAATTAATTATTTTTTAAATATTTATAATTTAATAATTTATTATGATAAATTTTATAAAAAAATTTAAATAAGATTCGTAATTATGAGATATTAGACTTTTGAATTATCCGTTGGGAATATTTTTTTATTTATCCTAAGACCATTAATTTTTTTTTTATAAAATCAAATCAATTATTCTAAATTATACTAGATTCGTACTTTATTCTGTTAATCATTGTTCTTTTAAGGTTGGGTTATTACAACAAGGCTAATGAGGGACGTTCGGCAATTATGATCTAGGTGTATAGGTCTAGATAGGCCTATTGAATTGCTACGTCTAAATCCAATAATGATATGTATGCCTCAAGACCATACCTTACGGGGCCATGCCCCGTTTTGACTCCTTAGCGCATCAGAGCTCCCATGGTTGAGATGACTAAAGCTAAAGTACGAGAAGGAGCTTTCTCAGTCTGATACAAATAATTTTTTAATTAAAAGATTTAAATAATTTTTTAAAATATATACATTAATTAGCTGTTGTTGTAACGATTAAATTAAATTTTATTTTTTATTTAAAAAAAAATCTATAAATAGTAATCATTAATTCATTCTTGATATCATTTTCTCAATTTTCTATTTCTTTCAACTATTAAAATATTTTCATTTATTCTAAATGACTGAAAATCTAGATCGATCGATACTCCGTAAATTCTGGAAAGATGAATTGATAAAAGATGTGGAGGTTACTGATGAATAAAGAATGCTCCAGCTATATAAACAATCATAAACGATACGTCAAAGAGCTCAAATTAAAGTTTTTCTAGAAGAACACAGAGAAGAAGGTATTTGAATCAAGATAGTGAAGTCGGGCATGCTCGTCTTTTCAATGATTACTTCTATGATGAGTCGGTATTAAAAGAGAATAAATTGATCAAGTCAAATATTATTAGATATTTTCTTAGTAATCTATTAATTGACAGTTTCTTAATGAATTTGTTAATTAATAGTTTTCTTATTAAATTTATATTATTATATTAGAAATTTTTCTTATTAATCTGTTAATTGATATATTCTTTATAAATCTGTTAATTAATAGTTTCGTTATTAATTTTCCATTTGACTATATATCCTAAGGTCTCTATAAATTATGTATCTTATGGACAAAATTCTTCAATAAAAAAGTTATTTTGTTATCTCTTCTTTCTTTCTCTTTACCTCTCTTCTCTTTCTACTTCTCTTACTTTATTATGGTATCAGAGTCATAGCTCCTCATACCTTATGTGTCGATATTTTTATGCAACATATTTCTTCTTCTTCATGTGACGCTTGCTATCACCATTTTTTTAATTTTTCGAAAAAAGGCTAGCAATTTATAAAGTGTCTTGTCTCTTCCTCCTCAATTTTTTTTTATTTTTGCTCGCCATCCTCATTCCTCATTTTTATCTCCCGCCAACTCATGATGGAAAAGTAGGGGAAAAGAGGAATAACCTCCGTGCCTTTTGGCCCAAGCTACAACAACTTTTGGTTCTTTATTATTTTTATTTTGATGTCGAATGTTCGGAGATGTCTAATTTGTCTCCAATTTTGACATACTGGTATTCAATGTTCTAAAAGATTTGATAGAACCTTCATTGGTGATCTTTCAGCTTTAAGAAGATGTTAAATTTGTCTCCAAATTAGACATACTGGTATTCAATGTCCTAAAAGACTTGACAGAACCTTCACCGGAGCCATAGCTCCTCATACCTTACGTGCTGCTATTTTTATGCAACGTCTTTCTTCTTCTTCATGTGACGCTTACTATTACCATTTTTTTATTTTTTGGAAAAGGCTACCAATTTATAATGTATCTTGTCTCTTCCTCCTCTATTTTTTTATTTTTGCTCGCCATCCTCGTTCCTCATTTTTATCACCCGCCAACTCATGACGGGAAAGTAGGGAAAAAGAGGAATAGCCTATGTGTCTTTTGGCCCAAGCTACAACAACTTTTGGTTCTTTATTATTTTTATTTTGATGTTGAATGTTCGGAGATGTCAAATTTGCCTCCAATTTGGACAAATTGGTATTCAATATCCTAAAAGACTTGACAGAACCTTTATCGGTGGTCCTTCAGCTTTAAGAAGATGTCAAATTTATCTCCAAATTGGACATACTGGTAATCAATGTCCTAAAAGACTCGACAGAACCTTCATCAGTGGCCCTTCAGCTTTAAGAAGATCTTTAACTTCATAAGTCCATCTTAAAGTTCTCTCATCTATGCATACTCATGGCAAACCTTCAAACTTTTTATCTACTGAATGATATATTGACACTGGAGCAACTCATCATGTCACATCAGACTACAATATCTTTACAAATGTACTACATACACTGGTTCGGATACGATACAAGTAGGTGATGGCTCAGGTTTGCATATTACTAATCTTGGAAACACATACATTCATTTATCTAATCATACATTTCACATGCGCAACATCTTTTATATTCCATCCATTACTAAAAATTTACTCTTCGTACGTCAGTTTTTTCTTGATAACAATATCTTTTTTTAATTTCATCATGATCATTATCTTATAAAAGATAGAGGAACAAATACTACTGTATTTCTTGGCAAAATAAAAAATGGCCTCTACTATCTTCAAAATTCTTCAATCAAAGCTTTTATTGGTGAACGTGCAAATAAACCAGTCTGGCATACTTGACTTGGTCATCCTTCTCTTCGTATTGTTCAGTCGATCATAAATAGGTATGATTTACCTACTTCCTTTACTTCATCTCCATCTCATTCATATCAAGCATGCATGGAATCTAAAAGTCATAAGTTGCATTTTTCTTCATCTGAACACGTTTTCAATTTTTCACTTGAAATAATTCATTCTAATATTTGGGGTCCTGCACCTATCTTGTCTAACCAAGGTTTCTTATATTATGTTACTTTCGTTGATCATTTTAGTAAATACACTTGGCTTTATCCTATGAAAAGAACATCTGATTTATTTGATATATTCTGTAATTTTCAAAAATAAGTTGAACGATATTTTAATCGCAAAATACTCTCTCTTCATTCTGATTGGGGAGGAGAATATCAAGCTCTTCATTGTCATCTTGTCTCTTGTGGGATTGTTCATCGAGTCTCTTGCCCTCACACTCCAGAACAAAATGGCTCTGTTGAGAGAAAACATAGACATATAGTTGAAACTACCTTAGCTCTTCTTCATAATGCATCGGTTCTGCGTAAATTTTGGGATGAAGCTGTTTGTACTGCAGTATATCTCATAAATCGACTTCCCTCAATCATAAGTGTCCTTTGGAAAAACTTTATAATCAAACTCCTGAATACACATTTCTTCGAATCTTTGGTTGCGCATGTTATCCATGGTTACGCCCCTATTCTAAACACAAACTTGACTCTCATTCATTATTATGTGTTTTCCTTGGTTATAGTAATATGCATCATGGGTATGGTTGCTTACGTATACCAACTGGACGGATATATACATCATAACATGTTACTTATGATGAATCTCTGTTCCCTTTTTCGGCAGCCTCTTTAATCTCTTCTCCAGATACAGGTGGTACTTTCTTGATGTCACCTAACATTATCAGAAGAGATGACATCCTAGGTCCTGCTCCGGAGTTTCCTAATAACTCTCCTATACCATCAGAATCGTCTCAAGTTGCTGCTCCAATCATAGAAGTCTCATCAGCCGATGATAATATATGCTCTCTAGCTCTGGATCCTCGGATAATACAGGTTCGACAACAAACTCACTATGCCAACCCACTTCCTCATCACCATCAACAAGTGATCCAGACGATAATGCTCCTCGTCGTATGCTTTCCTTAAGTGACATATATGCACGATGCCCACCAATGACTACTAGATATCCTCTTCCTCGAGCTCTAGTGGTTTCCTCAAAAACTATTGAACCAACTTGCTTTACACAAACAAACAAGGATCCAAATTGGCGTAATGCGATGGCTACAGAATTTGATGCACTTTTTCGCAATGGAACATGGAGTCTAGTTCCGCGCACTCCGTCCATGATTGTTGTGGGCTCGAAATGGATATGGTTCTCTTGAACGGTATAAAACTCACCTTGTAGCCAAAGGATTTAGTCAACAACTAGGTATTGACTTCAATGACACCTTCAACCCAGTCATCAAAATTACATCTGTCAGATTATTATTAACAATAGCTATTAGTTCTAATTGGTCTATCCGACAAATAGACGTTTCTAATGCATTTCTTCATGGTATTCTTGAGGAAACAATTTTTATAGAGCAACCACCTGGGTTTAATCATCCACAATTTCCATCTCATGTTTGTCATCTCAAGAAATCTTTATATGGTCTTCGGCAAGCTCCTCGTGCATGGTTTCATCAATTATCTAAATGGTTACAGGCTCAAGTATTTCTGGATCAAAAATTGACTCCTCTCTATTCTACAGACATAATGATGTATCTATGATATTTTTTCTTATTTATGTGGATGTCATTCTATTAACTGGCAATGATCAAAAGGACATCTCAAATTTATTAAGCCTTCTCAATTAGGAATTTCCTATTCGAGATTTAGGAAATGCTCGTTTTTTTCTTGGTATTGAACTTATTCCACATGATGAAAGTTATATCCTCTCTTAAAGCAAATATATTACTAGGCTTCTTTAAAGAGCTAAACTGGATGAAGCACGTCCGATCTCAACACCTATTGCTCCAAATAATGTCTCTACACCTTCCTCTTCAGTGATGGCTGATCCCCAGGTTTATCGAAGTATTGTTGGAGCTTTACAGTATGTTACTATCACGCACCCTGATATTACATTTCTAGTAAATCGTGCTTGTCAGTTCATGCACACTCCTACTGAACAAAATTGGGAAGGTGTGAAAAGAATACTTCGTTATCTCAAAGGCACTATTCTACATGGTCTTCTTTTATATCGACACTCATGTCAAGATTTACATGCCTATAGCGATGTGGATTGGGCAAGTTCTCCTAAAGATAGACGCTCTACTAGTGGATATGCAATATTTCTTGGAATTCGAAAAAGCAACCTACAATATCTCGTTCAAGCTCTGAAGCTGAATATAAAGCTATAGTCAATGCAACATTAGAAATTATTAGGCTTCAATCCTTTCTTTCGGAACTTCATCTTGCATCAGATATTGCACCAAAAATTTGGTGTGATAATTTTGGAGCAACATAGCTTACAACAAATCTAGTATGTTATGCTAGTACAAAACATGTTGAAATTAATTTTCATTTTGTTCGAGAGCGCGTGACAAACAAACAATTATATGTTCCTTATATCTCTGCAGAAGATCAAATTGCTTATATCTTTACCAAGTCATTATTCAAACAACGTTTTAGCAGATTATCATGCAAACTCAACGTTAGAGATCTCCCGTTCAGTTTGTCGGGAGGTAAAAGAGAATAAATTGACCAAGTCAAATATTATTAGATATTTTCTTAGTAATCTATTAATTGATAGTTTCTTAATGGATCTGTTAATTAATAGTTTCCTTATTAAATTTATATTATTATATTAGAATTTTTTTCTTATTAATCTGTTAATTGACAGATTCTTTATAAATCTGTTAATTAACAGTTTTGTTATTAATTTTTCATTTGACTAAGTATCCTAAGGTCTCTATAAATTGTGTATCTCATGGACAAATTTTTTCAATCAAAAAAGTTATTTTGTTACCTCTTCTTTCTTTCTCTCTACCTCTCTTTTCTCTCTACTTCTCTTACTTTATTAGGTATATCTTGATGACATATTCTGATGAATGCAAAGAGAATTATTCCTCCATATAGTTGATGCCTTAAAAAATCATTCAGAATATTTTGAATGGAAGGTTGATGCGACGAAAAAAAAGGTTTGTTGCCACTTCAAAAATGCATGATAGCTATTTGTCAATTGGCATATGGAGCCCCTAATGATCATTATGATGAGTACCTACAAATTGCTGAAACTACGATCATCCAATGCTTATTCAACTTCTGTTGATATGTAATTGAAGTGTTTGGAGCTTAATATTTGAGAAGACTTGATGTTGCTGATATCCAACACTTGCTTGAAATGCATGAGCAAAGACACAGCTTTTCTAGTATGTTGGCTAGTTTTGATTGTATGCATTGGCAATGGAAAAAATACCCTACTGCTTGGAAAGACCAGTTTACTCGAGGAGATCATGTCATCCCAACGATTGTGCTTGAAGCAGTCACATTTGCGGACTTGTAGATATGCCATATCTTTTTTAGGATTGCAGGGTCGCGTAATGATATCAATGTACTTAATGAATCACCTTTATTCAACAATGTGTTATAAGGAAATGCACCTGAGATTAATTTTACGATTAATAATATACAATATTCAAAAGGATACTATCTTACTAATAGGATTTGTCCAGAATGGACTATTTTCATCAAAAGCTTTTCATGCCCCCGGATCCCAAGTGAAAAATATTTAAAGAACGACAAGAGGCCATGAGAAAGGATGTCGAGTGAGTATTTGGGGTGCTCCAATCTTGATGGGCAATGACCAAAGGTTCAATATGATTTTGATACAAGGATAATTTGAAGGACATCATATATACATGTATTATTTTACACAACATGATTATCGAGAATGAGGGAGACACAATAGTCAATTGGTCAGATGATGAAGAAAATCCTCCATCACAAATATTTCAAGGCTCTACCCGAGAATTCCAATAAGACCTCCAGAGAAATTGTAAGCTACGTGATAATCAAGTGCATCATTATCTTCGAGCCGATTTAGTTGAGTATATCTGGGTACGATACAGTTATAATTAGTGAAAAAATAATTTATTAATTGGTATGATAATATTTATGTTTTTTTAATTATTAATGTTATTCCAATTAGTAACTTGTGCATTTAAAATTTAGTAAAAATTTATTTTATATATTATAAAATATGAGAAGAGATGAGAAATAAAAGTGTGGGATTCACGAAAAAATTGTTGAAAGATTTTTTTTATGATAAAAAGATATATAATTTTTTTTTTATTTTGACGTAACATAGATATACTAATGAATGATCCCTCAAAAGGGTTCAACGATAATGGATACGCTAACAAGGACCTTGCATCGCGCGCTTGTAGTTCTCGAAGAATGATGACGCCCAACCCGAGAAAATTGGAGAAGTAGTCTCAAAGTTCACAGGAGCCTAGATAAATATTTTTTTTTAAACCTTTGACATTTTAAAAAAGAATTAAAAAATCTTCCTCACTTTTTCCAATTCGAATTTGAAATCGACAATGTTGAATTTATTTTTTTTTAAATTAAAATATTAATTGAAAAAAAGATTTTTATATGAAACTTAATTTTATGGCTTTTTGAGATGCCAAATTCAATGAAGAGTCCAATATTCTAATAGTCAGTGGAGTAAAATTAACGTAGATAGCCTCAACAAGAGAATAAGAAAATATGAAAAAACAACACAATCAAAATAACAATGTGATTAACGATTTCACGAAAACTAAAAAAACTAAAAAAATAATTTGATATTTAAAAAAGATTAATATTATATTTTCATTGTATAATAAAAAATCTCTAATTCATATATTTATCAAGGATAAAGAATCCTCATGGGATGAACTGATAGTTTGTATGAGTATTGTCATTCTAAGATTTGAGGGTTAAAATTTGACAAAGTTAGTATGTTTGCTCTCCTCACGCGCTAGCCATAGTATCCGAACTAATAGCGCTCGTAATTTACCTCCTCCATATTGACCTGAGATTGATTGATAGAGGCGTGGGGGTGAGCAAATCACCTTTTACCATATTAAGAATGAAGAAGAAAGAGAGGAGAAGAACATCTTTTGAGAGTATTGTCGACGAGGAAAATGAAGGGTACAGTCAGTACGGAATTGCTAATGAGGAAGAAAAAGGGCACATAGTATTGATGAGAGAGAGAAAAATTACGAATCATCAATGACCAAGATTTTTGAAAGATATTAAAAAGAAAAGAGTTGATTAGATCTTCTAGTATATAGATATTCAAAAGACAAGAGTTGATTGGATCTTATAGTATATAATTAAAAATAATTATAATTTAAAAAATGACAAATTATATAAAAATAATTTTTTTTTAAAATTGAATATTTTCTTAAAAATAAATTTAAAATATTTAAAAATTATGGTACTAAATTAAACATTTTCTTTAAAAAAAATCAAATAAAAATAAATATATAGAGAATATAAAAAATAATGGATCCTAATAAAATTGAGACCCTAGACATAAATTTTAATGACATATGGCTTAAGCTAGAGAGTCAAGTGGAATAAAGAGTCGAGACGGAAGTATTGAATATAGAGAAGGGACTAGGGGCAACCCTGAGCGTATACTTGAGGGACTTAATGCCAATTTGCATGGGTTGGGGACCTCTTAGGGTTGAGTTGCAGGGGGTTAACTAGCTCGGGATGTTTAGTTAGTGTGCTTAGGCTGCCAAGTTATATGGAACACTTAGGATGCTGAGATATGATCGAGGGCGACTAGGAATGGCAGGTATATAAGCCGCTCAAGCTACTGAGATGGATGGTGTATGTTAGTTTCGAGTACTAGAGCGCCAAGAAGAGAGAGTGACTTGTGCGAGTTGTATGAGGGACTTGAGCTTAAAGTCCAAGCTGAGTTGAAAACTAGAGTAGAGCCACATGTATCGGGGTCGTGTAAGCTGAGTCTATCGGCGGGAAGGGGATCACTATTTCAAGGTATCATATGTATATTATAGACACCCATCTTCCCCATGTATTCACACTTCTATCAAAAAGTGTTTTAACAACCCTAGAAGCTAAGGGTATCTCCAAAGGTGGATGGGTTTTTGGTTTTTTCATGTGGCCCCCACCTTTAATGAAGAAAGAGAGTTAGATGCTAGATTCTTCTTGATTTTGGATGACATCTGTCGATGTCCTAATTTAAAAAAAATAATTAATGAGATTTTTTTAATTTTGGATGATCGATCTAGTTGTACGAAAGTTTTTTATCGGTTGCCATGATAAATCGGGAAGTACTCGCAGTGGACGATCTAGAAGTCTAATGTCTCAGGATTGGCATCCTATTTACATGAAAAATTCTTATAAATACGTCATAGTTAGGAATCGAATCATGAATATTTGAGATGACGATTAGTCACTATACAGATGCTCTAATTTTAGCTACATGTCAAATTGGTAATAATGTACTCATTGTGGGAATAATTTTGAGCCCTACTGAGTCTACATATTTGTTAAATATTTTGGCCCAAAAAGTGCACGAGTACAAGTCAACTAAAATATCCACTAATTGATTGACGACTATTATGTACTTTACTTTAATAAAAGTAAGACACATAGAAAAATTCATGAAAATAAATGCACTATAAATTTAAAATAGAAAAAGTTAATTTAAATATGATTTATCTTTGATTCACGGTACGGTTAAAACTAAAAAAGCTAAAATGTAGTGTCATTCGATAAATCTAGAAAATAGAGGAGCAAATTGAGAATTAAAAATAGATGGATTCAATGAATTTGCGTTTATTTAATGATCAAGAGTTATATGCAAGGTATGATTCATGCATATAACTTGAGTTAGAAATAAAGTAAACCATTTGACTTGAAAAAATGTTGATTCCTCTATTTAAAACAATGTTTACCTCGCATTTATGAGCTCATTATTATAGCTGATTTGAAGTTAATGGTCACATGCATGTTCCTTGCATTGTGTAAGTTGAATAAAAGTTTGCTTCTACTACAAAAAATACATTCATAGATATTTTTGATACTATTAGTTCATGAGACTCCTAAAAGTCTATCATACGTCTTTCTTCGATCCCTAAGCAAATTTATAGACACACTTAAGGAAAATAATGTCGTCTACTTGCCTAATCTACCATATTAATATTATAAAGAAGACCAAGGGCGAGTGAAAGTTCGTCCTTTCAGAACCCCATTTGTTTTGGCTAAGCTAAAAGTTTTTTTTAAAAAAAAAAAACTTGTGCACAAAAGTTGAAAAGAAGAGGTGATAAGGAATTCGTAAACCAACTCTGAGTTAAACTATAGTTTTTACAATCTACTTGACTTGCTTAACCCATTTAGGAGGAATGCTTTACGACTTCATGATAAAAAATAGTGAACGCATCATATCATACCAAATGTATTTTCAAAACCTATTCAACATCACCTTCTCCTTATTCCTTCGACACCAATTTAAGATTTTAGAAGTTTTTCAGAAGTTGTCATGAAGATTAGTCATAGTGCTTCTCCTTTTAATAAAAGCAAATTGATCATCAGCTTTCCATTCATCTTTTGTAATCTCATAGATAAGACTTTAGAAATGATTTTACAAATGTCATATTCGAATGAGATAGGCCTAAAGTCTTTAACTGAAGCAACATCTTCAACTTTAGGTTTCAAAGCTAAATATGGATAAGAATATGTCTTTGATTAAGCCATGAAGAGACCTTGTTACTCAGTGCCACTTTCATTCTCTGATACAATTGAGATGCATGAAGGGGAGAAGATATAATTAATATTTGGGAATAGAAGAGGAGTGTAATAATTTAGAAGAGCAATATAGCTAAGAGATGTAACTTTTTTTTACTCATTTTTTTTTCATACTACAATTTGGCTTATATAGTCATGACAAAAGAAGTCAAAAAATTATTTGGTTCTTCTTAGTAAATATACTATTATGTCAAGCGCATGTACTTGACAACTTTAACTCATCACGGTAACTTAATTTGTCACTACATAGTTCAATCCAATTTTACTTCATAAAGATCAAAATAATTTGATTTTGAGTTCCAAAAATATAATTTGATTTAGTCTTCCAAACATCCAATTTGGTTTACATTTTCAACAATGCCTCTCATAAACCAAATTTGCTCTTCATTCCTAAGCTTGTTGCAATTTTTGTGAAAGTAGGTCCTCCAAGTGGTTTAGTGAAAATATCAACCTTTTGTTCATTGGCCCTGCAATATTCAACATGAACAGTACCTTCATTCACAAGATCCCTTAAGAAATTATACCAAATTCGAATATGCTTTGTTTTCCATGAAAAACTGTAATATTCTTTGAAATTGAAATTGTCGAGTTGTTATCACAAAGCAAGGTTGTTGGACCTTCATGATCATGCTTCAAATTCTCCAAAATTCCATTCAGTCAAAGTAAATGTCATCCTGCAAAAGAAGCAGCAATGTATTCTACTTGTATAGTAGAGAGTGCGCAATAGTAGACTGCTTCTTTGAACACCATACTATAGCTCCACTTCCAAGTTCAAAAATATAACCCGAGGTGCTTTTGCTATCATCAATACTTCATACTAAGTCACTGTCAGTATAACCAATAAGATTAATCGGTACACTTGCTTGATAGAAGATGTCATAATCAAGAGTTCCTTTCATATATCTAAGGATTCTTTTTGCTATCTCCCAGTGATTAAAAAATAATTTCTCCATAAATCTGCTCACCAAACTTACAACATATGCAATATTTGGCATTGTTGCAGTTAGATACATTAAGTTTTCAACCAAACTTCGAAACATAGTTGGGTCAACCAATTTCCCTTCACCATGCTTGCTTAACTTTAATCCTACAAAACAAGGAGTTGAAATAGGATTTACATCTCCATTTTGATATTTTTTTTCAAAATTTCTTTTGCATAACTCTCTTGAGTGATGAAAATTCCATGCTTGGATCATTGAATTTCAATTCCAAAAAACTGGTGTAACTCTCCCAAATCAATCATCTCAAATTTATTCTTCATTGAGAGTTTAACATCATCTATCATCTTCAAATTATTACCAGTAAAAATAAGATCATCAACATAAAGACTTACAAAGAATAATGGTTAAAGCCTCCCAACGGAATTGGATTTGATGTAGAGAGTATGGATAGGGCGGCATGGAATCAATATAGAGAGTATGCTTTAATGGGCATTTTAGAAAACCATTCTTCTCAAAGGAATAATTGATGCAACTATACCAAGCCATTGACGATTGATTTTGCCCATAAAAAGTTTTTTTCAACTTGTAGACTTTATCTTCTTCTCCCTTTTTAATAAAACCAGGAGGTTATTCAAGATACACTTCTTGAAAAACACCATTTAGGAATGCCGACTTGACATCCATTTGAAAATTTTTTCAATTGTTTTGAACTGCAAGAGAGATCATTAATCAAATAGTACAAAGTATTGACATAGGAGCAAATACATCTATAAAATCTTCTCCTTCTTTTTGCTTGTATCCTTTTGCTACAAACCTTGCTTTATGCTTGTTATGGATCTGCATTTATTTTTATCTTGTATACCTATTAAACACCAATGGATTTTTTTATGTGGAGGAAGAATAGTGAGTTCCCATGTTTCATTTTTTCCAATGGCAACTATCTCCTCTTTCATGGCTTTTTTTCCATACTTCTTATTTGCATCATCAAAGGAAATTGACTCTTCTCCTACAAAGAAAGCAAAGAATACAGAATCATCATATTCAATAGGCTCAGTTGAATCTAGGAGTTCCTACACTTTGCATTTTCTATGGGGGAGGATTTGTTCAAGAACTTAGGGGGCGTTTGGTTTAGGATAATAGAGAATAGATAATGAGAATCGATTATAATCATTCCGGCCATTGACACTATTTGGTAAGTGTCAATGGGAATGAAAAAAAGAGAATTATTCCCTTATTTTCATTCCCTACTCCCCCCTCATCAATTAAACTCCTCAATCATTCTTTCATTTTTATATATCCAAAACACTCCTTTTTATATTTTTTATTTTACTATCTCCTTTTACATTCTCTCATTTTATTTTCTCTCTCTACATTTTAAAATTTCTCTCTACATATTTATTCTTTTCTCTCTCTACATTCTATCACTTTCTCTCTTTACCATTCTCATCTCATTTTCTCTCTATATATTTTCAATATTACTTTCTCTCTCTACCTCTCTTATTATAATTTATCTATCTTTATTTTTTTTACTTTTTCTCTATATTTTCTATATCACTTTCTCTCTTTATATTTTTATATTACTTTCTCTCTCTACCTTTCTCATCTCATTTTCTCTCTATATATTTTCAATATCACTTTCTCTCTCTACCTCTCTTATCATAATTTATTTACCTTTATTTTTTTATTTATTTTTGTATATTTTATATATCACTTTCACTCTCTATCCTCTCTCATCTAATTTTCTCTTTTTATATTTTCAATATCACTTTCTCCCTCTACCTTTCTTATCATAATTTATCTATCATTATTTTTCACTTTTTCTCTATATTTTCTATATCACTTTCTCTCTCTATATTTTCTATATCACTCTCTCTTTACCTCTCTCATCTCATTTTCTCTCTATATATTTTCAGTATTACTTTCTTTCTACCTCTTTTATTATAATTTATCTATTTTCATTTTTCACTTTTCTCTATATTTTCTATCACTTTTTCTCTCTATATTTTCTATATCATTTTCTCTCTCTATCTCTCTCATCTCATTTTCTCTCTCTATTTTTTAAATTGATTTCTCCCTCTATTTTTAGCACATTTAGCTTATCTTACTTTCTCTCTCTACTTTTTATTTTCATTTTCTCTATTATTGTATTTTCTCTTATTTTTTTCTTCTAATTTCTTTTTCTACCTTCTCATAATTTCTCTCTATATTTTTCTACTTTATCTTTCAACTCATTTTATTTCACTTTTTCTATTTTGTAATAATTCTATTATTTTAGGTAACTTTAAAATTTTTATGGATTCTCATTACTAAGTTGAACTGAAGCAAACATCATCAATGACAATAATTTTTATTCCAGGATTTGAACCAAGCACTATCAATGCAATCATGATTTTCATAACCATTGACCCCTCAATGAATCCCATTATCATTCCGATTAACAAATTTGAACCAAACACCCCTTAGTAAACTTCTTGGTCAATAAAAAGAATTGTCTTCTTCTGATTTTTGTTCACTAATTGAGGGAATATGAATATCATTTTCTTTGTCTTTTTTATCTTCAAAACTTGTATCTTCATTAAAAAGAACATCACAACTTATCACAACCTTTTTGGTCTTTGGATTTATAGCTTGTACGCTGTGCTTTTTTCACTGTATTCAATAAAGATGCACTTTTCAGATTTGTCATCAAACTTGTTTTTGTTTTCTTGTGGAATGAACGAATAAACAATGCTCCCAAACACCTTTATATAGGATCATTAGAAATTGAGGGGGGGGGGGAGTGAATCTCGATGGTTTATAAATCTTTCTTTTTAACCACGTAAGACAAAGTAAAGCAGCGGAAAAGACAAACACAAAAATAGGAGACAAATCCTTTTTTACTTGGTTCGGAGCCTTCATCGATTCCTACTTGAAGACTCGCGATTCTTGATCGCTTTGTTGGGCAATCCACAATAGTCATTTTCTCTGAAACCTTTTGGAGAGAAGCAAACTCGTACAAGCTAAAGGAGGATAGTAACTCTACTATCTCCTTATAATGCAATGTAAGTACCAAAATGAAATATACCGACAAGAAGATATAATCTTTAACGTTGGATGTTGGCAAGCCTTCCAGCGTTGTGGTAGCAGATCTTGCAAAAGCAGAAGCAGAATAAAGTAGAGAGAGAAGCGATGACAGCTCTGATCTCGAGATGTTATTTTGTAGCATTCAGTTGACTGAACCTTCATTCAGTCGACCGAACCTTCATTCGTTCAACTGAACCTCCTATCAATCGACTGAGTCGTGCTCCCTTTCTTGTTTGCGCCGGTTCGATCAACTATTCTATCTTTCCATATTTTTATCAGTTGATTGATCCTTTTGTTCAATCAACTGAACAAGCTTTCCTTCTACATTTTCTACACTTTCCAAACTGGATCAGTTGATTGATCACTTTTATTAGTTGACTAAAAAACTGATCTGTGATGAATTTAGATGGTTCAGACGAATGATCCCCTCTTTTAGTTAACTGAAGCACTTTTTTTGGTCAGGTCGTCTGAACAAGAAGTCTAGAGCTCTAAGTCATGGATGCGTGACCACTAACAGAGACTGATTCCGAGTTCTGAGAAACAAGTTATGACCTTTTAAAGTTCAAAGGGTCATGATCTTACAAAACAGAGATAGTGCAATAGATAGTATAATAATAATAATCTTGCAAAACAAGATTAGTACAAACAAATAGGTAGTATGCATGATTAAGACAGTAGGCCCTTCCTGGATCTCAACTTAGAAATCTCAACACCTAAGATTTGTCCCTTTTGGGCACAACCTCACTGCACTCTTCTCCAAGACTTACCTCAACTCACATTCCAAACATTGGGTCCTCCAGACCTGTTTAGGCTTCACTGCTTGGCATCGGATTGGCCTACCAGACCTTCCACTTACTCGGTACCGGATCCTCCAGACCTATTGATGCTTTCTACCAGATGTCAACCAATATAGACTTCCTACGTAATTTTCACGGGTACCAAGACATCACCTACCTAGTATCGGGTCCAACTGACTTACTAGGGCTTTTTGAGTTGAGCTTCCTGCATACTTGATCAACACATCAGATCACAACAACATTTAACTTGAAACTTTGACAATATCAAAATATAAGTTCGATTATGGTGCTCCCTGCACCAATCATCTCTCTCATTTTAATGTTTAGCAACAAGGCTCAAATTTAAGTTAAAAGATACATAAATTGCATAAAGGAATTAAAAAACTCTCTATCAAGTTAAACCTCTCCCTAAACATAATATCTCTTCCCCTTTTACATGCATCAAAAAATATAGGGGCCATTGCATCTAAAGAAGTTTGTTGAAAATTTTCCAAGGGTAAAACATTTTTAAAAATAATCTTTCAACATCAAAATTTTTGAAAAATGTCTAAAATTTTAAACCCAATTTTGAATTTTAAACTAAGACAACTTAAAGTTTTAAATTTAAAAGTTTTAAGTTTAAATTGTTAAAGGATTGAAAAATTTAAGTTAACAAAATTTTTAATTTATAGTAGATTTAATTTTTAAGTTTAAAGGTTTAAAATTTCATGTTTTATATATTGAAGTTTCAAAAAATTTTATTTTAAAAATTTTAGTTAAAATTGTGAATTTGGAAGTTTAAAATTTCAAGGTTTTACTAAACTGAAGGTTCTAAAAGTTTAAGAATTTATAGATTTAAGCTTTAGAAAATTTTAAAATTTTAATTTTAATATAGTTTTAGTTTAATTTTTCAACTTATTTTAAAGATTTCATTTTGGCTTAAAATATTTTTTTCTAAGTTTGAAAAATGTTGAAAAGTTTCAAAATAGGTATTGTAATTTACTTAAGTTTAGAGTTTTAAATTTATTTAAGTTTTTAAGTTTTATATTTTTGAAAATTAAATTTGAAAAATAAGTTTTGAAAGTACTTATGTTATTTTTGAAAAATTTTCTTAAGTTTCAAAATAATTTTTGTAAAATACTTAGGCTATTAGGTAAGATTTAAATTTTATTTTTAAAATAGTTTTTCATATTTGTTTAAGTTTTAAAATTTTTTTTTTAAAATTTTATTAAGTTTTTAAAAATAGGGTTCTTGAATTTTAAAATTTGATACTACCCCTTAAATTAACATTTTTTTTCAGAAAGGTTACCCTAAAATCCAAGCATATAAGGGTTCTAGAAGTTCATAGATTCTATAAGGTTAAGTATTGGTCAATAATTTCTTTCAATATATATTGATTTTTTAAAAAATATGTAACTGTACATGATAAAATAATGTTTAGATATTTAATTTATAAACCTTTTCAAAATTATTTTTCACTTACTTCATACATTCTAAATATTTAAACAAGGGGAAGCCTATGGCCTTGTGAGATGATATATTTAATTGAAAATTTTAGATTTGTATGAATTTAACCACTTAGTCAAAATTTAAATCACATAAATTAATTAAGGATTAATTTGAATTAATTTAAGTTAATTTTGGGTTAAATTAGATTGGTTAAGTTTATTTAAACTTGTATTGAGTGATTTAAATTAATTTTAAAATTAAGTTAATAATAGATTAATTAACTCATTAATTTGGAATTAATTTAGGATTAATTAACGTTACCATTTTTAATTCCGAATTATCTAGTTAAAAATATTTAAGGAGTAATTATGTTGATTATATTATTAATAATTTTGAATTAATGATCAATTAATTAACTTAGGTAATTTAAGATTAAATATATTTAAGAATTATAGATTGTTTAAGTTTAAGATATTAAACATAAGGCTAAATTTTTTTATTTATTAACATAATTAGGTAAAGTTAAAATTAATATTAAATTAGATAATAATTAATTGGATTAATTAATTCAGTTGAATTTAAGATAGTTTAAGATTTGTATTAAATTATGATTTAAATAATTTATGATTTACTTATTATGGTTAGTTATTAACTTTATTCTCAGATTAATTATTAATTTTGAAGTAATTAGTTGAATGATTTAAGTTGATTAAAATAAGATTAATTGAATTTGATTTAATAAGTTCATGATTAATTCAATCAAAATTAATGATTAATTTAAAGTTAATTAAATTGATTAAGTTAATTGATTTAAACTCATTTTCGATCAATTAATTTTGGGAATTAGTTTATTGATTAATTTTGGATTGAGTTGACTTTGATTAATTAGTTTCATAATAAATTAAATAATTTCATAATTAAGGTAGTTTAGTTGATTTCATTATCTTTCAAATTAATTAGGATTAATTAAAGTAATTTATTATCTATTTCCGAATTTTAAGTATAATTAAAGTAATTAATTAATTATTTTCTAATTCATTTATATCAAATTAAATTAATATTTGATTAATTAACTTATTAATCTTGAATTAATTTACATTTAATAATTTTGTTAAAATTAAGTCAAAAATTGATTTCAAATTCAAATTTAATCTTGAATCAAGTTAAAAGTAATTAATTTTGAATTAAGATAGATGAAATTAGAAATTAAATTTATTGGGTTGAAATTAAGTTTAGAATTTATTAGAAATTAAGTTTAAAATTAATTTCAGTTTATTTTAATAATATTTATTTTTGAATTAATTCAATGATTATTATTTTGTTTAAAATTGATTAATTATTTTTGGATTAATTAGTTTTGAATTGAATTGAGCTTATTAAGCTAATTAAATTAAAATTGTTTATGTTTAATTAACAATCAATAAATTTGGTATGATAAAATTTATGAGGTTAAAATTAATTTCAGATTTAATTGATTGAGATTGATTAATCAATTGGTAATTTTGGATTAATTGGTTAATTTTGTTGATGCAGTCTGGCCCTCATTGTTGTTTTGGTGTTGACATCGATTTTAGTTTAGGTTGATTATGATTATGATGATTATGATTAAGTCCTGGTCGGGGGATCAGACATGGTATGGAAAATCCTAGCTTGGAGGGCTAGGTGTGTGAAAAGTCCTAATTCGGAAGAGGTGGGTGAAAAGTCCTAGCTTGGAGGGCTAGGTGAAAAGTCCTAACTTGGAATGTTAGGTGCAAATTCTCATCTTGGAGAATTAGGTGAAAAAGTCCTGGCTTGGAGGGTCAGGTCCTAGCTTGGAGGGCTAGGTTTGGAAAGTCCTAATCCGGAAGAGTTGGGTGAAAAGTCCTAGCTTAGAGGGCTAGGTGAAAAGTCCTAACTTGGAGGGTTAGGTGCAAATTCCCAAATTGGAGGATTAGGTGAGAAATCCTTAGCTTGGAGGGCTAAGGTAGATGAAATCCTAGCTTGGAGGGCTAGGTTGGAGCCCCTGGATCGGTCTGGCGATCGATCAGGGAGTTGGCACGGTGCTCCTTCGTGGATCGGTCTGGTGACCGATCTAGCGATGATTGATCGGTCTGGTGACCGATCAGGGAGTATGCGTTTCACCCACTGACTGGCTCCTGATCGGTCTGGTGACCGATCAGGGAGCGAATGGTGAGGTTGAGTTCCCTTGCTGAACTGCTCCTGATCGGTCTGGTGACCAATCAGGATCACTGTGCTGATCGTTCTGGAGAACGATCTAGCTTCGCGGGTTCCTCACTAAGATCGATCAGGATGGTGTCTGATTGGTCTGGTCATGATCTGATCGGTCTGGTGACCGATCAGGAGACACTTTGATCGGTCAGGTAACCGATCAGGAGGTTTGGACTGCGAAACTCAGAAATCGCCCGATAAAGGGGTGGATCGGTCGGGTGATCGGTCCACAACCTGGGATCGGTCTGGTGATCAGTCCAGGAGAATCCCAAAGAAGTCGCGATATCTGATTGAGCGTTGGGGATTGATCAGGATGGAGCCTGATCGATCTGGACCTAGCCTGATCGGTCTGGTGACCGATCAGGAGGCTCTCTGATCGGTCCGATGACCGATCACTTTAATTCAAATTGCACTGTCAATGGAGACAAGGGAGGATTCAAACACTCAAGGAGAGTCAATGGAGACCTTTCCTTGGAGCAGGTTTGTCCGTTTTTCCATCTCAGGTTGCAACGGCCGAGCTGCAGACTAGAGCTGAGACTGGAGCTTGGCTGAGGGAAGCTCAGGGAGTCCAGGGATAGCTCAGTGGTAGCTGGCGTTGGCAGATGAGCAGCTGAGAGCTGCAGGGATGGTGTCATCTGGTGGTTGGTGGAGAAACAAAAGAGAGAAGAAGACTTCAGTTGAAGCAGAGTTCGAGAGTTTTAGAGTTTGAGCTTGCTGAAGTTCTTGCTGCGATTTTGTGTTCTCCACACTTGACTTGCTGTGTGCCTGTGCTGTTGATTCTTTGAGTAAGTCATCGAGATCTGAGGAGCAACCATCCATTACTTGAGCGCCTGAAGGAGAGAACAAGAAGCTTGGAGTTCGACAACGGGAAGACACGAGGAAGGGTTTCTTGCGTGAGATCGCCGCTGGGTGGAGCTCAAGATAGCTTGTTGTGTTCTTGTCTTTGCTGGGTGTTTGAGTAAGATCTTTCTTGTTGTTTCATTGAGCTTAAACATTTATCTGTGATTGAAACGCTGTGGAGAGGTTTCTCCACCGAGAAGGAGGTTGTCTTCTATCCGGTGATAACCGGGGCTTGATCTGCCGACGATCAAGGGATCACACACCTTAAGGGCACGCCAAGAAGTAGGGGCAAGTTATCCCTGAACCTTGTAAATCCTCCTTGTTAGCGATCTTGATAGTTGTAGTAGTTTCCCTTCATTTCTGTTTCTTCTTTTCCTGTTTTCATACTTCCGCTGTGCTACTAACAAACTTAAGTGCAGAAACTTGATTTGTGTCTAAGTGAAAGTGATTGGCTATATTCTCCCCCCCCCCCTCTAGCCATCCGGTTCCCAACAAATTTAAGATTAAAATTGATTAAGTAATTAATTTTGATTGTTTGAAACTTTTGGATGTTTTGGATTAATTATTATTAGGAGTGTGATTTATTAAGATTTATTGTTAAAGTTAATTGATTAAGTAATTTATATTTAATTGTTTAATATTTTTATTTTTATTTATTTTGTTTATTCATCTCACCTAATCTTTGTTGTAAAATATGGTACAAATATGTTTTATTAAATTTTAGAAATAATTTAGTTAAGTTTAAAAGGAAGTTTTTAATATGTTTTAAATAATTTTGAAAATATATTTTTTAAAATAAGTTTTTAAGTTTGAAAACAAGTTTTTAATAAGTTTTAAAAATAAAAGTAACCTTTTAACTAAGTTTAAAAATAAGTTTTTAATTATTTTGTTAATTGAATTTAAAAGTAAGTTTAATAATAAACTTTAAATTAAGTTTAAAAGTAAGTTTTAAAATAAGTTTTTAAATTAAGTTCTGAATTAAGTTTTTTTTTAAAATAAGTTTTAAAATAAGTTTTAAAAAAGATTTTAATTAAGTTAAAGAATAAGTTTTTAATCAATTTCAAAAGAGGGTTTTAATAATTTAAAAGTATGTTTTTAATAATTTAAAAGTATGTTTTTAATAATTTAAAAATAGATTTTTATGTTTGGAAAGAAATTAAGTTAGTTTCGAAAAAGTTTAAGTTAGTTTAAAAATATTTTAATTAATTTTTGAAAAATATTTTAAGTTTATATTAAAAATATTTATTTGATTTTTGTAAATTATTTTAGTTGTTTTTTAAAGATTATTTTTATGGGTTTAAATAAGATTAACTTAATATTAGTTAAATCTTTTTTAGATTTATTAAACATTAATTGGAAGTAAGGATTTAATTATTGAATTGAGTTGTTAGTTTGAATTAATTTTGGATTTGAGTTTAGTTTGAGTTTGAGTTTAGTTTGATTTGATTTCATCTCAACCAAGGGTTTTTAGCTACGGGGGATCTTATAGTTTTGTGAGATGAAATGTTATTGATCATCAGGAGTAGTTTTAACTTATGTTTGATTTAAATATAGCTTTAGGTCTCTAAGCAAGCGTCCTTGAGTAAGCTCCCAACTTGTGATCAGTCACATGGATATCATTAAGGCAACCACAATCCTAGATAGAGTTTCTCAACTATTCTCACCCAGAAGACTTAGTACTTAACTTAATCCCTTAATAAGTTACAACTAACCCTAATTCAGCTAGTCCTAAGTACCCCAAAAAGGGTGGTTCAAGTTATTTGAGGTGACAACTAGTTTGTCGCCTCCTATTGGAAATTTAAGTTTATTGTTTATGAAGTAGATTTTACTTTTAGGTAAAAAATATTGATTTGGTCCTACTTGCTTTGGTAGGGAATCTTCCAGGACCCATGTATGGACTTGACTTCTAGCATTTTGACTAATCAAAGAAAGGTATGACTTGTTTGTTGAATTGACTTTGTATTCGAGTCCAGATTTGTTGTAAATAGCCCTTTGAGATCCTAGCATCATATTTAAATACTTGGAGCCCATGTTGAACTTTTCCAACATTTTCTTGATTCCCTCAACTTGACCTTTCAAGGAGGACTTGTCTTCCTCAGGTTTTGCAACTTGAGTTGAAGTTCCTTCTTGAACTTGGTCAATTGGGGGTTCAAATTAACTTGCTCTTACGGTGGTTAACCTCCTCAAGGAGTGAGTTAATCTGATCCTCGAATTTAGTCAATTTTTTGAATACATATTTAACTATTTTTCATAATTGAAAATTTAAAAGTAAAGTTACCTCTTGGTCTTCTTTGTGGCTTGACTCGGACTCGGACTCAGAATCAGACTCGTGCTCGTGCTCAAACTCAGAATCAGGTTCATCTATTTGTTCTTTTATCATTATTGCCATAATGCTTCTTTGCTTTGGTTTATCCCTGTCTAACTCATATGAGGATAATTTGTTGTCTTGCATTTTATTGTTAGAATAATTATTTAAATTAAGATGGTTTTTTGCTACCTTTGGAGCCTTGGTTTTCTAATGAATTTCAACCAACTTGTCCCAAAGCTCCTTAGTGTTGTTGAAGTTATCCACTCGATCAAGTTCTTCATTCGTCAAGCCACATTGGATGGTGTATGTGTTCCTAGAATCATCTTGATCTTGAGTTTAATGTAAGAGGCCCACCTTTCCATTCCTAGAGGATTTATAGATTCATTGTCCGATAGCGTTAAACACCTTTTGATGATGATCCACAAGTTGATTTCCATCGTTAAAAATTGCTCCATTTGTCTATTCCAAAGATCAAAATTTGTGTCGTTGAAGAGAGGTGGGTGCAGAGGTACTCAACCCTTCTTGTTGTGACATTTTTGATGTTGGGGCAATCGACCCAAGTGTGATCTGGAGGATCATGGGTTTTGATGTGTGTGTCAATATGGTTAAGTTAGGGGTTTATTATTTTTTAATATGTGTATGTGAGTGCGCAGGTTTGCAGGTGCGCATAGACTTGGTTGGATGTCTTCAGGTGAAGGGTGGCATGGAGGCAAGCCGTGAGCTTGTGTGCGCATCCGAGGGACCATGGACAAGACAGGTACGATGAGCCGAGGGAAGCGGACTTCAAGGCGTATGTGAAGGATAGCATGGAGGCAAGCCGCGGGCTTGTGTGCGTATCCGAGGGCTGAGGGCCAAAGTCGAAGAGGGCTTGAAGGCGATGGATCGAGACTGTTAGAGCAGAGACGATGAGCCGAGGGACGCGGACTTTGAGGCATGCGTGAAGGATGGCATGGAGGCAAGCCGAGAGCTTGCGTGCGCATCTGAGGGACAAGAGCCGAAGATGAAGAGGGCATGAAGGCAACAGATCGAGACTGCTGATTGAAGAGTCAACCAGGTTGTAAGGGTCCGAGTGTGAGTGTTTGTACTCAGGAACTAAGCCGGGAGGGTTCGAGTGTGGAGAGAAATGTACTCGGGAAGTGTAACCATAGGCTTAGGGAAGGACTAGTCGACTACCCCAGGGGCAGTCGACTGGTGATGGCTGGAGATTCAAACGTTGGGCACAACGTTCGAATCTGGGTGGGACCAGGGTAGCGGCCATTTCTGTAACACCCAATAATTTTTTGGTATTATTAGGGATTTTTCGGAATTTTATAGCATTTTTTCAGATTAAAATAAGAAGAAAAAAATTAAAGGGTTGGGTGGGGATCGATCTCGCGACCACGCGAGAAGCAAACACTTAAGCGAGTCCAAGTAACCAGCTAGGCTAGGGTATCAAGCACAAAAAAGTTTGAAGTGAAATAATATTATAGTTGATTTAGCCCGTTTCATGAAGAGGTATTTAAACTTCCACTTAAATTGGGTTAAGACCCCATTAGGGCTTGGAGGAGGCCGCGCGAGCAAGGTGGGAGGCTGCGAAAAACAGGGAAGAAAAGGAGAGTTTTCTCCTCCTTCTTCCTCTTGAAGTAGAAAACCTAGGGCTTCTTCCCTAGGGCTAAGGGTGAAGTTTTCTTGCAAAGGAAGAGGAAAAGAACCCTACGCTAGGAATTTCAAGATACTTAGTGAGTTTTCTTCAAGAAAAGGGTAAGTAGATCACTCACCTGCAATAGGAGTAGTTTTCGTATGTAAGATCTTGTTGTAGAACCATGTTTTATGATACATGTGTTAAGATTATGGTTATCATGTGTTTTAAGTTCTTAAAGATGCATGTTTTCTCATGATAGAAATTTAATTGGTTTAGATTTGGTGTATGTAAGCTAAGCATGATAAGATTTATTTTGTGAAGAGTCCCAAAAAATGAGGTTGGGATTAAGGGCACGCAAGGTGCTCGATGAAAGTCCCAAGTAAGAAAGGTAAAGGGTTTTAAGTGCAAAGTTTATGCAAAAGTAAAATAGTTGATAAGTATAAGTACTGTAAGTGAGAAAGTATTTTATTTTCAAAAAGTGACATGTACCGGGCAAATGGAAGGCCCACCGAAAGATAGAAAGAAGCTCTAATAGGGTGTGGTGGCTAGCTACCCCACAACCTATTAGAGAAACGCGCAATTGGTACATTGATACCATGGTACAACGTCAAGGCCTAAAGAAAGTTGAATATTATTTTCAAGTATATAAGTATTTACAAGTGTTTTAGCTTTGAGTACATGTCTTTATTTCAATAAGTTCACATTGATACTTTGCAAGCATGATAAAGGGTAAGAGTAAAGAGGTTAGTGTTTTAATGTATGAGCATGTTAAGTTTGCAAATGTTTTATGCAAGTAATGTTTTCAACATGATTGAGCATGATAAGTATATGTAAGTTGTCCCATGTGCATGTATTTTGGAAGTAAGCATTCTTTGAAAAGAGCATGTTTATCTCTTATAGTTTGGATTTGTGAGTTAGGATTTACTTACTAAGCAATTTGCTTATTAGTTGCATTTTCCTTCTATTGTAGATAAAGGTAAAGAAAAAGCATAAGTTAAGGAGGCGAAGGGACTTGCTTTGATGTTCAGTGGTGGCGGAACCGTGGAAGAGATCTTTGGGCTAAGTCTTGTAGAACATGTGTTTTGGTGTTTTGAAGTGGTAGAATGAATGACCTTGTTTAAACTACGCATAGAGGTTAAGTTTGGTACAAACTCTAGAGTGTTTTGCTTATATTTTGATAGTTTTGTTAAATCTCGCAAGGATTCTAATTTCAAGTTATTGGATTCGTTTTGAGTTGCTAAAATGTTTATAAAACTAGTATAGAGTATAGAAATGGAGTTATGTCTTTGTATACATTGGAGGTATGTGAATTGTGGACTTTTGAAACAAATTTTCGGGTCTGAAAATGCAGGTTTTAGGCGTGCCAGTCGACTGGTACAGAACCAGTCGACTGCGCTATCGAACAGGACCTTCTGTTCGATGCACCAGTCGACTGCCAAAAGACCAGTCGACTGGTGCCGCGCCCAGAAACTTTCTGTGGCCGATACCAGTCGACTGGCTATATAGCAGTCGACTGGTACCATTGAAAAGAAGTGGTATAGAGCAGTTGGTTAGTATTTTAGTTTTACAACTAAGAGGTCTAGGGGTCAAATCCTTGCAAAGCAAATAAAATGAAAGTTGTTTTGTTTTTTTGAAAAAAAAAGAGAAGGAAGAAAAAAAAAATTTCGTAGCAAGTTAAAGGAAGTCCAGTAGTTATAACCTAAGGCTAAGAATAAGGTAATGTTAAGGCTAAGTGAATGTGGCGCCCACCTTAAGGGAGAGAAGTTAAGAAGGCGGGTCGTCACAGAGTGGTATCAGAGCAAATGGTTCCACCCTTCCGCCACACTGACATCAAGCATCAATCCTGCCGCCTGCCATGTAAGAAGTTCATATGTTGTAGTTTTGTATGTTTTTCATTATTGACTGCTAGTATCAGTAAGTGCATGATGATAAGGAAGTAAGTTAGTATTATTATATGCTAATATGTGCATGGAGATAATGAAGTAAGTTAGTAAGAGATAATGAGCTTTTATTTTCTTCAAGATGTAGAGTAAGAAAATGCCAAGAGGACGTCCTTCATGTTGTGATCTTAGTATAGCAAGTCCAAGGTCTTGATTTGCCCAAAAGAAAGTTTTGGGATTAAGGCACGCAAGGTGCTTGATAAAAGTTTTGAGTGAGACCAAGGTCTTACTAAGCCCTAGAACGAGTTCTAGGACTAAGAAATGCGATAAGAATCAAGACCAAGGTCTTGTTATATCCTAAAGCAAGTTTGGGAACATTACCATTAAGTGTTAAGTTATACATTTGAGGACGTCCTAGAAAGGCCCAAAATGAGGAGCGAGCTCCTAGAGGGCAAGAGAAAGAGTCAGTACCACCACCAACTCTCTTAGAGGTGATGGCACAGTTATAGAGACATTAGTAGAGCAACAACAAGTTATTGCCACCATGATGGCTAACCAGTAGGCCACTCCTGTTACCCCGCCGGTGGCGAATGTAGTGGCACCAGTGGTGACCGAAGACCCATTGGTTACCTCTGTAGTCCCGACAAGGGGGGTAAGGCAAGAAGCATACCTCATCTAGTGGCAGAAACTAAAGCTAGGGAACTTCTCAGGCACAATCGAACCATGGGATGCTCAAGTATGGTTCAAAATTTGGGAAAGCATAGTAGAGCTACTGGACTGGCTTGAGGTAGAGAAAAGAAAGTGTGCATCTTTCTGCCTTACAGGAGATGCTAGAATGTGGTGGGAGAGAGTCAAGGCCAAGAGAAATGTCAGCCAGATGACATGGGCCGACTTCGAGACTGAGTTCTTCGAAGAATATTTTTACATGCGAGTAACCAACAAGCGTTACGACGAATTCACGATGTCAGACAGGGAGACTTGTCCGTGGATGAAGCAGTGAAGAAGTTTAATCGGTTAGCTCATCTGTGCCCAGAGCGAGTTAGCACAGAAAAAGAGAGAGTCAGGCTAAGGCTCAAAATGTTAAGGCCTGAGATAACGTTAAATGTGGCCAGCAGTGTTAAGAGGTCGCAAACCTCCGAAGAACTGATAAGTAGTGCTTTGATCATCGAGCACTACTTAAATAGTACAAAGACCACCAGAAATGTTGAACGATGAAGTTCTTAACAACCTTACCGTCGGGGAAGTAATGGCCTCTATTGAGAGGCTGAGGGCAGTACCAATCTGGATTT
The DNA here is from genome assembly GCA_024364735.1 of Boesenbergia rotunda. Lineage (NCBI taxonomy): Eukaryota > Viridiplantae > Streptophyta > Magnoliopsida > Zingiberales > Zingiberaceae > Boesenbergia > Boesenbergia rotunda. Next base: position 136,417 of record JAGFNQ010005811.1, read on the forward strand.
CCAACCGAGAGCTCTACAGTGACTTGGTAGTCCTTGAGATGAAGGATTACGATGTCATTTTAGGGATAGACTTCTTGAGCAAGTACAATACTTCTATAGACTGCCGCAAGAGAAAAGTCAAGTTCACACTAGAAGCAGAACCTCCATTCGAGTTTATTGGAGACCCAAAGAGAAAGACAAAAAGGTTTTTATCTACCTTACAAGCTCAGAGAATGTTAGATAATGGATGTTCTGGTTATTAGCGCATATAGTAGATGCAAGGCAAAGAGAAGAGTTAAAGTAAAAAGAGGTACGGGTAGTCGGTGACTATCCTGAGGTGTTTCCTGAAGAGTTACCAGGACTCCCACCCAATCGGGAAATTGAGTTTGAAATCGAGTTGGCCCCAGGAACCAACCCAATTTCGAAGGCACCTTATCGCATGGCGCCAGCAGAACTGAAAGAATTGCAAGAACAATTGCAAGAGCTGCTTGACAAGGGTTTCATCCGCCCTAGTCATTCACCTTGGGGAGCTGTATTGTTCGTCAAGAAGAAAGATGGATTTATGCGAGTGTGCATAGATTATCGAGCTTTGAATAAGGTAACCATCAAGAACAGATATCCTTTGCCAAGGATAGATGATTTATTTGATCAACTGAAGGGAGCCACAGTGTTCTCCAAGATAGATTTGCGATCAGGTTACCATCAACTCAAAGTGAAGGAGAGTGATGTGCCAAGGACTGCTTTCAGTACAAGATATGGGCACTATGAGTTTGTGGTCATGCCCTTTGGAGTGACAAACACCCCTGCGATGTTTATGGATCTAATGAATAGAGTGTTCAAGGACTTTCTCGACAAGTTCGTCATTGTCTTCATTGATGATATCCTAGTGTATTCAAAGACTCAGGAAGAACATGAAGAACACCTGAAGATAGTGTTGCAGACCTTACACTAGAGGGAGCTGTACGCCAAATTCTCAAAGTGTGAGTTTTGGCTGGACCAGGTGGCCTTCCTAGGCCACATCATTTCCAAGGAAGGTATTATGGTAGACCCAGCCAAGATTGAAGCAGTTAGTAACTGGAGTCGACCAATGAATGCCAGTGAGATCAGAAGTTTCCTGGGTTTGGCAGGGTACTACAGAAGGTTTGTGGAGGACTTTTCAAAGATAGCTTCTCCACTTACAGCCCTTACCAGAAAGAATAAGAAGTATGAGTGGACTAAAGACTGTGAGCAGAGTTTCCTTGAGTTGAAGAAGAGACTGACCAGCGCTCCTATCCTTACAGTACCCGAAGGTGATAAGAGCTTTGATATATACAGTGATGTATCAAAGCTAGGACTTGGAGCAGTCTTTATGCAAGAAGGCAAAGTCATAGCTTATGCTTCCAGACAACTCAAGGACTATGAAAAGAATTACCCCACTCATGATCTGGAGTTGGCAGCTGTAGTCTTTGCTCTAAAGATATGGAGGCATTACTTGTATGGAGTGCAGTGTAAGATTTATACAGATCACCAGAGTCTGAAATATTTCTTCACTCAGAAGACCTCAATATGAGACAGCGAAGGTAGCTCGAGTTAGTGAAGGACTATGACTGTGAGATTCTTTACCACCCTGGTAAGGCAAATAGAGTAGCAGATGCACTGAGTAGAAAGACTTGTGCCACTTTGATGTCCTTATCATCATTGGCACCACCATTACAGAAGGAGATAGTAGATTATGGAGTGGAGATTATTGATGGACGGCTAGCTCTATTGACACTAGAGTCAACTTTACTTGAAGAGATACAGGAAGAGCAAGCTGAGGATTATGATATCCAAAAGGATCAAGAAGGAGATGCAAGAAGGAGAGAGTAAAGAGTTTAGAGTATCTGACAGTGGGATACTCTACTATGGTGACCGTTTATGTGTCCCCAATCATGAAGAGCTGAGAAAGAAGATTCTTGAAGAAGCCCATGGAACTCCCTACTCAATGCATCCTGGTTCCACTAAGATGTACCAGGATTTGAAAAGAGGATTTTAGTGGTCAAGGATGAAGAGAGACATAGCTAAGTATGTCAGCACCTGCCTGACATGTCAGAGAGTTAAAGCAGAACACCAGAGACCAGGAGGTGTCCTACAACCCACTCAGAAAGACCTCAATATGAGACAGCGAAGGTGGCTCGAGTTAGTGAAGGACTATGACTGTGAGATTCTTTACCACCCTGGTAAGGCAAATAGAGTAGCAGATGCACTGAGTAGAAAGACTTGTGCCACTTTGATGTCCTTATCATCATTGGCACCACCATTACAGAAGGAGATAGTAGATTATGGAGTGGAGATTATTGATGGACAGCTAGCTCTATTGACACTAGAGTCAACTTTACTTGAAGAGATACAGGAAGAGCAAGCTGAGGATGTTAGATCGTTTCCGGTACGCTAGAGGGGGGTGAATAGCGTTTCTTTGATTCTTTCAACCTACGTTGTTAGTTTACACAACGGAAATACAAGATAATAAAACTAACAACAAAGAACAAACGCTAACAACCTGATTTAGTTGGTATCCACCCCGGCCGGGTGACTAATCCAACAATCCGTCGGTGGATCACTCCCCGGATAACCTCCGACTATCACGTGTCACTCCTTGTGGGTGGAGAAACCTCACCACAACACCTCGGACGTTTTGTGAACACAATAGACTACTAACACACTTTTCCCAAGCGAGTTTCGTCAAGAAACTCAGCCACCACGACATCCTCTTTAAATAGGACTCGGGGCTGATTTCTCGCTACCAGTCGACTGCCCCCAGGGCAGTCGACTGGTGCCAGCTAAATTCGACCGTTGTAACTCCTAACGTTCGAATTTTAGCCAACTCACCAGCCGCTACCAGTTGACTGCCCACAGGGCAGTCGACTGGTCCTGGGCTGAGACCTTTCTGTGAGTTCCCTCAGTCGACTGCCACTAGGCCAGTCGACTGGTCTACTCACCCACCTAAGGTTACCCTTCCTGAGTACATTCCACTCCGCACTCAACCCCTAGGATTTCCCGAGTACAATCACTCTGCACTCGTACCCTCATGACTCGACTGACTCCTCCTCCGCAGCCTCGAATGTTGCCTTCGCGCCCTCTTCATCTTCGGCCCTCGTCCCTCAGATGCGCACGCAAGCCTCCAGCTTGCCTCCATGCCACCCTTCACGTACGCCTCAAAGTCCGCGCCCATCATCTCATCGTCCCTGCACTCCATGGTCCCTCAGATGCGCACGCCAGCCTCCAACTGGCCTCCATGCCATCCTTCACCGTACTGAGGCCGTCCAGTCAGGTCTATATGCGTAACCTGTACAACCTGCACACTCAACATACGCATATCAAATAGAAGGGTAAACCTAACTTAAACTCTTTGCCCAAACATCAAAACCCATGGTCACTCCGGACCATCTTAGGGCCGATTGCTCCAACAATCTCCCCCTTTTTGATGTTTGGCAATTCGTTTAAGTTAGGGAAACAAGATAGTAGTCAAATAGCAAAAATAATGCATATGCAATGCAAAAGTGGATCCTATCCCAAGGCATCCCACACCTAACCCTCCAAGTTAGGACTTTTTCACACCTAACTTCCCAAGTTAGGAATTTTCACCAAAACGGGCTTTTTAAAGCTTCTCCCAAGCTCCCCCTACATTGGACATACAAAGGCTTTTTAAGAACCTCTCCAAGGTTCCCCTTACGCCAAGAATGGAGCAACCATGCTCCCCCTTAATCTCAACTCCCCCTAAAACTAGGGTTTTTAGCAAAGGTATGTTTGGTTTCCCAAATTAAACCCAACATCTCTCCCCCTTTGCCATACATCAAAAAGACCCCAATAATATCCCAATTATTGGTTCTTTCAATCCCTAATGACCATAAACAATGTGTACTAGCCCACTATACACTTGTTTTGCATCATTTGGACCCCAAACCAGCTGCTGATACAAAAATTGGCCTTGACTAGTCGACTGCCAAAATGCCAGTCGACTAATACTCTGAAAGTCTGAAATTTCAGCATTTCTGACGAAATTCAGAAATGCGCCAAAAATTCCACAAATCTCCAAAAATTCTCAAATTTTGTGGAGAGGTTTGTGGTACCCAAATCTACTTGGGAAAAATACATTCCAAAATGTATCTATCACCATTCCCAAGTTTGACACAAAACCCAAAACTAGCCAAAAACTTCAATCAAACCTTGACCTAAAGTCCTAGTTTTGGTTTCCTCTCGATGTCTTTGCCCATGCCACCCCACAATGCATCCCTAGCATTGATTTACATGACAATTACACACCAAAAACCAATTATCATGCAATATGACCCCAATGTCATATTTCCATGCATGAAACTCAAAAACACCGTGCCAAAACCTAAGAATTGAGACTCAAGTCCGTCTCCAATTCTTTTCGCACACTCCATGGTCCATCTAGACCACTAGGAGCACCCCTCCTAAGGTCAATTCACCATATATCCCAAAGGCTTCTAGAGCTCTCCCTTGAGCTCTTAGCCCTAGCCACCTCCCTAGGTGACTCAACAAATGCTAAACCACACCGGTGAACCTCCGGTGACTCTTGGCCTATGAACTCAACACTCTTAACCTTGGACCCCTTGTCCTTAGTTAAGACCTTTTCCTTTCCTTTTGATGGCATTCCCTTGCCATTCTTGCACTCCCCCTTCTTGCCATAATCATATGCTACCCTAGCATATCTCTTTTCCTTGGCATGGGAGACCCTAGATCGGTATCCTAGACCCGATCTATCATTGTTGGGTTTTAGACCACCCAACACCATATCCAAACCCTTAGATCCAATAGTGAATATCTCTAGGATTTTCTCTAACCTCTCAAGCTTTTCCCTTAAAGCTTGATTTTCCCATTCTAGGTTCCTAAACCTAGAATCCACATGCCCACTTTGGACATTCCTAGACCTACTCTCCTTTCTAGGCACATCCCTTCCTTTCTTGGGATTTTTGCCTTGATTCTTAGGTCTAGAGGTCTTTGATTTTTCATGATGTATGACCTTTCTAGGGTTTTGATCTACCTTGTTAACCCTATTCTTATCATGATATTTAAAACCATGGTTATGCACAGAAAGATAATTTTCATGAAATCTAGCATGCATGGGTGAGTGATTTGCATTGTTTCTAATATTCATGGATGGGTAATTGGCATGATTCTTAGCATTCATGGAGGAACTTAAATATGAATGACAATTTAATCTAGGGTTAAGAATTACCTCCCTTACCCTTGTAGTCCCTCCTTGATGTGGGCTTCTCTTTTTTCCTTTGCTCTTTCTCCCATCTCCTCAAGTGCTCCATCTTCTTGAGCTCTCCACTCTTTGGGCACTTGGTGTGGTAGTGCCCTAGCTCACCACACGTGAAGCATCTAATCTCCTTTTTCTTTTCTTGGGCTCCTCCAATCCTACAACCCATGTTAGATTTAAATCGAATGGACTCGGGTTTAGATTTTACCTCCTTCTTACCTTTTGGGCACTTGTCCTTGTAGTGCCCCTTTTCGTTGCAACCAAAGCATATAATGTAATCTTTGTTCCTTGCTTTGGTGGAGGTTGAGACTTCTTCAACTTTTGATGATGTGGATGCCTCCTCTTGATCCAGCATTGAATTGGATCTCTCCTCCCCCTCAATCCTTGAGGTGGAGACCTCTTTCTCTTCTTCACTTTCTTCCTCACTTGAGGATGTGGACACTTCTTCTTTTTCGGATGTTGAGCTCCTCTCCTCTTCTTGGACCATTAAGCCCATTTCCTTAGGTTCTTCTTCTTCTACTCGTGTAGGGTTTTCATGGACTTCTTCTTTTGACTTAGCTTGGATGGTGTTCTTATGAAAATCTTCTATTTTGCTCCATAATTCGCACGCATTTTCATATGTCCCTACACCACTCAAGACATTGTTAGGCAAAACATCAATTAATATATCTATTACCTTCTTGTTTGCCCTAGAGTAGTCTTGTTGCTCTTGAGTCCAATTTCTGGGACGAAGCTTCTTTCCATGCTTGTCCTTTGGGACTTCGAATGACTCTTCTAGCATGACCATGCACTCCCATTCCATGCTAAGCCAATTCTTCATCCTCGCCCGCCAAAAATCGAAATCTTCGTTGTCGTAGGGCGGTGGAGTGTAGATGTTGTCCCCAAGTTTATCTTCCATGATTTTTCACCTCTAGCGGTCGCTCCCTCGGCGGTTAGTCCGATCAAGAGCGGTCCTTCGCTCTGATACCAACTGTTAGATCGTTTCCGGTACGCTAGAGGGGGGTGAATAGCGTTTCTTTGATTCTTTCAACCTACGTTGTTAGTTTGCACAGCGAAAATACAAGATAATAAAACTAACAACAAAGAACAAACGCTAACAACCTGATTTAGTTGGTATCCACCCCGGCCGGGTGACTAATCAAACAATCCATCGGTGGATCACTCCCCGGATAACCTCCGGCTATCACGTGTCGCTACTTGTGGGTGGAGAAACCTCACCACAACACCTCGGACGCTTTGTGAACACAATAGACTACTAACACGCTTTTCCCAAGCGAGTTTCGTCAAGAAACTCAGCCACCACGACGTCCTCTTTAAATAGGACTCGGGGCTGATTTCTCGCTACCAGTCGACTGCCCCCAGGGTAGTCGACTGGTGCCAGCTAAATTCGACCGTTGTAACTCCCAACGTTCGAATTTTAGCCAACTCACCAGCCGCTACCAGTCGACTGCCCACAGGGCAGTCGACTGGTCCCGGGCTGAGACCTTTCTGTGAGTTCCCTCAGTCGACTGCCACTAGGCCAGTCGACTGGTCTACTCACCCACCTAAGGTTACCCTTCCTGAGTACATTCCACTCCACACTCAACCCCTAGGATTTCCCGAGTACAATCACTCTGCACTCGTACCCTCATGACTCGACTGACTCCTCCTCCGCAACCTCGACTGTTGCCTTCGCGCCCTCTTCATCTTCGGCCCTCATCCCTCGGATGCGCATGCAAGCCTCCAGCTTGCCTCCATGCCACCCTTCACGTACGCCTCGAAGTCCGCGCCCATTAGCTCATCGTCCCTGCACTCCATGGTCCCTCAGATGCGCACGCCAGCCTCCAGCTGGCCTCCATGCCATCCTTCACCGTACTGAGGCCGTCCAGTCAGGTCCATATGCGTAACCTATACAACCTGCACACTCAACATACGCATATCAAATACAAGGGTAAACCTAACTTAAACTCTTTGCCCAAACATCAAAACCCATGGTCACTCCGGACCATCTTAGGGTCGATTGCTCCAACAGAGGATTCTGATATCCAAAGGATCAAGGACGAGATGCAAGAAGGAGAGAGTAAAGAGTTTAGAGTATCTGACAGTGGGATACTCTACTATGGTGACCGTTTATGTGTCCCCAATCATGAAGAGCTGAGAAAGAAGATTCTTGAAGAAGCCCAGGGAACTCCCTACTCAATGCATCCTAGTTCCACTAAGATGTACCAGGATTTGAAAAGAGGATTTTGGTGGTCAGGGATGAAGAGAGACATAGCTAAGTATGTCAGCACCTGCCTGACATGTCAGAGAGTTAAAGCAGAACACCAGAGACCAGGAGGTGTCTTACAACCCATTCAGATTCTAGAGTGGAAATGGGAAGACATAGCCATGGATTTCATAGTTGGTTTACCAAAGACAACTAATGGCTATGATGCTATTTGGGTGATAGTAGACAGATTGACCAAGTCTGGCCACTTCTTGGCAATCAGAGTGTCTTACTCAATTGAAAAGTTAGCCCAATTATATGTGCAGGAAGTGATCCGACTACATGGAGTCCTGAAGACCATTATCTCTGATAGGGATGGTCATTTCACTTCACACTTTTGAGAGTGCGTACAGACAGCGCTAGGCACCAAACTGAAGTTTAGCATAACTTTCCATCCCCAGACTGATGGACAGACAGAGAGAGTGAATCAAACTTTAGAAGATATGCTCTTGTGCATTAGACTTCAAGGGCAGTTGGTGCAAGTATTTACGTTTAGCTGAGTTTGCCTACAACAACAGTTACCAAGCCACTATTGGTATGGCACCCTATGAAGCTCTTTATGGTAGGAAGTGTAGATCTCCCCTCTGTTGGTATGAAGGTAGTGAAAAGAAGGAAATGGGGTCACAGACTGATCTTATAGATGATACCACAGAAGCTATAAAGAGCATCCTCCAGAGGATAGAGACTGCTCAGAGTAGGCAGAAGAGCTACGCCGATGTACGCCGTAGGCCGTTAGAGTTTGAAATTGGGGATACAGTTTTCCTCAAAGTAGCTCCTATGAAAGGTGTGATGAGATTTGGCAAGAAAGGCAAGCTAAGTCCTCGATACGTAGGGCCCTACCCAATGATGAAAAGAGTTGGCAAAGTAGCTTATGAGTTGGAGCTACCCTCAGAGATGTCAGCAATACACAATGTGTTCCATGTCTCAATGCTAAAGAAGCATATCCCAGATGCCAACCAAGTGATTGAGCCACAGATAGTACAAGTGCAAGAAGATCTCAGTCATGAAAGTCGACCTATTCAAATAATAGATCGAGCAGATAAGAAGCTGAGGAACAAAGTGGTACCATTAGTGAAAGTCTTATGGCTGAATCAGAAGTATGAAGAGGCAACTTGGGAATCAGAAGATAGCATGAGGCAAAGGTATCCAGAGCTGTTCTAAGTTCGAGGTCGAACTTTTTATAAGGTAGGGAGGATTGTAACACCCAATAATTTTCTGGTATTATTAGGGATTTTTCAGAATTTTATAGCATTTTTCGGATTAAAATAAGAAGAAAAAAATTAAAGGGTCGGGTGGGGATCGATCTCGCGACCACGCGAGAAGCAAACACTTAAGCGAGTCCAAGTAACCAGCTGGGCTAGGGTATCAAGCACAAAAAAGAATGAAGCGAAATATATTATAGTTGATTTAGCCCGTTTCATGAAGAGGTATTTAAACTTCCACTTAAGTTGGGTTAAGGCCCCATTAGGGCTTGGAGGAGGCCGCGCGAGCAAGGTGGGAGGCTGCGAAAAACAGGGAAGAAAAGGAGAGTTTTCTCCTCCTTCTTCTTCCTCTTGAAGTAGAAAACCTAGGGCTTCTTCCCTAGGGCCAAGGGTGAAGTTTTCTTGCAAAGGAAGAGGAAAAGAACCCTACGCTAGGAATTTTGAGATACTTAGTGAGTTTTCTTCAAGAAAAGGGTAAGTAGATCACTCACCTGCAATAGGAGTAGTTTTCGTATGTAAGATCTTGTTGTAGAACCATGTTTTATGATGCATGTGTTAAGATTATGGTTATCGTGTGTTTTAAGTTCTTAAAGATGCATGTTTTCTCATGATAGAAATTTAATTGGTTTAGATTTGGTGTATGTAAGCTAAGCATGATAAGATTTAATTTATGAAGAGTCCCAAAAAATGAGGTTGGGATTAAGGGCACGCAAGTTGCTCGATGAAAGTCCCAAGTAAGAAAGGTAAAGGGTTTTAAGTGCAAAGTTTATGCAAAAGTAAAATAGTTGATAAGTATAAGTACTGTAAGTGAGAAAGTATTTTATTTTCAGAAAGTGACATGTACCGGGCAAATGGAAGGCCCACCGAAAGATAGAAAGAAGCTCTAATAGGGTGTGGTGGCTAGCTACCCCACAACCTATTAGAGAAGCGCGCAATTGGTACATTGATACCATGGTACAATGTCAAGGCCTAAAGAAAGTTGAATATTATTTTCAAGTATATAAGTATTTACAAGTGTTTTAGCTTTGAGTACATGCCTTTATTTTAATAAGTTCACATTGATACTTTGCAAGCATGATAAAGGGTAAGAGTAAAGAGGTTAGTGTTTTAATGTATGAGCATGTTAAGTTTGCAAATGTTTTATGCAAGTAATGTTTTCAACATGATTGAGCATGATAAGTATATGTAAGTTTTCCCATGTGCATGTATTTTGGAAGTAAGCATTCTTTGAAAAGAGCATGTTTATCCCTTATCGTTTGGATTTGTGAGTTAGGATTTACTTACTAAGCAATTTGCTTATTAGTTGCATTTTCCTTCTATTGCAGATAAAGGTAAAGAAAAAGCATAAGTTAAGGAGGCGAAGGGACTTGCTTTGATGTTCAGTGGCGGCGGAACCGTGGAAGAGATCTTTGGGCTAAGTCTTGTAGAACATGTGTTTTGGTGTTTTGAAGTGGTAGAATGAATGACCTTGTTTAAACTACGCATAGAGGTTAAGTTTGGTACAAACTCTAGAGTGTTTTGCTTATATTTTGATAGTTTTGTTAAATCTCGCAAGGATTCTAATTTCAAGTTATTGGATTCGTTTTGAGTTGCTAAAATGTTTATAAAACTAGCATAGAGTATAGAAATGGAGTTATGTCTTTGTATACATTGGAGGTATGTGAATTGTGGACTTTTGAAATAAATTTTCGGGTCTGAAAATGCGGGTTTCAGGCGTGCCAGTCGACTGGTACAGAACCAGTCGACTGCACTATCGAACAGGACCTTCTGTTCGATGCACCAGTCGACTGCCAAAAGGCCAGTCGACTGGTGCCGCGCCCAGAAACTTTCTGTGGCCGATACCAGTCGAGTGGCTATATAGCAGTCGACTGGTACCATAGAAAAGAAGTGGTATAGAGCAGCTGGTTAGTGCTTTAGTTTTACAACTAAGAGATCTAGGGGTCAAATCCTTGCAAAGCAAATAAAATGAAACTTGTTTTGTTTTTTTTGAAAAAAAAAGAGAAGGAAGAAAAAAATTTTTTTTTTTTCATAGCAAGTTAAAGGAAGTCCAGTAGTTATAACCTAAGGCTAAGAATAAGGTAAAGTTAAGGCTAAGTGAATGTGGCGCCCACCTTAAGGGAGAGAAGTTAAGAAGGCGGGTCGTCACAATTTTAGACTCGAGCTCTATTTAAGGGAGCTCGTTTTAGGATTTTCTTCTTGGCGAAACTTGCTTGGTAAAAGCTTGTTAATTGCATGTATTGCTGAGGTAGTGTCCAGGAGTTGTGGTGAGGTTTCTCCACCCATAAGGAGCTACGAGATCTAGCCGGAGGAGCTCCGGGGAATCATCCACCGACGGATTAGGGATTACCCACCTTACAGGCAGCCGTGGAGTAGGAGTTCTATCTCCGAACCACATAAATAGGTGTGTTCTTTCTTCGTTAGGCTTTGTTTTTATTTAGTATATTCCGCTTGTGCACTAACGATTATAGGAAGAAAACCGAAAGACACTATTCACCCCCCCTCTAGCTTGCTTGTCACGATCTAACATCTGGTATTAGAGCGACAGTCCGCTCTTGTTAGAATAACCTCCAAAAGAGGACAAGCTATAGGAAAAGATGATGGAAGACAAGTTGGGGGATGATATCAAGACTCCACCTCCTTATGACCATGAAGACTTTGACTATTGGAGGACAAGAATGAAGACTTGGCTTGGAATGATTGGGAATGCATGGTGGTTCTAGAAGAACCATTCGAGATTCCAAGAGACAAGCATGGGAAAAAGCTTCGACCTTGATATTGGACTAAGGAGCAACAAGCTCAATCTAGGGCAAATGAGAAGGTAATTGGTATATTAGTTAATATTTTGCCTAATAATATATTGAGTGGTGTAGGTGAGTATAAGAATGCATGTGGGTTATGGAACAAGATGGGAGAATGTCATGAGAACCCTACACAAGCTCAAATAGTGGAAGAGCTCAAAGAAATAAGTTCCATGGTTTAAAAAGACCAAGAGGAAGAAGAATTGTCAACCTCATCAATTGAAGTGGCACAATCAAGTGAAAGATCATCCACATCATCAAGAGAAGAAAAAGAGGTGTCAACTTCAAGAATTGAGGGGGAGGAGAGACCCTCATCAATGCCGGAACAAGAAAAAGCTCGAACCTCCACCAAAGTAAAATCAAATGATCATATCATATGCTTTGGTTGCAACAAGAAGGGGCACTACAAGGACAAGTGTCCATTAGGTAAAAGAGAGGTAAACCCTAAACCCAACTCAATTCATTTTAAATCTAATGTGGGTTGTAGGGAAAAGAAAGAAAAGAAGCACATTAGGTGCTATACTTGCGGGGAACTAGGACATTATTGTTGGATCGAGAGAACCGATAGAGGGGGGGTGAATATCGAAAAACATTCGGATTTTAGGATTAGAGAAATACCACAGCGGAATAAAATAATCAAACACAAACACAGGTAGTTTTACTTGGTTCGAAGCCTAGGTCGACTCCTACAACAAGGCCCACGGTCGTTGACCGTTTTCTGCGGGCAATTCTATAAGTTCGCAAATCAGTTTACAGTATTGAATTACAAATATAGAAAAGTAAACTTTTAAAATGAAAACTCTTCTTATACCAACGTCCGATGTAGGTTGTCTTTTTTCGGAGCAACGGGACATCGTCGGCGCTTGAGTCTCGAGTCGGGAGGTTTCCGGAGCAGAGCGCGAGAGCAGAAGAGCGTAGAAGCGATGAATCAATTCCTTGTTCTGAAGCCTTGGTTCGAGGGTCCTTTTATAGCACCTGGGGGCGCTCGGGACGTCGGGGGCGCCCCCCCACGTGTCGGTCGATCCACTTCCTTCTCGGTCAGCTCTGATCCCTTAAAACTCGGGATCAAGCTTTGACCGGGGCGCCCTGAACGCTGGGGGGCCCGGATTGACCGGGTCAGAATGTTATCCTCTTGGCTTCGCTGGATCTGCTTCGACTGCTTGACCTAGGGGCACCCGGAGCACTGGGGGCACCCCGAACATGTACTGTCGAAGCATTCTTTTGCATTACGTGTTTTGTGTTCACCTTGGGGGCGCCCGGGACACTCCGGGCGCCCTGGTCAGCTGTTGCCTCACTCCTTTGAGGCTCTCTGAGCTGCAGACACTCGTTCCTTCGGTCCTGTATCTAGGGTTAGTCCAAAACACCATAAAGCAATAAGATGATAGTTTATACAGCCTTAGATGTCTTGGTTCTGACTTTGGGCATCCAAAATGGAGCCCTAGGTCGAACCGACGCCTACTGTTCCCTCGACGGGGAACGCGTCCTCACCTACTCCTCTCGGGAGAATGTACCTGATGCCAACCGGCTCCTCCGGTTGGACTTTTGCCCAGCGGTCCTTTGCCAGGTCTTGGATACGGAGCTGTCCTTCGCCCGGTGCCTAGCAGTCCTTCGCTAGGTCTTCAGTCCCAAGCTGCCCTTCGCCTGGTACCTAGCAGTCCTTCGCTAGGGCTTCAGTACCCTGGCATTCCTTCGCCAGTGTCTAGCAGTCCTTCACTAGGGCTTTAGTCCCCTGGCATTCTTTCGCCAGTGCCTAGCAGTCCTTCGCTAGGAATTTTTACCCTAGCATTCCTTCGCCAGTGCCTAGCAGTCCTTCGCTAGGACTTTTCCTGCACACTTGAGTAACATGTTATATCATAAGTAAGACTTAACTTTTGTGCCCTGTTGCCATTATCAAAACTTAGGTTCGACTTGGATGCTTTCTGCACCAACAATCTCCCCCTTTTTGATTTATGGCAACCCTAGTTCAAAAAGTTAAGTTTAATCAAAGCATATAAAAATTACCTTTTGTTCCCTCCCCTGGAAGGAATCTCCCCCTAGATTTTTCAAAAATTCGTGGGGTTTTTGAAAATAGGTTTTAAGTCTGAAGATGGTTTTAAATTTTTTTTTTAAGCTTTAAAGCTTATATTTTCCAAAATGATTTTCGTTGTGCACTTTGGAAAGAATTTAAGCACTTTGACAACTTTTGAAAACTTTAAGAAGAGTTTTGAAAACTTAAGTTTTGAGTACCGAAAATTTTGACGCCTTAAGTTTAAAGTACTCAAAAGTTTTGAAAACTTTAAGTTTTAAAGTTCTTGGTTAGTACTTAGAGTTTGAAAAAAACTTCAGTTTTAAGTACTTAGGAAACTTTTAAGAACCGTTAGTTTAAAGTACTTAGCACTTTTTTGAAAACTTAATAAGAACGCTTAAGTACTTAGTAGAATTTTGAAAATTTAAGTACTTAGTAAGATTTTGAAAACTTGAGAACCTAAGTACTTTGTAACTTAGTGCTTTCTAAATTAAAGATAGAGTTTGATTTGAAAAACATAAGTACTTAGAACATTTTGAAAAGCTTAAGTACTTAGAAAAGTTTTGAAAAGCTTAAGTACTTAGAAAAGTTTTGAAAGGCTTAAGAACTTAAGTACTTAGAAAAGTTTTGAAAAGCTTAAGTACTTAGAAAAGTTTTGAAAAGCTTAAGAACTTAGAAAAGTTTTGAAAAGCTTAAGTACTTAGAAAAGTTTTGAAAAGCTTTTGTAACCTTTTGAAAACTTAAGTGCTTTGAGAAACTTAGTACTTTTTGAATAAAGGATAGAGTTAAAAAAATTTTGAGCTAGAAGATTTTAAACTCTCTCCTTTCCTATCTCTCCCCCTTTGCCATATATCAAAAACAGATAAATATAGTAGAAATTAAATTGCATAAGGAAATAACTTTCATAAAGGAAAATATTTGCATGATTTTGCTGTACTGAACCAAATCAGTTAATTTTCTCTTGTAGGGACCTGTCTAACCCAATTAGCTACTTACTAGCTGTTATAAACAGTAGTTTTTGCTAGGGTTAGTCAAGTTAAGTGTTTCTGTTCAAGTTAGATTTTCTAAACTTGACACTTAACTTGATTGCTGTGTAAGTTGTATTTAGTGCCCCAATTACTGCAGATGCACTGACTTAAAGCATCTTGAATTAAGGCAAAGACCAAAGCATCTCAACCCATTCTAGGTTATCAATCAAAAGTACCCTAAGGTGCTTGTGAGATGCTGGCTTCTAAATCTATAGGTGCATGCAGTTCTAGGGTTAGGGCCTAGGCTAAGTCCATTTGCGAAAAAGCCCTAGTTTTGAAAGGGGGTAGTTTTGAAATAAAACTAAGTCAATTTTTTTTAAAAAAAACTGATTTTGAAATTAAGTAAAACAGTTTTTCAAATTCTAGAAACTGATTTTTAAATTAAGTAAAGCAGTAAGAAAAATAAAAGTAGAGTTAACCTATTCTACAGAGCACAATCC
>JAGFNQ010005812.1:0-12070 GCA_024364735.1 Boesenbergia rotunda
AGAGAAGAAAAGGAAACTAACCAACGAAGTAACGGAATCGAATTCCGAGAGAGAGGGAGATGTGATCCGCTTCTTCTTCTTCTTGGTTGGTTTCTTCTTCTCCTTGAAGCTCACGGCAACACCTTGCCTTGGTGTAGGTTGGGCGCCGGCCCTAATGGAGCTAGGGTGGCCGCCGGCCCTAATGGAAGGGAGGGGGAAGGAGGAGAGAAGAGAAGAGAGAGAGGGAGAGCTCTATTTCGATTATCAAATCTTAGGAATCCAAGGCTTGCCTATGGTTCCTTATATAGTTGCTTCTCCCTTGCCAAGTCTCCTCTTAACCGAATTAACGGAATTAACGGAATTAGTTATCATAAGAAATTTATCCTATAAATTCTCTTATGAATTATTCCGTTTAAACCAAGTTTTATTATAACTAACTTTATAATAAAACTAATTAGTTATCATAAGAAATTTATCCTATAAATTCTCTTATGAATTTTATTATAACTAACTTTATAATAAAACTAATTAATTATCATAAGAAATTTATCCTATAAATTCTCTTATGAATTATTCCGTTTAAACCAAGTTTTATTATAACTAACTTTATAATAAAACTAATTAGTTATCATAAGAAATTTATCCTATAAATTCTCTTATGAATTTTATTATAACTAACTTTATAATAAAACTAATTAATTATCATAAGAAATTTATCCTATAAATTCTCTTATGAATTATTCTGTTTAAACCAAGTTTTATTATAACTAACTTTATAATAAAACTAATTAATCTCTCCTTTTATTATGGAATAAATTTTATAAGAAATTTATAATCTTTCTTATTATGGAAAAATCAATTCATAATTGATTTTATAAAATTAAAATAAACTAATTCATGGAATATTTTAACTTCCATAAAAAGAATAAATTTCTATAAATTTATTTATATAAATTTCTTTATATAAATTTATTTATCCATAATTTATAAAATAAATCGCGCTAGATTTACTTTATTAATTAAACCAAAATTAATTGGTTTTCTCCCCAATAAGTGGCCGGCCAACCTAGGAGGGTTGGCACCCTCTTTGGCCGGCCCAAACCGAGCCGAACCAACGCGAATTAAACTCATTTAATTCGCCCAAAAAGCCTTCAAAAGACTTAGCCATTTTTAGATTCCATTGCGCCTCTGATTAACTCAGATTCGACTTATTTCTCTTGATCGGAAAATCCAATTTTCAACTCGTTTTAAATCCCTCGGATTACTCGTAGTGCGTATGACTAAATAGGCTTTCGATTTATTTTGGCCGTCTATAATCAACCAATTATAGATCGATCATGAGTGGCACCTAGTAGTACATCATGACCCCCAATTAATCGAAAGATCAACGGTTTGACCTCAGAAGAAATTATTCTGAAACCCTTCAGCAGCTCTAATGAATCGTGCCCCATTCCCTTCACCATCTTATACCCACTTGGTTCAGGACACGGTCTATTTGTGTCAGTCCCCACTAGGCTGACTACGTCACACCTAGCCCAAGTAATGTCTTTCTCGTCCTTTGGATTTCTAATTACTCTCATGTATTTAAGAGACTTGCACTCTTAACATGATATACTCTAGCCAGAGATTTTGAGTAACAATCCGACGATAAGCCTGGGTATACATCTCCTCGCAAGGAGTGGTGAATCCTTTGTAGGCTGTTCAAACATCTTCGGGCACTTCGGCTTATACCCAATCATCCTGGGTCCACACCTCCTTGGAGATGCTTGCTTAAGATGTTAAAGTACTAGTCTCCATGACCAAGATGACTTGAACACCGCAAGTCAAAGGAACATCGCACTTAAGCCGTAGTAAGAACTTCATTGACATATCTATATAGATTACCATATGAAGTCTTACAGCTAGTCACTCCAATGAACTAGTTCCCTTAACTAGCATCCATGTTTATATCCGGACATCCCAATGTCACCAGCCAGTGAGAATCAGCTGATTAGAGAATAACCCATGCTAGTCTCAATAGAATTGATAGTGTCCGTATTTATCAATTCATCGACTAGGGATATTTTCAATACTTCACATTTGCACATTTAGAGATAATCACTAGTTGTGATCCCATCACAAATTCTCTTATGCTGTGAGTTGTATTGCGGACATTCAGTAGATGAGTTTAAGATCCCAATTAAATACACAAGCATGTATACTCAAATAGTGAATTATCATTTATTGAAATAAATGTTTACAATCATAAGACGATTGCCTTAGGACACTTCTCTCATATCACTAACACATGTGGCATATTGTTGAATCATTAAAAGTATCAAAATATGAAAACTAGACCAATTATGGGGAAGGCAAGTGTTTAATCAATGGACACTTTGCCCAAAGATCATAGTTGGACATTTTAAACCTTTGAAAACCATTTTATGTTTTATATGCTTTGCCATACTTTTGAAAGATATATAATTTCAAGATTAGGTTGTAATTTTGATACAAAACTTAGTGGTTTTCAAGGATTTTGAGTTTTTATCAAAAGTCATGCATGTTTGAAATTTTATATGGACTGATAGTTTTCCTTGATAGAGTATATCATTTCAAACATGTCTGCAAGTTTTTAGAATTTTTGGAATTTTTTGGATTTTTCTGGACGTTTTTGAATTTCGGCACAGAACCTGAAAAATGTCACTGACAGAGTATCAGTCGACTGCCCCATGGGCAGTCGACTGGCACGCATTCTTTCAGATTCTGTAATTTCTTTAAGAAATTCGACTTTCTCTCATTTGATGCCCTAGGGCTGGGTTGCATAAGGCAATCATTTTGATGGTGTCAAAGGGGGAGAATGGGTGGTTTAAGTTAGAATTTTAACTTGAAATAGATGGTTTAAAGTATTTTGTCTAACTTAGATGTTGGATGATTAAAAATGGGAGAAGACATGGATTAAGGGAGAGGTTACCTCTTAGGTTTTAATATGTCTTACATTTTTAATGGTGTTTAGTGTTAAGTGGAAACTTAACTTGGATTATGAGTAGAATTGAAAATGGGAGAAGACATGGATTAATGGGGAGGCTACCTCTTAGGTTTGCTATGTTTTATGTTTTTCAATTGCTATCTATTGTTACTGTTATTGTTGGCTGTTATTTATCTCTAAACTTAAACATATTGCCACACATCAAAAAGGGGGAGATTGTTGAGGCAATCGACCCTGAAATTATTGGAAGATCATGGTTTTGATGTGTGTGTGAATATGTTTAAGATTAGAGTGTTATGTTGTATTTGATGTGTGTGATTGAGTTTGTAGGATTTGGAGAATCACACGTGGTGAACATATCCGAGGGACGAGAGCCGAGGGAGAAGGACTCCAAGGGCAAGCCGGGAAGTGGACTTCAAGGGCACACGTGTAGGGTGGCATGGAGGCAAGCCAAGGGAAGGCTTGTGTGCACATCCGAGGGACGAGAGCCAGAGGACGATGACTTCAAGGGGCGAGCCAAGGGAGTGAACCTGAAGGCACACGTGAAGGAGTATGTGAAGAATGGCTGGAAGTGAGTGGGCAGTCGACTGGCCAGAGGGCAGTCGACTGCCAAAACTCACAGAAGGTTTTCAGCCTTCTACCAGTCGACTGGCCCAGAGGCAGTCAACTGATGTACCCCGAAAACTAGCCTTGGCTAGCTGTTGGCTAGCAATTAATGCTAGGTCAGTCGACTGCCCCAGGGGCAGTCGACTGGTGCGGGGCTGGACAGACTGCAAGTGTGTCCTGTTCTCTTGTAAAAGGAGGACCTTTTTGCACGTGAACGGAACGGTTCTGTACTGTAACGAAGTACTGCTCGTGCAAAAAGTCTTCTCATCTTCCTCTCTCTTCAATCACTATATTCTATAAAGAGGAAGACAACATTCTGTAAAGGTTTCTCCACCTGAAGGAGATTTTTCTTAGTGGAGGTGGAGTATGTGCGTGGATCCTTGGATTAGTCACCCATTTGGGTGGATACCAAGTAAATTCTAATTGTTAGCATTATTTTTATTGTCCTTTGCATATTATTGTTTCCGCTTCACTAACAACCTTGTAGAGATGTAAACGAAAAAGTGATATTCACCTCCCCCTCTAGCACGCCTGTCGATCTATCATATAACAGTCAGTAAGTAGCTAACTGGGTTAGACAAGACCCGAACAAGTTCAGTTTAATTGGTTTGATCCTTTATGGTGCTTGGGTTCACTTGAATTGGTTCAATACATATTTAAATTTTGTTTTAACTGGCTCTGATTAGAAATTGATTCGCAATTGGTGTTTAATCATTTTTTTGATATATGACAAAGGGGGAGAGAGTAAAAGAAGGGTAAAATTTTTTCATTTTTTTAAACAATAAGTAAAGTTAAATTTTCAAGTGCATGAAAACATTCAAGTGCAAATTTCCAAGTTAAGTGCATTAAAACATTCATTTCTTTTTCTTGGAATTTTTTTCCTAAAATACAAAATAATTTTTCTTAAGTGAAATTTTTATTCTAAGTGAAATTTTTTCTAAGTCAAAATTTTTCTAAGTGAAAAAAAAATTTCAAGTGCACAATATATCTTAAAGTGTAAACTCTTTTAAGTGTGCAAATGTTTTACAAATTTTTGTGGTACCTTAAACATTCAAAACTTCAAAAGTTTTGCAAAATACTTGGTCAAAATTTGGTATCACAAAAAGATTTTAACTTAGTTTTCCTCTAACAAAAATTTAGCCTGTATTTGAAAAACTACATATCATTGAAAGCTTCAGGGGGAGAATTTATATTTCAGGGGGAGCTTAGTACTTGCTTTTTCTTCAAAAATTGGTTTTCTTGAAAGAGAGGAAAATAAAATTGTTTTTGTTAATATATATCTTCTTTACATGTTTTAAACTTAACTTTTTCAACTAGGTTACCATAAATCAAAAAGGGGGAGATTGTTGGTGCTGGAAGCACCAAGATCAAGTCTATGTTTTGATAATGGCAAAGGGTTCATAAGTTAAGGTTACCATGTGATCTAATGAAGCTTATTTAAGTGCGTAAGAAAAGTCCTAGGTACACTAGGCACGAAGTCCTGATTCAAGGATTTGGGCAATAAGTCCTGGCCTAGGGCTGGACACCTAAGCCTTGACATAGGGTTGGGCAATAAGTCCTGGTCGCGGACTAGGCACGAAGTCCTGATTCGAGGAATTGGGCAATAAGTCCTGGCCGAGGGCTGGGCACCGAAGACCTGACCTGGGGGTTGGGCAATAAGTCCTAGTCGCGGACTGAGCACGAAGACCTGATCCGGAAGATTGAGCAAAAGTCCAATCGGAGGAGGCAATTGGCAAAAAGGTAAATTCTCCTGAGAGGAATAGGCGAGGACACGATCCCCGTAGGAGGGAACATTAGGCGTCGATTCGACCTAGGGTTCCATTTATGGATGCCCAAAGTCAGAACCAAAATAGCTCTGGTTGTTTTCTGGACTTAACTTATATATTGTTTGTGTTTTGGAACTAACCCTGGTTGCAGGTGTTGGGACAGGGTGCATGTTGACATGGATACGGGTTCGTAATTTTAAAATTTAATTACGTGCAGCGGAAGGTTTAGCATAAATAATTTCTCAAATTATTTTAACCACGTATCTAGCATATAACTTTATGTTGTGGAGACATGATCATGTTAGTGATATGAGAGAAGTGTCCTAAGGCAATCGCCTTATGATTGTAAACATTTATTTAATAAATGATAATTCACTATTTGAGTATACATGTTTGTGTATTTGATTGGGATCTTAAACTCATCTACTGAATGTCCGCAATACAATTCACAACATAAGAGAATTTGTGATGGATCACAACTAGTGATTATCTCTAAATGTGCAATTGTGAAGTAATGAAAATATCCCTAGTCGATGAATTGATAAAAACGGACACTATCAATTCTGTTCAGACTAGAATGGGTTATTCTCTAATCAGCTGATTCTCACTGGCTGGTGACATTGGGATGTCTGGAGATAAACATGGATGCTAGTTGAGGGAACTAGTTCATTGGAGTGACTGACTGTAAAACTTCACATGGTAGTCTATACATAGACATGTCAGTGAAGTTCTTACCGCAGCTTAAGTGCGATGTTCCTTTGACTTGCGGTGTTCAAGTCATCTTGGTCATGGAGACTTATACTTTAACATCTTAAGCAAGCATCTCCAAGGAGGTGTGGACCCAGGATGGTTGGGTATAAGCCGAAGTGCCCGAAGACGTTTGAACAGCCTACAAAGGATTCACCACTCCTTGCGAGGAGATGTATACCCAGGCCTATCGTCGGATTGTTACTCAAAGCCTCTGGCCAGAGCATGTCATGTTTAGAGTATGAGTCTCTTAAATACATGAGAGTAATTAGAAATCCAAAGGACGAGAAAGACACTACTTGGGCTAAGTGTGACGTAGTCAACCTAGTGGGGACTGACACACATAGACCATGTCCTGAACCAAGTGGGTATAAGATGGTGAAGGGAATGAGACACGATTTATTAGAGCTGCTGAAGGGTTTCAGAATTACTTCTGAGGTCAACCGTTGATCTTTCGATTAATTGGGGGTCATGATGTACTACTAGGTGCCACTCATGATCGTTCTATAATTGGTTGATTATAGACTGCCAACATAAATCGAAATCCTATTTAGTCACACGCACTACGTGTAATCCGAGGGATTTAAAATGAGTTGAAAATTGGATTTTTCGATCAAGAGAAATAAGTCGAATCTGAGTTAATCAGAGGCGCAACGGAAGCTTAAAATGGCTAAGTCTTTTGAAGGCTTATTGGGCGAATTAAATGAGTTAAATTCGCGATGGGATCGGCTCGGTTTGTCCGGCCAAAGAGGGTGCCAACCCTCTTTGGTATGGCCGGCCATCACTTGGGGAATAAACCAATTTAATTGGTTTAATTAATAAAATAAATCTAGCGCGATTTGTTTTATAAATTATGGATAAATAAATTTGTATAAAGAAATTTATATAAATAAATTTATAGAAATTTATTCTTTTTTATGGAAGTTAAAATAATCCATGAATTGGTTCATTTTAATTTTATAAAATCAATTATGAATTGATTTTTCCATAATAAGAAAGTTTATAAATTTCTTATATAATTTATTCCATAATTAAAGGAGAAGAGAATTTGTTTTATTATAAAGTTAGTTATAATAAAACTAGGCATAACGGAATAAGTCATAAGAAACTTTATAAGATAAATTTCTTATGATAACTAATTCCGTTAATTCCGTTAAAAGAGAGACTTGGCAAGGGAGAGGCTACTATATAATGGAACCAAAGGCAAGCCTTGAATTCCCAATCGATAGTGCGATCAAGAGATTTATTTCTCTCCCTCTCTCTCTTATTCTCTCTTCTCTCTTCCCCTTAGGGCCGGCGCCCACCTTGTGAGCTAGGGCCGGCGCCCCTTGTCCAAGCTAGGGCCGGCGCTCCCTCTTCCTCCCTTGAGGTTGCCGTGAGTCACCATCACCAAGGAGAAGCCAACCAAGAAGAAGAAGAAGAGGATCGCATCTCCTTCCTTCCCGGAATTTAGATTCCGTTAACTTGGTGGTTAGTTTCCTATCTTTTCTCTTGTTGTTCTAGTTGTGCCTTTAGAGAATCTAGTAGTTCTCGTCGGCACAAAACTCGTGACTTTGCGATGTCATCCCGAAGAGAACTCGGCGTGGACGCGAATAGAGGCGAAGCTTCCAAGGGACGCTACGGTTGGATCTCGTCCCTTACTTCGAGTTACGCGAGGTACTTGGTAAATTAGTTTACTTTTCCGCAAAGTTTTATTTTATGATCATGTGCACACACCATAAGGTTGCATGCTAGATACGTGGTTAGAATAATTTGAGAAATTATTTTATGCTAATTCTTCCGCTGCACGTAAAAATTTAGAATTTTACGAACTCGTATCCTTGTCGACATGCACCCGGTCCCAACAGTGGTATTAGAGCCGGTTAGTGTTCGACATAATCATATAATTGTTTTACGGAAAACTTTGTCATGATCTCAATTTTGGAAAAAATTTTCAATTATGGAAACTTTTAAATTATAATAAATTTTAGATTTAGGAATTTCTAAGTTTGGAAATCCTCATGAAATTTCGCAAACTTTTGAAATTTTCTAATTTCTGAAATTTTATAATAATTGTGAAAACTTCCCATCTTTGGAAACTTTCTAATTTTGGAAAATTTTCTATTTTAGAAATTTTCCAATTTTGGAAATATGTAAGTTCTCTTTGTACCAGAAACTTACAATTATTCTGAAAACATATTTATGAAATCTCGCAATTTTGGGCACTTTCTTTCAAGAAAGTCTAGACAAATTTATAGACAGTTAATTGACAATTAAATTTGAATTGGTTTTTAAATTGACAACAAAATTCTTTATTTTGGATTGAGCCTCGGGGAGCCGTCCAATTTAAAGTTAGTTGTTTTAATTTAATTTACCAATTTTAAATGAAATTGTCATGTTTGATTTGGATTGAGCCTCGGGGAGCCGTCCAAATTGGATTTACAACGAATTACTTTTCTTTGAGTATCTGAGCCTCGGGGAGCCACCCTTAAAAAATGATTTGTTGTAATTAATTAAATCCATGAATAAAATATGTTTAAGAGATGATGCTCTTACATATTGTTGTCTCCAAAATTAATTAGGAAAATGGTTTCCTATAGAGTTTCTTAAATGAGATTTTCATGAAAATAATATGTGGTTGAATTAAGGGATTTGTCTCTTAATTTAATAAGATTTGATTTAGAGAAATCAAAGTCTTAAAACATATTATTTCCGAAATTGATTATGACAATTTAGGAAATTGTTTCCCAAATCAATTCCTTAAATAAAGTATGAAATTAGTATTAGGAAATCCGGTTTCTAATTCAAATAATGAGACTTGATAAATTAAGTCACATACATACTTTATTAAGGAAATCGTTAGTCATGACATAATTCTATGTCATGAATGTCCTTAGAAAAGAAAGGATGAGACCCAAAACCCCTTACAAAATATTAAGGCCAACACCTTCCATTAATATGGTTAGAATCGTAGTTTTGTTTCTCGTTTGGGTTGATGGACACATCCATGCCCAGCTTGAACCTCAACATGTTCAAACCATGGAATTAGTTTATGGATAATATAGTTCGGGTCAGAGGTCAATCCTTAGTTTTGATTGTTGGACACATCCTAGCCTGACTAAACGGTTGAATGAGCTCCAACCATATTAAAACTATTTCATGATTAATGGGTTAGCCTTAAGCTTGGAGCATCGATTTGTTGTGCCACAGCCAAGGTCGATGCAAAGAGAGGTGCAGTTGGGTGCTATGTATAAAAGTTGCATACTTGTTAATGAGTTAACAACCTAATGATAATATGCAAACATTCAATTAGTTGATAGCATAAAGTGATAGTTACATATATGTGATGTGTAATCGGTATAATTACCTACCTTCATAGCTAAGAAAAACTTGATGGCCACAGCCATGGTTGTTCTTATCTATGGTTGGATATCAACCTATTTGGAGATGCTCCTACAATCTCCCGAATTGATAAAAAGGGTTATTCAATTTGATAAATAAATAGGATTTTTTAATTAATGTATATTGATACATTCTTTATCATTCTTCTCACATAAGCTCAATTTGTGTTTCTAGGATAATCACTCGATCATGTCTTCTCTAAATTTGCATTCCATTTTGGACACCAATAAACTAACTGGGCCAAACTTCATGGACTGGCTTCGAAACCTGAGGATAGTCCTCAAGGCAGAAAAGCTTGCTTATGTCATTGAAGATCAACTTCCCAACCGTCCTCCAGAGGGTCTAACTCTAGACCAGTTAGTGGCCTATCAGAAACATGTGACCGATTCTGAACTTGCGAGTTGCATCATTCTAGCCTCTATGGTACCTGAGCTGCAAAAGCAGCATGACCATATGGATGCTTATACCATCATCTTCCATCTTCATGAGTTGTTCGAAGAGCAGGCGAGATTCGAAAGGTTCGAAGTCTCCAGACTCCTCTTCACCTCTAGTATGCAGGAAGGCACTTCTGCCTCACAGTTTGTGT
Source organism: Boesenbergia rotunda (assembly GCA_024364735.1). NCBI lineage: Eukaryota > Viridiplantae > Streptophyta > Magnoliopsida > Zingiberales > Zingiberaceae > Boesenbergia > Boesenbergia rotunda. Next base: position 10,031 of record JAGFNQ010005812.1, read on the forward strand.
TAAAGATGTTGGGGGTACATTGAGCGACTGAACACAATCGGTTTTGCAATGGATCATGAACTAAGTATTGACTTAATTCTGCATTGTTTGCCCAAAAGTTATTCACAATTTGTGATGAACTATCGGATGAACAAGCTGGAGACTACCATTCCTGAGTTGCTCAACCTGCTGAAGATGTAGAGCTTTCTGTAAAGCAGGATCAGAAGATAGCACTGTTAGTTGATTCCTCGAAGAAAGGTTCTAAGAGGAAGGCCAAAGAACAGAATAAGAGAAAGAAGAAAAAGGCCAAAAAAACTGAAAAGAAACCAAAAGGTACTTGCCATCACTGTGGCAAGGAGGGTCACTGGCGAAGAAACTGCAAGGTTTATCTTGAGTCCTTGAAGAAGAAGACATCCGATGCCCCATCCTCTTCAGGTATCTTCGTTATTGAATGTCACTCTATTTCCTCAAATACCTGGGTACTTGATATTGGGTGCAGCTCACATATATGTAATGACATACAGGGGCTAAGGAATAGAAGAAGACTCGTCAAAGGAGAAGCGAATTTGCGAGTTGGAAATGGAGCAAAGATTGCTGCAGTTGCCATCGGAACATATTTGGTGAAGCTCCCTACTGGACGTGTCTTAGAATTGGATAATTGTTATTTCGTTCCTTCGATAATAAAGAACATTGTATCTATTTCATGTTTGAATGAAAAGGGTTATCATTTAACTTTTAGTAACAATTGTTGTTACATAACTTTAAATGGCGTTCTTTATGTGAATGGAACACGTGGCACTGTCGTCTTGGCCATGTAAGTAAGAAACGCATGACCAAATTACACCGATGTGGAATTTTGGAATCATTTGAACCCGATTCATTTGATACATGCGAATCATGCTTAAAAGGTAAAATGACCAAATTACCCTTTTCCGGAAAAGGTAATCCAATGGGAGAATTGCTTAGTCTAATACATACTGATGTATGTGGACCAATGTTAACTCTTGCACAAGGAGGCTATAGCTACTTCATCACCTTTATCGATGATCACTCACAATTCGGGTACGTGTTCTTGATGAAACACAAATCTGAAGCTTTTGAGAAATTCAAAGAGTTCAGAAATGAAGTAGAGAAACAGCTTGGCAAAAGTATTAGGATACTTCGATCCGATCGGGGTGGTGAATACTTAAGTCAAGAGTTTCAAGATTATCTTAGGGACAATGGGATATTGTCCCAATGGACTCCGCCGTATACACCACAGCATAATGGTGTATCTGAGAGGCGCAACCGAACCTTGATGGTCATGGTTAGGTCGATGATGAATCATGCAACTCTTCCAAAATCCTTTTGGGACTATGCACTAAAGGCAGCTGTTTACTTGCTAAACAGAGTCCCGACCAGGGTAGTCTCTACTACTCCATATGAGACATGGAATAGTAAGAAACCTCACTTAACTCACCTTAAGATATGGGGTTGTCCTGCTTATGTGAAGCGGACTGTATCAGACAAATTGGATGCTAAGTCTGATAAATGTCTATTTATTGGATACCCTAAGGAAACGAAGGGTTACCAATTCTATCATCTCTTGTAACAAAAGGTGTTTGTTTCAAGGCATGCTGTATTTCTGGAAAAAGAATTTCTTTTACAAGAAAATAGTGGGAGTGGCATTGAACTTGATGAAGTTCAAGAAACTCCAATAGACATTACAGAGACACCAAGTCTAGACCCACAACCAATAACTCATAATGATGAGCTATCAGTTGAACCTAAAACAACACCACCTCTTCGTAGATCTGATAGGACACGCAATATTCCAGAGAGATACGGATTTCTCATAAGTGAATCGAACGACGATGAACCTATAAGTTATGAAGATGTTCTAAAAAATTCAGAAAGGGACAAATGGCTTGAAGCCATGAAGTCGAAAATGGATTCCATGTACGAGAACCAAGTATGGGACTTGGTTAACCCACCTGAAGGGATTAAGCCCATAGGGTGCAAGTGGGTTTTCAAGAAGAAAACCGACATGGAAGGTAATGTTGTTACTTTAAGGCTAGATTA
>JAGFNQ010005813.1:0-30828 GCA_024364735.1 Boesenbergia rotunda
TCTTCACTGACATGTCTATTATAGACTACCATGTGAAGTTTTACAGCTAGTCACTCCAATGAACTAGTTCCCTTAACTAGCATCCATGTTTATCTCCGGACATCCCAATGTCACCACCAGTGAGAATCAGCTGATTAGAGAATAACCCATGCTAGTCTCAACAGAATTGATAGTGTCGTATTTATCAATTCATCGACTAGGGATATTTTCAATACTTCACAATTGCACATGTAGAGATAATCACTAGTTGTGATTCATCACAAATTCTCTCATGCTGTGAATTGTATTGCGGACATTCAGTAGATGAGTTTAAGATCCCAATCAAATACACAAATATGTATACTCAAATAGTGAATTTTCATTTATTAAAATAAATGATTACAATCATAAGGCGATTGCCTTAGGACACTTTCTTCATATTACTAACAAACTCCCACTTGGCCTAATGCCAATCGCTACGGTATCCAATACCACAGGCTCTAACATGACCCTCAAACTTGCTCTGAGGCAAGGCCTTAGTTAAAGGATCCGCTAAATTCCTTTCAGTGGGAATTTTCTCAATTTGTATATCATTCCTACTTATAATCTCTCTGATCAGATGATAGCGGCGAAGCACGTGTTTGGATCGCTGATGAGACCTTGGTTCCTTTGCTTGTGCAATAGCTCCATTGTTGTCGCAGTAAACCGGCACTGCTTCATCAATGGTTGGAACCACACCAAGTTCGGAGACAAACTTCTTGATCCAGACTGCTTCCTTTGCTGCTTCCGAAGCTGCGATATATTCCGCTTCCGTGGTAGAATCCGCTACGGTGTCTTGTTTGGAACTCTTCCAACTTATTGCGCCTCCATTCAAAGTAAATACGTATCCAGACTGAGATTTGGATCATCCTTATCTGTCTGGAACTGGCATCGTATACCCACGTATTACCATATCTCCTTCTCCATATATTAGGAACACATCCTTAGTTCTTCTTAAGTACTTAAGGATTGTCTTGACAGCCGCCCAATGATCCATTCCTGGATCAGACTGGTATCTGCTCGTGACACTCAGAGCATACGATACATCGGGCCTAGTACATAACATAGCATACATGATAGATCCTATCGCGGATGCATAAGGAATCTTATTCATGCAAATCCTCTCGTCTTCTGTGCGCGGACACATAGACTTTGAAAGGTTGATCCCATGCCTGATGGGAAGGTAACCTTTCTTGGATTCCGACATGCTAAACCTTTTTAGCACTCGGTCTATATATGTAGACTGCGAAAGACCAAGCAACCGTTTTGATCTATCTCTATAGATTCTAATCCCAAGGATATAGGTTGCTTCTCCCAGGTCTTTCATGGAGAAAGTTTTGGACAACCAAATTTTAACTGTCTGTAAGACTGATATATCGTTTCCTATAAGTAATATGTCATCGACATATAATACTAGGAATACGACTGCACTCCCACTAACCTTCTTGTACACACAAGGTTCGTCAGGATTTTGTGAGAAATCAAACTCTTTGATTGTCTCATCAAAACGGATGTTCCAGCTCCTGGATGCTTGCTTCAGTCCATATATGGATCGTCGAAGCTTGCATACTTTGGTTTTATCAACCGATGTGAAACCTTCAGGTTGTATCATGTATACATCCTCAAGCAGGTTTCCATTAAGGAAAGCTGTTTTCACATCCATTTGCCATATCTCATAATCATAATGAGCTGCTATGGCTAGGAGCATCCGAATGGATTTAAGCATAGCTACTGGCGAATAGGTTTCGTCATAATCAATTCCTTGTTTCTGACGATATCCTTTTGCCACTAATCTAGCCTTAAAGGTAACGACATTACCTTCCATGTCGGTTTTCTTCTTGAAAACCCACTTGCACCCTATGGGCTTAATCCCTTCAGGTGGGTTAACCAAGTCCCATACTTGATTTTCGTACATGGAATCCATTTCCGACTTCATGGCTTCAAGCCATTTGTCCCTTTCTGAACTTTTCAGAACATCTTCATAACTGATAGGTTCGTCATCGCTTATGAGTAACACGTCGTTCGATTCACTTATGAGAAATCCGTATCTCTCTGGAATATTGCGTGTCCTATCAGACCTACGAAGAGGTGGTGTTGTTTTTGGTTCAACTGATAGCTCATCATTATGAGTTATTGGTTGTGGGTCTAGACTAGGTGTCTCTGTAATGTCTATTGGAGTTTCTTGAACTTCATCAAGTTCAATGCCACTCCCACTGTTTTCTTGTAAAAGAAATTCTTTTTCCAGAAATACAGCATGCCTTGAAACAAACACCTTTTGTTCCAAGGGATGATAGAATTGGTAACCCTTTGTTTCCTTAGGGTATCCAATAAATAGACATTTATCAGACTTAGCATCCAATTTGTCTGATACAGTCCGCTTCACATAAGCAGGACAACCCCATATCTTAAGGTGAGTTAAGTGAGGTTTCTTACTATTCCATGTCTCATATGGAGTAGTAGAGACTACCTTGGTCGGGACTCTGTTTAGCAAGTAAACAGCTGTCTTAAGTGCATAGCCCCAAAAGGATTTTGGAAGAGTTGCATGATTCATCATGACCTAACCATGTCCATCAAGGTTCGGTTGCGCCTCTCAGATACACCATTATGCTGTGGTGTATACGGCGGAGTCCATTGGGACAATATCCCATTGTCCCTAAGATAATCTTGAAACTCTTGACTTAAGTATTCACCACCCCGATCGGATCGAAGTATCTTAATACTTTTGCCAAGCTGTTTCTCTACTTCATTTCTGAACTCTTTGAATTTCTCAAAAGCTTCAGATTTGTGTTTCATCAAGAACACATACCCGAATCGTGAGTGATCATCGATAAAGGTGATGAAGTAGCTATAGCCTCCTTGTGCAAGAGTTGACATTGGTCCACATACATCAGTATGTATTAGACCAAGCAATTCTCCCACTGGATTACCTTTTCCGGAAAAGGGTAATTTGGTCATCTTGCCTTTTAAGCATGATTCGCATGTATCAAATGAATCGGGTTCAAATGATTCCAAAATTCCACATCGGTGTAATTTGGTCATGCGTTTCTTACTTACATGGCCAAGACGACAATGCCACGTGTAGGAGTCTATTCGATTATCTATTCGAGCACGTTTGTTGCTAACTTCGATATTGAAAACGTCACCGGATAAATCTAACGTGTAGATACCATTGCACAAAGTTCCATTCCCATAAAGAACGCCATTTAAAGTTATGTAACAACAATTGTTACTAAAAGTTAAATGATAACCCTTTTCATTCAAACATGAAATAGATACAATGTTCTTTATTAACGAAGGAACAAAATAACAATTATCCAATTCTAAGACACGTCCAGTAGGGAGCTTTAGCAAATATGTTCCGATGGCAACAGCAGCAATCTTTGCTCCATTTCCAACTCGCAAATTCGCTTCTCCTTTGACGAGTCTTCTTCTATTCCTTAGCCCCTGTATGTCATTACATATATGTGAGCTACACCCAGTATCAAGTACCCAGGTATTTGAGGAAATAGAGTGACATTCAATAACGAAGATACCTGAAGAGGATGGGGCATCGGATGCCTTCTTCTTCAAGGACTCAAGATAAACCTTGCAATTTCTTCGCCAATGACCCTCCTTGCCACAGTGATGGCAAGTCCCTTTTGGTGTCTTTTCAGTCTTTTTGGCCTTTTTCTTCTTTCCTTTATTCTGTTCTTTGGCCTTCCTCTTAGAACCTTTCTTCGAGGAACCAACTAACAGTACCGTCTTTTGATCCTGCTTCACAGAAGGCTCTATAGTCTTTTACAGGTTGAGCAACTCAGGAATGGTAGTCTCCAGCTTGTTCATCCAATAGTTCATCACAAATTGTGAATAACTTTTGGGCAAACAATGCAGAATTAAGTCAATACTTAGTTCATGATCCATTGCAAAACCGAGTGTGCTCAGTCGCTCAATGTACCCCAACATCTTTAACACAAACTGTGAGGCAGAAGTGCCTTCCTGCATCCTAGAGGTGAAGAGGAGTCTGGAGACTTCGAACCTTTCGGATCTCGCCTGCTCTTCGAACAACTCATGAAGATGGAAGATGATGGTATAAGCATCCATATGCTCATGCTGCTTTTGCAGCTCAGGTACCATAGAGGCTAGCATGATGCAACTCGCAAGTTCAGAATCGGTCACATGTTTCTGATAGGCCACTAACTGGTCTGGAGTTGCACCCTCTGGAGGACGGTTGGGAAGTTGATCTTCAATGACATAAGCAAGCTTCTCTGCCTTGAGGACTATCCTCAGGTTTCGAAGCCAGTCCATGAAGTTTGGCCCAGTTAGTTTATTGGTGTCCAAAATGGAACGCAAATTCAGAGAAGACATGATCGAGTGATTAACCTAGAAATACAAATTGAGCTTATGTGAGAAGATGATAAAGAATGTATCAACATACATTAATAAAATCCTATTTATTTTCAAATTGAATAACCCTTTTTATCAATTCGGGAGATCGTAGGAACATCTCCAAATAGGTTGATATCCAACCATAGATAAGAACAACCATGGCTGTGGCCATCAAGTTATTCTTAGCTATGAAGGTAGGTAATTATACCGATTACATATCACATATATGTAACTATCACTTTATGCTATCAACTAATTGAATGTTTGCATAAATCATTGGGTTGTTAACTCATTAACAAGTATGCAACATTATACATAGCACCCAACTGCACCTCTCTTTACATCGACCTTGGCTGTGGCACAACAAATCGATGCTCCAAGCTTAAGGCTGACCCATTAATCAAGAAATAGTTTTAATATGGTTGGAGCTCATTCAACCGTTTAGTCAGGCTTGGATGTGTCCAACAACCAAAACTAAGGATTGACCTCTGACTCCAACTATATTATTCATAAACTAATTCCATGGTTTGAACATGTTGAGGTTCAAGCCGGGCATGGATGTGTCCATCAACCCAAACGAGAAACAAAACTCCGATTCTAACCATATTAATGGAAGGTGTTGGCCTTAATATTTTGTAAGGGGTTTTGGGTCTCATCCTTTCTTTTCTAAGCACATTCATGACATAGAATTATGTCATGACTAACGATTTCCTTAATAAAGTATGTATGTGACTTAATTTATCAAGTCTCATTAATTGAATTAGGAACCGGATTTCCTAATTCCAATTTCATACTTTATTCAAGGAATTGTTTTGGGAAACAATTTCCTAAATTGTCATAATCAATTTCGGAAATAATATGTTTTAAGACTTTGATTTCTCTAAATCAAATCTTATTAAATTAAGAGACAATTCCCTTAATTCAACTACATATTATTTTCATGAAAATCTCTTTTAAGAAAACTCTATAGGAAACCATTTTCCTAATTAATTTTGGAGACAACAATATGTTAGAGCATCACCTCTTAAATCAAATTTCCAAAATTTGATCACATATTTTATTCATGGATTAATTAATTACAACAAATTGTTTTCTAAGGGTGGCTCCCCGAGGCTCAGATACCCAAAGAAAAGAAATTTGTCGTAAATCCAATTTGGTCCGCTCCCCGAGGCGTAACCAAATTAAACATGACAATTTTATTCAAAATGGGAAATTAAATTACAACAACTAACTTTAAATTGGACGGCTCCCCGAGGCTCAATCCAAAATAAAGAATTTTGTTGATAATTTAAAAACCAATTCGAATTTAATTGTCAATTAATGATCCATTAATTTGTCTAGACTTTCTTGAAAGAAAGTGCCCAAAATTGCGAGATTTCATAATAGGTTTTCAGAATAATTGTAAGTTTCTGGTACAAAGAAAACTTACATATTTCCAAAATTAGAAAGTTTCCAAAAATGAGAAGTTTTCACAATTATCATAAAATTTCAGAAACTAGGATATTTCAAAAGTTTGCGAAATTTCATGAGGATTTCCAAACTTAGAAATTCCTAAATCTAAAATTTATTATAATTGGAAAGTTTCCATAATTGAAAATTTTTTCCAAAATTGAGATCATGATAAAGTTTTTCACAAAACAATTATATGATTATGTCGAACACTAACCTGGCTCTGATACCACTGTTGGGACCGGGTGCATGTTGACAAGGATACGGGTTCGTAAATTTTAAAATATTTACGTGCAGCGGAAGAATTAGAATAAATAATTCTAGAATTATTTTTAACCACGTATCCAGCATGCGACCTTATGATGTGTGGACATGATCATAAATTAAAATTTTTTGCAGAAAAGTAAACTAACTTACTTTGTACCTCGCGTAACTCGAAGAAAGGGGCGAGATCCAACCGTAGCGTCCCTTGGAAGCTTCGCCTCTACTCGCGTCCACGACGAGTTCTCTTCGGGATGACTTTGCAAAGTCACGAGTTTTGTGCCGACGAGAACTACTAGATTCTCCAAAAGCACAACTAGAATTTCAAGAGAAAGCGATGGAAGACTAACCACCAAATAACGGAATCAAGATTCCGCGAAGGGAGGAAGGAGACGCGACCCGCTTCGTCTTGGTGGTGGCTCACGGCTAGGGAGGTGGCGCCGGCCCTAGAGGGAGAAAATGGCGCCGACCCTAGAGAGAGAAGGGGCACCGGCCCTAGAGAGAGAGAGGGAGAGAATGAGAGAGAGAGAGAACTTCTTAATCTCTTGATTAATTGGAATTCAAGGCTTGCCTTTGGTTCCTTTATATAGTAGCCTCTCCATTGCCAAGTCTCCCTTTTAACAGAATTAATGGAATAAATTTTCATAAGAAATTTATCTTATAAATTTTCTTATGAATTATTCCATTATGCCTAGTTTTATTATAACTAACTTTATAATAAAACAAATGCATCTCTCCTTTTAATTATGGAATAAAATTTGTATAAAATTTTTCTTATCATGGAAAAATCAATTCATAATTGATTTTATAAATTAAAATTAAACTAATTTATGGTTCATTTTAATTTCCATAAAAAGAATAAATTTCTACAATTATCTTTATATAAATTTCTTTATATAAATCTCTTTATATAAATTAATTTATTTATCCATAATTTTATAAAACAAATCACACTTGATTTATTTTATAATATAAACCAATTAAATTGGTTTCCCTCTTTAATACGGCCTGCCAAACCAAAGAGGGTGGGCACCCTCTTTGGCCGGCCACACCAAGCCAATCTCCTCGCGAATTAAACTCATTTAATTCGCCCAATAAGCATTCAAAAGACTTAGCCATTTTAAGCTTCCCATGCGCCTCTGATAAACTCAGATTCGACTTATTTCTCTTGATCGGAAAATCCAATTTTCAACTCGTTTTAAATCCATCGGATTACTCGTAGTGCGTGTGACTAAATAGGCTTTTGATTTATGTTGGTCGTCTATAATTCATCAATTATAGAACGATCATGAGTGGCACCTAGTAGTACATCATGATCCCCAATTAATCGAAAGATCAACGGTTGACCTCAGAAATAATTCTGAAACCCTTCAGCAGCTCGAATGAATCGTGCCTCATTCCCTTCACCATCTTATACCCACTTGGTTCAGGACATGGTCTGTGTGTGTCAGTCCCCACTAGGCTGACTATGTCACACATAGCCCAAGTAACGTTCTCTCGTACTTTGGATTTCTAATTACTCTCATGTATTCAAGAGACTCATACTCTAAGCATGACGTGCTCTGGCCAGAGGCTTTGAGTAACAATCCGACGATAGACCTTGGGTATACATCTCCTCGCAAGGAGTGGTGACTCCTTTGTAGGCTGTTCAAACATCTTCGGGCACTTCGGCTTATACCCATCCATCCTGGGTCCACACCTCCTTGGAGATGCTTGCTTAAGATGTTAAAGTATAAGTCTCCATGACCAAGATGACATGAACACCGCAAGTCAATGGAACATCGCACTTAAGCTGCGGTAAGAACTTCACTGACATGTCTATGTATAGACTATCATGTGAAGTTTTACAGCTAGTCACTCCAATAAACTAGTTCCCTTAACTAGCATCCATGTTTATCTCCGGACATCCCAATGTCACCAGCCAGTGAGAATCAGATGATTAGAGAATAACCCATGCTAGTCTCAACAGAATTGATAGTGTCCGTATTTATCAATTCATCGACTAGGGATATTTTCAATACTTCGCCAAATTTGTCTATGTAAAATCATGACAATGTATGAAAATGGTTATAATGAAATGATATAAATTTCATGCAATCACATGCTATGAAATGTCATGAATGCGTGAAATATTATATTCATGAAATATTATTATCATGAAACATTAGCATGAAATATTATATTCATGAAATGTTATTATCATGGAATATTGTCATGGAATATTATATTCATGAAATATTATTATCATGAAATATTATCATGAAATATTATCATGAAATATTAGATTCATGAAATATTATTAATATTATGAAATTTCATGATGGGCTTGGCTTAATGGGCTTTGATATGGGTTAGTGCAAATTGTGATAAAAAGAAGAGCTAGAAAGGAGGAAGCAAGGTTTGATCCTTGAACCTCCTAGTTGCACTCACCATGTCATAACCAATGAACCAAGCAATATTTCATGTAGAAGGAGTAAGGAACATGCTTGTTAAGTGTGTAAGAGTGAAGAGACATGTCTTTTCATGAGAAAAGTATAAATAAGGGAAGTTGGAATAACTTCCTTTTCTTCTCTTCTTCTTTCTCACTTCTCCCAACCGAAACCTCCATCATCTTCTTCTCTTTTTTTCCATTTTCGAAAACCTCATCCAAGGGTTCTAACCCTAGGGCAATTGCAAGGAGGAAAGCCCAAGTGTCTTTGCTTTCTACCAAGACCAAGGAGTCTTAGAGAAAGATTGGAAGAAAAAGGTTTTTACATACCCTTCAAGTGTAGGGTACCCTACGATTTAAAGAAGGTTAAATTCCAGCGCTAGGATGTAAGTGTCCTCTCGCCTGCAGTATAATTGCTAGTGTATGTTTGATTGTGTATTTCTTTTGAAAAATCACAAGGATCTTCCTTGTGGAAGTTTCGGCCACCCTAGGATTAGGGATCCAAAGAAGGTTTTTGATCCAACTTTGATGCATGGGAAGACCTTAAGACTTAGGGTATACATGTAGATGGATTTTCCTTCATGGTGTCAAGAACAAAACCTAGGGTTTGTCCTTGTATGGGTTTCGGCCACTTCCTAAGGGATGTGAGTGGCAACTTTTTAATACATGGAAATAACCCTTAAGACTTAAGTATATTCATATGTGATGTTTCCAAATATTTAGAAGGACAAAAATTAGGGTTTGGTACCCTACAAAGTTTCGGCCAAGAGGAGGAAGGCTAGGGTTTTTGGGTTGTTTGCTATCCTATGATGTGTCCATGTTTAGTAGTGTAGGTAAGGTGTTTGAATAAATGTTTGTGTGAAGATTGGATGTCAAAAACCTAGCCTACCCTACCCTACACCATTCGGCCAAAGCATGAAACCTTAGGGTTTGTGAAGGTTAAATTATTTTATGTGATATGCTTATGTAAAATGATATGAGATGTATATGCATGTGATATTGAAAGGAAATGTTTGATTGGATTCCTTAGCATGTAACATTTGGCCAAGGCATGAAATATGAGGTTGTGAAGGACAACTTACCCTATGCGATTATGATTGTGTTTAGTAAGATCATATGTGTATATATGTGATGATTGTATAAGATGTACCCTAGGAGATATGCTTATGTTTGGGATGATTATATGTGTATGCATGTGGTGTTAAATGGAATGGTTGATTTGGAACCTTAACTGTTAGCATGCTATGATATGTTTATGCATGAGGGTTTAAATGAGATGTCTGATTGAAATCTTAATTGTTAGCATGCTACCACTGCCTATGATATGAGAATAATCTATGTGACCAAATCTTGTCAGATCTAAAGTATGTTAAGTGGTTGAATTATGATGCATGTATGAGCATGTCTTATAGCCCATGGGGCACCCTTATGTTATGCATGGCTTATGTATGATGAAATGCCTAAGAGATGCTTCCCTGTAAGTCGGGACTAAGAGCACTCTTCATGATAAGATAAGAGGCATGCCATGCTCATGATATGACAATGATGTGATAGGTTATGATGATATGCTTAAAAATGGATACTCTATTGAAACTGGGATCAAGAGCACCCGAATGTGTGGTGTGTCCCTAGGGGATCAAGAGCACCCTTGATGTGTGGTGTGTCCCTTAAAGATGTGATTAAGAGTACCTTTAGGCATATATATATATGAGTAATTGCATGATAAATTACTTTACTTTGAAAGTTGTGTACCCGACTCGGAAGGGGGTCGTTAAACAAATCCAATGTGCATGTTAACTGAAGGTCATGGCATTGGTAGGACGGAAGGGTCCTGCTCTAATTAGATTGGTGGCTCGCTACCCCAATTTATTAGGGAACGCGCTTGATGTGGTACTACAACTGGGCCCTAGATGATGATATGATATTTTTAAGTATTACCTTTATGGAACTCTTTGAAAAACATTTTCTCATTATGTGATGATCTTGTTCCGTAAAGCACTTAGAAATATTTGATGTGATGTTATGATGCTTATGATTCTATCTTGATATGATCTTGTGCTGTAAAGCACTTAGAAATATGTGATGTGATGCTTATGATGCTTATAATCTTGTTCTATCTAGATTACTGAGTATATGATATGATGTATCGATATGGTTTTGCGAGTAGGCCCGGATTCTTACTAAGCATGTTTTGCTTACTAGTTTCATGTTGTTTCCTTATGCTGCAGATAGCGGTAAGAAATACTTGAACCAAAGGAAGAGGCAGAGGGAAGGCTAGAGGATGTGTGTGGTGATGGCTCGGGAAAGAAAGAAGGATTCTTATCTACCATTTATGTTTAGATTCTAAACTGCTTCCAATAAAAGATTGAAATTGTATTACTATACTCTGAATGTGTGATGATTATGACTACTCTACCGTTGATTAAGTTAGAGATATGGAACCTATGTCATGTTAGATAATACTATCATTAATGTCTAATTCTTGTAGTATGCATGCTAAGTAAAATGCTAGATATTTACTATTTTCTGTTGCTTATGAATGCTTCTTTTGCATGTATCTAAGATTAGATAACTCTTGCTATGTTCTTACTTGAGATTCCATGCTATAGTGTGTTAAATGATCTTCCTATTAGGTTGTAAATGCATGCAGATATAAAAGAAATGAGAGAACCTTGCTTGGTAAATTAGTCTTTAATAATGCCTGCTTACTACACTTCTTGTAGTATAATTGATTTCCACTGGTTATACATGCTTAGCATAATGAATGGTATGAATGTATGGATCCGTAACCCCGCCTTTAGGGTAGATATAAGGGCGGGTGTTACAAATTGGTATCAGAGCAGGTTTCCCCTCCATCACACACACATCAAGCTTCCTCCTGCCGCTTCCAAGTAAGAAATCCTAACTCGCTTATATTATTTCATGTACAGTAATGATATTGATAGAGATGATTTATGCTTGCATGATATGAAGATGATTAATACTTGCATAACAAGTGAAGGTAGAATTAAGGCTTATGTAGTCATTTACTGTCTATATGATAGATATGGCTAGAAGACGTAGCAATCGGGGTAATGAGACAGCACCCCCACCTAATATGATGCAAGTGATCACGGACCTGCAACGTCAGGTCACTGAACAACAATAGATAATAAACACTCTGATGACCCAGCAGGGGAACACTGCAACCCCGCAGGGAAGTCAGAATGCGATACCTTCTGAGCCTCCAACTGCACAGGCACCCCCGGACACTCTGGTCCGGGGAGTCCGACAGGAGGCCTATCTGATTCAGTGGCAGAGACTTAAGCCGGAAAAGTTCTCAGGCATCTGCGAGCCCTGGGATGCTCAGGCCTGGCTCAAGACAGTTGAGAGCACAGTGGAATTATTAGACTGGCCCGAGCATGAGAAAATTAAGTGTGTCTCGCTCTGCCTCACTGGCGATGCCAGGATATGGTGGGAACGGGTAAAAGCTAGAAGGTCAGTGGATCAGATGAAGTAGAAGGACTTCGAGTCCGAATTTCTGTTCCGACAACACTGCCCTCGGGTGAGGTGATGCCCTCTACCCAAATGCTGCGTGCCGCACTGATCAGAATCGCAGATAGGGAACTCTACTGCGATCTGATAGTGCTTGATATGTCGGATTATGATATGATATTGGGCATGGATTTCTTGAATAAATACGGCGCTTCTATCGAGTGTCGTAAACGAAGGGTTATCTTTCGACCCGAGACGGGAATTCTCTTTGAATTTATCGGCGAGCCGAAGAAGAAGACTGGCAAATTCTTATCGGCTCTGAAAGCAAGGAAAATGTTAGAGAATGGATGTTCTGGATTTCTAGCTCATGTGGTTGATACTCGTCCTACAGAGGACCCGAAGCTAGAAGACGTCGAAGTCGTATGCAACTATCCAGAGGTATTTCCTGACGACTTACCTGGGTTAGCACCTGGAAGAGATGTCGAATTTGCTATTGATTTGATTCCTGGTACTAACCCCATCTCGAAAGCACCATACCGAATGGCACCGACTGAATTGAAAGAGTTGCAAGGGCAGCTACAAGAGCTACTCGACAAGGGACTTATCCGCCCTAGTCATTCCCCCTGGGGAGCTCCCGTACTGTTCGTCAAAAAGAAGGACGGGTCGATGCGTATGTGTATCGACTATCGGGCATTAAACAATGTGACCATAAAGAACAAGTACCCTCTACCCAGGATAGATGACCTGTTCGATCAGTTGAAGGGAGCTACGGTTTTCTCTAAGATCGATCTGAGGTCTGGTTATCACCAAGTCCGGGTGAAAAAATGAGGATATACCTAAAATTGCTTTCCGGACGAGATACGAACATTATGAGTTCGTAGTGATGCCGTTTGGAGTTACTAATGCTCCTGCAATATTCATGGACCTTATGAATCGGATTTTCTCGACATTTCTCGACAGATTTGTGATCGTCTTCATTGACGACATCCTTATTTATTCGAGGACTTTCGAAGAGCATGCGGAGCACCTGAGTATAGTATTACAGATTCTTCAGAAGGAACAACTATATGCTAAATTTTCGAAATGTGAGTTCTGGCTGAACCAAGTATCATTCTTGGGACATGTTATCTCCAAGGACGGAGTGATGGTCGACCCAATTAAAATTGAGGCCATAAGTAACTGGTCCAGACCCAAGAATGCCAGCGAGGTCAGAAGTTTTCTGGGGCTAGCAGGCTATTACAGAAAATTCGTAGAGAACTTCTCTCGGATTGCAGCTCCTATGACAGCTCTGACAAAGAAAGATAAGAAATATGTATGGACCGAGGAATGTGAGAAGAGCTTCTCTGAATTGAAAAGGAGGCTGACTAGCGCTCCTATATTGACTCTTCCCGAAAGTGATACGGGTTTCGATATGTATAGCGACGCATCCAAACTGGGACTCGGAGCTGTACTTATGCAAAATGGGAAGGTAATTGCCTATGCCTCTAGGCAACTGAAGGAACATGAAAGGAACTACCCTACCCATGATTTGGAATTAGCAGCGGTGGTCTTTGCGCTGAAAATATGGAGGCATTATTTATATGGCACTCAGTGCAAAGTCTTTACTGACCACCAAAGTCTGCGGTATTTCTTCACCCAGAAGGACCTGAATATGCGACAACGCCGATGGCTCGAGTTGGTCAAGGACTACGACTGCGAGATCTTGTACCATCCGGGAAAAGCCAACAAGGTAGCAGATGCTCGCAGTAGAAAATCATGTGCTGCATTGTTGTCTTTATCAGCTTTGTCACGACCCTTAGGGGAAGAAATTATGGATTTCGGAATCGAGATTATATCGGGACAGCTTTCTACCCTACAGATTGCGCCGACATTATTTGATGGTATTCTGGAGAAGCAGAATCTTGATCCGAGTCTTCGGAGAATCAGGCAGGAGATTCTTGAAGGCAAGGACGAGGGATTCCGGATTTCCGATAGCGGAGTTTATATCTCCGGGATCGATTATGCGTTCCCGACGACTCCGACTTACGGACGAGGATACTCGAGAAGCTCACGGAACACCTTATGCGATGCATCCTGGGTCTACCAAGATGTATCAGGATATGAAGGGAAAATTTTGGTGGTCCGGCATGAAGAAAGATGTAGCCCATTATATCAGCATGTGTTTGACCTGCCAGAGGGTCAAAGCAGAACACCAGAGACCTGGGGGAGTTCTGCAGCCTCTACCTATTCCCGAGTGGAAATGGGAGGACATATCTATGGATTTCATATCAGGTCTGCCTCGGACTACGAATGGATATGATAGTATATGGGTTATTGTGGACCGACTGACTAAGTCCGCGCATTTTCTGGCTATCAGGATGACTTATTCAGTTGAGCAGCTGGCTCAACTGTACGTCAAGGAGATTGTCCGACTACACGGGATTCCCAAGACCATCGTCTCTGACCGAGATAGTCGATTTACTTCTGATTTTTGGGGACACGTGCAGAAGGCCCTTGGCACGAAACTGAAGTTCAGTACAGCCTTTCACCCCAGACTGACGGGCAGACTGAACGAGTAAACCAGATACTAGAAGATATGTTACGAGCTTGCACCTTGGACTTCAAGGGAAGCTGGTGTCGATACCTGAGCCTGGCAGAGTTTGCTTATAACAACAGTTATCAGGCTACTATCGGGATGGCACCGTACGAAGCACTGTAAGGAAGAAAATGCAGATCTCCTTTATGCTGGCATGAGAGTGGTGAAAAGAGGGAGATGGGACTCTAGACCGATATTATTGATGAGACCACTCAGGCTATAAAGAATATCCGTCAGTGGATAGAGACTGCTCAGAGTCGGCAGAAGAGCTACGCAGATAAACGACGTCGACCACTTGAGTTCGAGGTTGGGGATTCGGTATTCCTGAAGGTAGCCCCTATGAAAGGGGTGATGAGATTCGGAAAGAAGGGGAAACTGAGTCCACGATACGTGGGACCCTACCAGATTTTGAGACGAGTAGGCAAGGTGGCCTACGAACTGGAGTTACCGCCAGAAATGGCGGCTATCCACAACGTCTTCCATGTATCGATGCTCAAGAAGTGTATCCCTGATGCGATTCAAATTATAGAACCCCCACCAGTGCAAGAACAGGAGAGCCTTAGTTCCGAATGCCGGCCGATCCAGATCCTCGATCGGGAAGTTAAAAGGCTAAGGAACAAGGAAATCCCCTTAGTGAAAGTTCTGTGGCGGAACTAGCAGTTCGAAGAAGCCACCTGGGAACAGGAAGATACGATGCGATCAAAGTACCCGGAACTGTTTTAAGTTCGGGACGAACTTTCTATAAGAGGGGGAGGATTGTAACACCCCATATTTGTCAATGTAAAATCATGACAATGTATGAAAATAGTTATAATGAAATGATATAAATTTCATGCAATCACATGCTATGAAATGTCATGAATGCGTGAAATATTATATTCATGAAATATTATTATCATGAAACATTAGCATGAAATATTATATTCATGAAATGTTATTATCATGGAATATTGTCATGGAATATTATATTCATGAAATATTATTATCAAGAAATATTATCATGAAATATTAGATTCATGAAATATTATTAATATTATGAAATTTCATGATGGGCTTGGCTTAATGGGCTTTGATATGGGTTAGTGCAAATTGTGATAAAAAGAAGAGCTAGAAAGGAGGAAGCAAGGATTGATCCTTGAACCTCCTAGGTGCACTCACCATGTCATAACTAATGAACCAAGCAATATTTCATGTAGAAGGAGTAAGGAACATGCTTGTTAAGTGTGTAAGAGTGAAGAGACATGTCTTTTCATGAGAAAGTATAAATAAGGGAAGTTGGAATAACTTCCTTTTCTTCTCTTCTTCTTTCTCACTTCTCCCAACCGAAACCTCCATCATCTTCTTCTCTTTTTTCCATTTTCGAAAACCTCATCCAGGGTTCTAACCCTAGGGCAATTGCAAGGAGGAAAGCCCAAGTGTCTTTGCTTCTACCAAGACCAAGGAGTCTAGAGAAAGATTGGAAGAAAAAGGTTTTTACATACCCTTCAAGTGTAGGGTACCCTACGATTTAAAGAAGGTTAAATTCCAGCGCTAGGATGTAAGTGTCCTCTCGCCTGCAGTATAATTGCTAGTGTATGTTTGATTGTGTATTTCTTTTGAAAAATCACAAGGATCTTCCTTGTGGAAGTTTCGGCCACCCTAGGATTAGGGATCCAAGAGAAGGTTTTTGATCCAACTTTGATGCATGGGAAGACCTTAAGACTTAGGGTATACATGTAGATGGATTTTCCTTCATGGTGTCAAGAACAAAACCTAGGGTTTGTCCTTGTATGGGTTTCGGCCACTTCCTAAGGGATGTGAGTGGCAACTTTTTAATACATGGAAATAACCCTTAAGACTTAAGTATATTCATATGTGATGTTTCCAAATATTTAGAAGGACAAAAATTAGGGTTTGGTACCCTACAAAGTTTCGGCCAAGAGGAGGAAGGCTAGGGTTTTTGGGTTGTTTGCTATCCTATGATGTGTCCATGTTTAGTAGTGTAGGTAAGGTGTTTGAATAAATATTTGTGTGAAGATTGGATGTCAAAAACCTAGCCTACCCTACCCTACACCATTCGGCCAAAGCATGAAACCTTAGGGTTTGTGAAGGTTAAATTATTTTATGTGATATGCTTATGTAAAATGATATGAGATGTATATCCATGTGATATTGAAAGGAAATGTTTGATTGGATTCCTTAGCATGTAACATTTGGCCAAGGCATGAAATATGAGGTTGTGAAGGACAACTTACCCTATGCGATTATGATTGTGTTTAGTAAGATCATATGTGTATATATGTGATGATTGTATAAGATGTACCCTAGGAGATATGCTTATGTTTGGGATGATTATATGTGTATGCATGTGGTGTTAAATGGAATGGTTGATTTGGAACCTTAACTGTTAGCATGCTATGATATGTTTATGCATGAGGGTTTAAATGAGATGTTTGATTGAAATCTTAATTGTTAGCATGCTACCACTGCCTATGATATGAGAATAATCTATGTGACCAAATCTTGTCAGATCTAAAGTATGTTAAGTGGTTGAATTATGATGCATGTATGAGCATGTCTTATCGCCCATGGGGCACCCTTATGTTATGCATGGCTTATGTATGATGAAATGCCTAAGAGATGCTTCCCTGTAAGTCGGGACTAAGAGCACTCTTCATGATAAGATAAGAGGCATGCCATGCTCATGATATGACAATGATGTGATAGGTTATGATGATATGCTTAAAAATGGATACTCTATTGAAACTGGGATCAAGAGCACCCGAATGTGTGGTGTGTCCCTAGGGGATCAAGAGCACCCTTGATGTGTGGTGTGTCCCTTAAAGATGTGATTAAGAGTACCTTTAGGCATATATATATATGAGTAATTGCATGATAAATTACTTTACTTTGAAAGTTGTGTACCCGACTCGGAAGGGGGTCGTTAAACAAATCCAATGTGCATGTTAACTGAAGGTCATGGCATTGGTAGGACGGAAGGGTCCTGCTCTAATTAGATTGGTGGCTCGCTACCCCAATTTATTAGGGAACGCGCTTGATGTGGTACTACAACTGGGCCCTAGATGATGATATGATATTTTTAAGTGTTACCTTTATGGAACTCTTTGAAAAACATTTTCTCATTATGTGATGATCTTGTTCCGTAAAGCACTTAGAAATATTTGATGTGATGTTATGATGCTTATGATTCTATCTTGATATGATCTTGTGCTGTAAAGCACTTAGAAATATTTGATGTGATGTTATGATGCTTATGATTCTATCTTGATATGATCTTGTGCTGTAAAGCACTTAGAAATATGTGATGTGATGGTTATGATGCTTATAATCTTGTTCTATCTAGATTACTGAGTACATGATATGATGTATCGATATGGTTTTGCGAGTATGCCCGGATTCTTACTAAGCATGTTTTGCTTACTAGTTTCATGTTGTTTCCTTATGCTGCAGATAGCGGTAAGAAATACTTGAACTAAAGGAAGAGGCAGAGGGAAGGCTAGAGGATGTGTGTGGTGATGGCTCGGGAAAGAAAGAAGGATTCTTATCTACCATTTATGTTTAGAGTCTAAACTGCTTCCAATAAAAGATTGAAATTGTATTACTATACTCTGAATGTGTGATGATTATGACTACTCTACCGTTGATTAAGTTAGAGATATGGAACCTATGTCATGTTAGATAATACTATCATTAATGTCTAATTCTTGTAATATGCATGCTAAGTAAAATGCTAGATATTTACTATTTTCTGTTGCTTATGAATGCTTCTTTTGCATGTATCTAAGATTAGATAACCCTTGCTATGTTCTTACTTGAGATTCCATGCTATAGTGTGTTAAATGATCTTCCTATTAGGTTGTAAATGCATGCAGATATAAAAGAAATGAGAGAACCTTGCTTGGTAAAATTAGTCTTTAATAATGCCTGCTTACTACACTTCTTGTAGTATAATTGATTTCCACTGGTTATACATGCTTAGCATAATGAATGATATGAATGTATGGATCCGTAACCCCGCCTTTAGGGTAGATATAAGGGCGGGTGTTACAGAGTATTTATTGACTAGTAACTAAAGAAAGAGATAATTTATCTTAGAAATAGGTCAGATGAGGACCCCATAACTTTTGATTATACCTTCTTTTGAGCTAAGTAATAAGATCGTTCTAAATTTGTGTTCAATAGTTGAAAAATACAAATATAAAAGGATGCTCCTGTAAGTTAATATCCATCATTAGGATAATTTGCCCAGGTCAGTTCTCTACCTAACCTCCTATAGCACGCGTAAGTGATTCTTCCCAGATGCTGTCTAAACATTGAATTGTAAAATCAAACCAAACAGGAGTTGTTGACACTATAGTAGGTTAGAATTTCACGTGTGCTTGACTTTTACATGCATGCAGTTTCAGGGAGAACAAAATTAATCACTCTGATTGAATATTGTCTGCCATTCAGTGGACACACTAGTATGAACTTCTTGCTTAATTTTTTTTCTCTATCAAGGAAACTGGTATTTGCTAGAGTAATCAAGACTTTGATTTACTGTCTTTTTTGCAGTTAATACTTAAGCAGATAAAGTTGCACCTACTGTATGTGACATTCAAATGAAGCAAATGGTTAGATTTGTTGCACTAACTTAAACCAACAGATAAACGAACAGAAACCAACAGAGAACAAAGGAAAGCAAAAGCATAATACAATATGCTTTATCTATGTATAGTATAGTAAAGCATATACTAAAAAATATGATAGTAAAAAAACATATTACTATATGTTATTACGATAAGCAAAAAACTAACAGAGCCCATATTACGATAAGCATATTGACTAAAAAAAATTCATAGGTAAACTAGTGCTTCAGACTCAAAAAAATCCATAGGTAAACTAAAGCATAACCATGTGAACAAAGGTAAGGATGTGAACAAATACTATATATAAGACATAACATACACTATGTAAACCAAAATTTGTCTGACGCCTATCTCTTTCATCTCCATAAAGCGCAATATATCTTCTCTTAGCAACCATATACTTTTAGGACGTCCAAACATACCTTCATCAAATTCTATGTGTATGCTCTCGTCTTCATGCATTAATCTGATAGCATACGAGTAGATAAATTTGCATGCCATCGGTAATGTTTTTTCAATTTCCTTGTACTTGCCTTGATGACCATCAACATCCGAAAGAGCAAACGATTGAGGTTTCACATTCGTCTATAATATTTTAAAATATTCATATGAGTATTCAAAACAAAATCAAGTGATAATTGTAAAATACCAACTCTTTGTGAAAACTAAAAGTATACCTTCATTGTTCGTAAAATTACCAACTCTTTAGGCCAAGCAGCAATTGTTCCGACAACATCATTGACGATTGTTGGTCCAGACTTAATTGGGATTGGAAGCTCTCCTCCTTCATCTAAGATAACATCAACAGATACCTTGAAGTTCCCTTCCCCAAGTGGAACATGATGAATCATTATATTTGGGCCTCCTTCTGATAGTATTGTGCCATACGCTACCACTTTTTCACGTTGTTTCACAATCAAATTATATTTTTTTCCCCTTTAAGAACAAAAAGATATTGATAACAAATATTTGAAATTGAAAAAAATGAATCAATTAGACATAATATTGAGAAATATAGAACCTCCAAGTTTGAAGTGCGACTTTCATAAACCTCCACATCTTCGGTGCATTTTGGATCATTCATGTGTGAGAACTTGTTTGATATCACAGCTTCACAAGTTTGATCATTAATGACTTGATCAAGTTGAGCCTTCAATTTCTCAAGTTCAGCCTTCAAGATCTTATTCTCCTCTGATTGTTCTTTGAAGTTGTCAGTTGAATCCTTTGGAACAGATTCCCTAATCCTTCTTGGAGTTTTAAAGTATAGTTGGGGTTTGACGCTTCCTCCAACACCTCTAACTCGTCCATAGTGTTCCGGATTTTCTAAGATAGTGGTTAGCACATCATTCATTCCAGAAGGTTTGAACTCTCCATTGACCTTCTTTTCCATAAAATCATCCTACAATAAGGGATACAAAATATCAATCCTACAATAAGGGATTTTCTAAGATAGTGGTTAGTACTGAGGCCTTAATGGACATTGAACAGGTACCACAAGATGTTGTGGATCATTAGATTGTTGCACAAGAAGTTGTGGAACAACAAGTTATTCAAGTAGACCAACCTCTTCGCAGATCTGATAGGATAGGTCGTCTGCCTGAGAGATACTCATTTCTCTTGTCTAACCATGATGACGTTACGCTTATTGAGTTGAATGAGCCTACATCTTATCAAGAAGCTGTGATGAGCCCAGATTCTGAGAAATGGCTAGAGGCCATTAGATTCGAAATGGAATCCATGTACACTAACCAAGTATGGACTTTGATTGATCCACATGAGGGAATTAAACCCATTGGGTGTAAGTGGGTATTTAGAAGAAAGACTGACATGGATGGACGCATGCATACCTATAAAGGCCGATTGGTAGCTAAAGGTTTCAAACAAATTCATGGTATCGACTATGATGAAACCTTTTCACCAGTGGCGATGCATAAGTCTATTCGGATTATGCTTGCTATTGCAACTTACCATGACTACGAGATCTGGCAGATGGATGTCAAAACCGCATTCCTAAATGGGAATTTACTCGAGGATGTGTACATGACACAACCTGAGGGTTTTGTAGATCTAGAGCATGCTGGAAAGGTATGTAAATTGCAAAGGTCCATTTATGGGCTAAAACAAGCTTTTCGAAGCTGGAATCTTCGATTCAATGATGCAATCAAAGCATTTGGTTTCATCAAGAATGAAGATGAACCCTGTGTCTACAAGAGGGTTAGTGGGAGCACAGTTATCTTCCTGATCTTGTATGTAGATGACATACTCCTCATTGGGAATGATATCCCTTCACTACAGTCTGTGAAGACGTGGCTAGCGAATTGTTTCTCAATGAAAGACTTAGGTGAAGCAGCCTATATCCTAGGCATCAAGATCTATAGAGATAGATCCAAGAGATTGCTTGGTTTAAGTTAGAGTACATATATTGACAAGGTGCTTAATCGTTTTTCCATGAAGAATTCCAAGAAGGGATATCTGTCGATGTCACATGGTTTGAGTCTTTCGAAGACTCAAGGTCCCTCTTCTAAGGAGGAGAGAGACCATATGGATCAGATCCCTTATGCATCCGCTATAGGGTCTATCATGTACGCCATGCTTGTAGGACTGGTGCCGTCGATAGAGGGGGGGGTAAATATCGACCGTAAATCTTTCGTTGAAAACTTGGATCATTCTAGACATAGAATATTAGTAGCACAGCGGAAATGTAAATACAAAAAAAACAAGACAGGGACACAGCGGGATTTTTACTTGGTTCCCGACCCCCCAGGGTCAGTACATCCAAGGCCTATGCACGGGAACGCCCGTCCACTATTGGTCTCCTTCCCAGACTTTCCGTGGACGAAGAAACCAGACTTACAGTGCAAGTTTACAATCAAAAGATAAATAAAATTAAGTGCGGAATAAAATAAAAGCAAACCAACAAGACAAAGTCTGAAGCTCGGCCGATCTGGACCTCCGAAGTGCCGCGCAGTTCCTCCTGGAGCCTCCTGGTCGTAGAGCCTCATCTCTAGCATGTTGTCGTCGGTCAGAATGCTTGGAATGGTACTTGGTAGTTGTTATTGAAGCAGAGGGGTCGAAGCCCTTATATAGCACTCCTGGGGGCGCCCTGGACGTCGGGACGCCCCTAATAACTCGCTCAAACCTTATCCTTGCGCCTACCTCGCCGCAGGTGATAAAATCATTGACCAGGGCACCCCGGATCTCCCGGGCGCCCTCCTGAGCGCTTATCTACATTTCGAACCTGAAACAGCAAATATAGGTTTCAACCCGGGCGCCTCGGACCTTCCGGGCGCCCCCTTGACACCTATTCTGCTTACTTCACGAAAACTGCATTTTCCTCTTTACTCCGGGCGCCCCCATCATTCCAGGTGCCCCCAATCATGGTTTAAACCCAAGACTGGGTTTTATACCTTGCTCTGGGTGCCCCAACTGTAACGCCCGCTTTTTTTTCGTAAAGCGGCGTTACGTTAACATACTTAGGGCATGTAGACATCATAAGGCAGCGAAATAACTTTATTTTTACACATACATGCCCTACTACCATTCTTAACATAATGTCATGGAAACTCGGCATATTGACTTCATACTTAAACATCATATCATATCATACTTAACATCACGTCATAGAGTTCCATAAGTCATTATTCAAGCATTCAAGCATATAAGTGACCAAAGTAAAGTTCTAGCATAAACGATAAACATATGGTTTCCTGGGCCAAGTCACTACCACACACATGCGTTCTTGCCCTCCTGCTGCTTCCTCATTGTCCCCTTGAATGATCTGCGGTATAAGGAAATAAGACTATAAGCACACAGGCTTAGTAAGACTCTTTCCTACTCACAAAAACCATTCATCATCTCATAAATGAGCACATGGAACATTAACATACTTGGTGCTCTACTTAGAGCATAACAACTTGAATCACTTATCATATACGTGACATGGCATGAACATAAACATAAGTGAACATTCCTAGCATGACATGAAACATGGCATAAACGTAAACATAGTAAACAATCTAAGCATGGCATGCTACATGGCATAAACATAAACACAATAAACATTCCTAGCATGACATAATACATGGTATAAACAAAACATAATAAACATTCTTAACATGACATAATACATGGTATAAACAAAACATAATAAACATTCTTAACATGGCATAATACATGGTATAAACATGTCTATAAAGTGTAAACCAACCCGTATGGCATAAACATAGGCATACTTCCTATCATAGCATATGAGCATCTTCTTAGCATAATCATGACATAGATCAATTACTCTCATGCATCTTTCTTAACATGAAGCGTAAGCATAAAATCTTATTAGCATAGCATAATGCATTACATGAATGAATGCATGAGTGGAATGCATATACATAAGGATGCTTAACTTTTAAAAACATACTTTTAAATGTTTAAACATAATCATCATATCATTGGGGTCCCCGGCTTATACCACATACATACATCATAAGCGCGCATCCCTAGCAAGTCCGAGTTAGCGAGCCCCGACCTACTAGGGTAAGGACAGCATAGTCGGTAGTCCCTGAACCGAGGCGTTCTTAAGGAGCCCATCCCTGTTGCACAGCTCCGGTAGTGCCAGAACCGTGGACAGCATAGTCGGTAGTCCATAACCGGGGCGTTCTTAAGGTGCCCATCCCTTGGACCCATACTTCGGTCCGGTACAAGCCCATTCATAAAGTAAAATACTTTATATGTTTCATCATTCATAAGACATTCATAGCATAACCATGTTACATAAAGCATGACTTAACACATGCTTATCATTTCATTGTTCATACTTATTGCATAGCATCATGATGCCTGGAAGCCATGAGCATTATCTTCATTCATAAACATGGTATGCATCTTCTTTCATAAACATGGCATGCATCTTTATTCATACAACATGGCATGCATCATTATTCATACAACATGGCATGCATCATTATTCATACAACATGGCATACATCTTCATACATAAAACATGACATGCATAACTAAACATCATTCCTATTCCTAGTACATGCATGATCATAATGTATAAGGTAAGCATTGCATCGAACATGACATGTTTTTCATAGATATTTATCCTACCACATAGAGCTAGTATGATCATGATACATAAGGTAAACATTGCATTTCTTGCCTAAGCATGGTATCTATCTCAAGCATGCATTGGTAGGATTTCCATAACACTCTACCTACCATTCAAGTACATGGCATAAAACATAAGGCATTCATAGTAAACCCTATTAAGCATGGCATCCAATCATAACATATACATAAAACATGGTGCTTAAGGTTAGGGTTATAGGTAACATGATTTCTACCACATGCTTAGACCTATATATATATATATATACTTCATGATAAGCATAAACCATCAATCTTTGAACCCTAACTCCACCCCAAACCCTAGATACAAGGCTTGGCCGAAACCTATAGGGATGGGTTCCATCATTCAATTAATCATGTAAGATAGCATAAGGTAAAGAATCAACCATAGTTTACTTATAAGACCATGGGAGGCCATTAGGGCTCATAATTAGGGTTATCCCTAACCTTTAGCTCTCTTTCCTTGTGCTGGCCGAAACCCTACAAGGCCATGGGTGCATGAAAAAATTCCATGAAAACCCCTAATCAACCATTAACACTAAACATACTCTACCATAAAGCCATTGGGACCTTTGCTTGAGGGAATCCCTAACTTTTTGCCCTAGACCCAACTTGGCCGAAACTTGTGGGGGTCACAAAGCCTTGTAAAAGTTCACATAAGCCCCCCTCAATCTCCCTTATATCATGATAATACACAAAATACATGCTTGAGGGTTTAGGTTCAACCCTACCCATGGATTCATGGGATGGCCGAAACCCTAGGGGATCCTAGGGTACCCGAAAAATTCTCAGAAATTATATTTAATCTCTAAACATCATGAGGACACATTAGAAAACATAATCAAGATTTTTAGCATCATCATGGACTCAAAAACCTAGTGGCCGAAACCTATGTGGGGTTCATGCCTTCTCTTCTTTTTTTTCCAACATAAAATCTCAAACAACTTCATATTATGCTAAAATCCAAAAGGAACTATTATACCACAGGTGAGGGAGTCTTACCTTGGTTGATCTTGATTTTTAAACTTTAAAAGTGAAGGAAATTGTAAATCCTTTGGACACTTGAACCCCCTTGCCCTTGTAGCCTTGGAAAACCTTTAGATCTTGGTGATGAGACCTTCTTGTGGAGCTTTTCCAAGGGAGAGCCTCTCTTGTGGTGTTTGGCTAGAATGAGGAGGGAGGAGGAAAGAAAGTACAATTGATGGAAGGAAGAAGGTAACTCCTAAACCCCCTTCTTTATAACACATTAAGGAGGGTAAGTGAAGAGTCATGGAGTCTCTTCCTCTTCCCTTAAGCCTTAACCAAACTCCATTTCATTCCCTAATAACATTCCCTTGCTAGGTGAGTTGGTTAGAGCATACATGGTTGTACAAGAGGTCCAAGGTTCAATCCTTGGTCCATGCACCTTATTTTTATTTTATTTTTCTTTTTATTTTCTATTATTTTCCCTAAAATTCTGAAAATTCTCTAAAAATTCCCCCATAATTATGTTAATATTTCTCATTAAAACCCCTTTGTATTTATATTATTTTTTACCTAAAATTCTCCAATAATTATGGTACTAAAAAGCCCATATAAGGCCCATTAGTACTTAGTTTTCTCAATTTAAATGAGAAAATATGGATTTCTAGGCCACATTTCATATTAATATTTCTAAGTCCCTCGGAAAATTATCTAGACATGCTCAATATTTTAAGAAAATATTAAGAGAATTTTCCAGGTCGTTACACCAACACTAGGGGCGCCCCTATCAAAGGCTGCAACCCTGGTATTTGCTTGCTTTGTCTTCCAATCTTGGCACCTGCAAGATACATAAACACAAAGCATATATACATATAATATTAGCCTTAAGGACATGGTTCGGACTTCGGATTTGCACGAAACCCTAGGTAAAACCGGCATAAGTTCTCATCCCTGAGAACATGCCCTTCACCTACTCCTTTCAGGAGATGGTTGCCACCCAGCCCTTCGGGTGGACTTTTGCTTAGCTTCCGATACTTCGAGACGCCCAAACCCTGACCCGTCTCTACTCCTGTTGTTAGTCATCGCTCAGCTAAGTTGCTCAGTCCCTTGGACCAAGACTTCATTCCCTAGCAGTCCTTCGCCAGGTGCCTAGCAGTCCTTCGCCAGGTCTTCATTCCCCAACATTCCTTCGCCAGGTGCCTAGCAGCCGTTCGCTAGGTCTTCTATGACTAGAAGCCCTTCGCTAGGTGCCTAGCATCCCTTCACTAGGTGCCTAGCGGCCCTTTGCTAGGTCTTAGGATTTTGATACCTAGCAGCCCTTCGCTAGGTGCTTAGCAGCCCTTCGCTAGGTCTTAGGGTTTTGATACCTAGCAGCCCTTCGCTAGGTCTTAGGGTTACGATACCAAGCAGCCCTTTGCTAGGTCTTAGGGTTATGATACCTAGCAGCCCTTCGCTAGGTGCCTAGTAGCCCTTCGCTAGGTCTTATGGTTTCAATACCTAGGTTAACTAGGACTTTTTCTTCAACTTAGGTTACTTCTCCTTTGCTCCCCTTTGTCTATTCATTATATCACTAACTTAACTGTATTGTCATATATTAAAACACTTAAAGGAGAATATCATTGATATAACTTACACCAACAATCTCACCCTTTTTGATGTTTGACATTAACTTAAGTTAGATTGGTTTAAAGGGGCTATGTTACTATCGTTGGGGGAAAACAAAAAAAAGATATAAGTTTGGAAACTATATTTTTGATCTTTGGGAGAAAATTTTTCTAACATAAGCACACCTCTCCCCCTTTGTCATACATCAAAAAACTTTAATAAAATACTTGCACCAATAATGAAAACTTTTATTTCTTTTTTAAAATACTTAGTGCAAAATTTTGAAAGCATTGCATTTTGAATGATATATTGCATTTTTTTTTGAAAAATGCATAATTTTGACAAAGATGCTATGCGCTTTGAAAAGTGAAAGTATTTTGAAAATCATTATGATACTTTTTAAAAGAAATGCAAGTACTTTCGGAAGAATATAAGTACCTTTGGAAGATGCATAATTTTGAAAGAATGCTATTTTGGAAAATATAACTATTATGCATATTTTCCAAGTACTAACTATTTTGAAAAAGATGAGATTTTGAAAAATATAAGTAATTTTTGAAACATAATATTCTACTTGACTAGGTTTCTTTTCCAGTCTGACACAATCCTAGGAAGCCTTGTTGACCACAAGAACATTTTCTTAAGTGTCCTAGAAATTCTTCAAACTCAAGTAAATATTAACAAAATTTTGTAAAAAAATGATTGTACATTTGAAAATATATGCTAGTGGATTTTGAAAAATGTATGAACTTTTGAAAACCCAATATTTTACTTGACTTAGTTTCTTTTCCAGTCTGACACAATCCTGGGAAACCTTATTGACTACAAGGACATTTCCTATGCGTTCTGGAAATACTCCAACCCAAGTAAATATTATTTCAAAAGTAATTTCACAAGTCACACAAATTCTAACAAATAGAATAATAGTATTTTGAAAGACTTAGATTTTGAAGATATGAAAATATGTTATTAAATAATTCTTTTAATTTGACCTCCCCCTAAACTTGACTCAGTCCTGGGAAGCTTGTTAACCACAAGTACTCTTCCTCGGAGTCTTAAGGTTTGATTCAGATTAAAAAGGAATATTTAACAAAAAATAAAAAACTTTTCTAAAATTTTTCTTTTGACTCAGACACCCCCTAAATTTGACACATCCTAGGAGTCCTTGAAGACCATGAAGTGGATCTTTCCTCTGTGTCTTTAGGGTTTATTAAAGTCAACGAAATAGGTAAATTTTTGAACATATAATTTTTACAACATAAACCCTTTTTGAAAACATAAGTAATAATGATTTAAAGCATAGTTTTCGAAAAGTATTTTTCAAATGATATTATTGTTTAAAGTGCAATTTTGAAAACCATTTCAAAAACAATGAAAAGCACTCTCCTTGTATCCGATACCGTTTGACTCTATCTAGGTGCCTTAAGGAACTTTAGTGTTGTCCTAAGAGGCTTGTGTCTAATTGAGTGAGTCAAACAAATTTTTGAAAAGATATATTTTTGAAAAATATATAATATGTATGATCAATCAGACAAGCATGAATTCCATAAAAACATTATTATGTTGAAGCACTATTTTGAAAATATATTTTTAGAAAAATATTCTAACAATTTTGAAAAACAATTTTGAAAAATATTTTTCAATTCATTAGTCCTTAACATCTCACCCATTTTAGATGTATCAATACAACAAGCATGGTTGCCTTAAAGGTGTATTGTGAGATGCTTGAATCATTTTTCTTAATTTATTATTAACTCTAAGATTTAATTGAAGCTTGTGTTAGATTTGAATTTGACAAGAAGTAACTTGAATTTGAATTTCAAAAATTGGCTTCCAGGTCTTGGCGAGGCACTAGGCCTTCTTTGGTCGTAGCCTTATTGGATCATCAACCCTTTCCTTGACAAAGCCTTTTAATGAAATTTCATTTTCAAAATTACTTTTTGAAAAATTCTGGTCTAACTAGTTTGGGTCTTGGATCGGTAGCTTCGGCTAGTTTCACCAGTCTAAAGAGACCAAGTAGAGAATACTTGACCTTATTAGAATTGGCTTCCCTAACGTACTATCATCTCACCGCCACCCAATACTAGGTTGATCAAGTTTCAATTATTCTTTTTCCTATAGCCGTTCTAATATATGCATAAAATTTAAATATGAATGACATGTCATATATTTAAAAGAAGTAGCAAATGCCATGGCATGTCAATTATGCATGAGTCAAACAATTTAAATTATTTTATTTAAGTTTCTAAAAATGTATCAAATTCCTGATTTGACAGATGTCGTGTAAACCCGTGAATATGTCAACCCACTTTGACATATTTAATATTATTAAATTAATGGTTATAGTTTGGGTAAAATTTTATTTAAGTTTGAGTTTAAGTTATTTAAGATTTTAGTTGGATTCAGGTTAATTAAGAATTAATTGAAGTTAGACATTAATTGATATTGAATTAATTTAAGTTGAATTTAAATTGAATTTAATTGATTCAATTAAATTTATTAGACTTAGTTAATTGAATTAATTTTATGTTTGAATTAATTTATTTGAATTTTATTTGATTTGATCTAAAATTTAGTTTGAATCTAATTATGATTTAATCAAGATTTAATTTGAATTTAATTAAGATTTAATTTGAATTTAATTAAGATTTAATTAAGATTTAATTTGAATTTAATTAAGATTTAATTTGAATTTAATTAAGATTTAATTTGAAATTAATTAAGATTTATTTTGAATGTAATTAAGATTTAATTAAGATTTAATTTGAATTTAATTAAGATTTAATTTGAAATAATTAAGATTTATTTTGAATTTAATTAAGATTTAATTAAGATTTAATTTGAATTTAATTAAGATTTAATTTGAATTAATTTTAATTTAATTAAGATTTAATTTTAATTAAGATTTAATTTGAATCAATTTGAATTTAATTATGATTTAATTTGAATCAATTTGAATTTAATTAATAATTAATTTGAATTTAATTAAGAATTAATTTGAATTTAATTAAGATTTAATTTGAATTAATTTTATTTTAATTTAATTTTAATTTAATTTAATTTCAATTAATTTAATTTTAATTTAATTTTAATTTTAATTTTTAAGGTTATAATGATAATTAATAATTGTGAGTTTAAATTCATCATTTTCATTATTTCGAAAATTTCTTCTTCATCATTATCTTTCTTTTCAAGTTTTTCTAAAAGTTTTAATTTATTTGAATTTTTGTAATTTTTATTGATTATGGCCCTAATGTTTGATAGTTCCATATCCTCCTTATCCTTAAATTTATATCTTTCAATATCCTCAACATAGGTGGAGTAATTTGGGCCATTAATTAATGTTTTGAAAAAATATTCAATATTATCTATGATTAAGTTATTATCTAGGAGAATTTCATCTTCAAATTTATTCTCAGAATTATCCTCAGACATATCTTTAATCATTTCAAGAACTTAAAAGTTAATCTCTTGATTATCCTTAAGATTTTCAAAATTAATTTATGGATTATCTTTAAGATTTTCAGAATTAATTTCTGGATTAAATTTACTAACTTCATAGTTATATTTAGAATATTTAGATTCAAATTCAAATTTATACAACGGATTTTCAAATATGAATTCATAATTATCTAAAGAATTTTCCAATTTGAATTCGGATTTATCCTTAGGATTTTCAAATTTGAATTCAGATTTATCCTTAGGATAGAATTTATCTGAATTAGAATTATCAGAGTTAATAATTTCAGAATTTATTTTCGAAATTACTGAATTGGCGTTCTGGATTAAATAGTTAATTTCGGATATTTTAGTCATGTCTATATTTTCTAATTTCACATGCAAGATATTAATTCTATTGTGCAGTAAATCTAATTTATTAGGAAAATTAACTAAATTATCTAAAGGAAGTGCAGGAGTTTTGAAACTTTTCGGAA
>JAGFNQ010005814.1:0-63308 GCA_024364735.1 Boesenbergia rotunda
AGCCACCTCCTCGCGAATTAAACTCATTTAATTCGCCAATAAGCCTTCAAAAGACTTAGCCATTTAAGCTTCCCGATGCACTTCTGATAAATTCAGATTCGACTTATTTCTCTTGATCGGAAAATCTAATTTTCAACTCTTTTAAATCCTCGAATTACTCGTGTGCGTGTGACTAAATAGGCTTTCGATTTATGTTGGCCGTCTATAATTAACCAATTATAGAACGATCATGAGTGGCACCTAGTAGTACATCATGACCCCCAATTAATCGAAAGAACAACGGTTGACCTCAGAAAGAATTCTGAAACCCTTCAGCAGCTATAATGAGTCGTGCCTCATTCCCTTCACCATCTTATATCAACTTGGTTCAGGACACGGTCTATGTGTGTCAGTCCCCACTAGGCTGACTACGTCACACCTAACCCAAGCAATGTCATTCTCGTCCAACGGATTCTAATTACTCTCATGTTTCCTTGAGATTCATACTCGGAACATGTTATGCTTTGGCCAGAGACTTCGAGAAACAATCCGACGATAGGCCTTGGGTATACATCTCCTCGCAAGGAGTGGTGAATCCTTTGTAGGCTGTTCAAACATCTTCGGGCACTTCGGCTTATACCCAACCATCTTGGGTCCACACCTCCTTAGAGATGCTTGCTTAAGATGTCAAAGTATAAGTCTCCGTGACCAAGATGACTTGAGCACGGCAAGTCAAAGGAACATCGCACTTAAGCTGGAGTAAGAACTTCACTGACATATCTACATGTAGATTCCCATATGAAGTCTTACAGCCAGTCACTCTGATAAACTAGTTCCCTTAACTAGCATCCATGTTTATCTCCGGACATCCCAATGTCACCAGCCAGTGAGAATCAGCTGATTAGAGAATAACCCATGCTAGTCTCAACATAATTGATAGTGTCCGTATTAATCAATTCATCGACTAGGGACAATTTCAATACTTCACAATTGCACATGTAGAGATAATCACTAGTTGTGAATTCATCACAAATTCTCTCATGCTGTGAATTGTATTGCGGACATTCAGTAAATGAGTTTAAGATCTCAATCAAATACATAACATGTATACTCAAATAGTGAATATTCATTTATTAAATAAATGATTACAATCATAAGGCGATTGCCTTAGGACACTTCTCTCATATTACTAACAAACTCCCACTTGGCCTAATGCCAATCGCTACGGTATCCAATACCACAGGCTCTAACATGACCCTCAAACTTGCTTTGAGGCAAGCCTTAGTTAAAGGATCCGCTAAATTCCTTTCAGTGGGAATTTTCTCAATTTGTATTCATTCCTACTTATAATCTCTCTGATCAGATGATAGCGGCGAAGCACGTGTTTGGATCGCTGATGAGACCTTGGTTCCTTTGCTTGTGCAATAGCTCCATTGTTGTCGCAGTAAACCGGCACTGCTTCATCAATGGTTGGAACACACCAAGTTCGAGACAAACTTCTTGATCCAGACTGCTTCCTTTGCTGCTTCCGAAGCTGCATATATTCGCTTCCGTGGTAGAATCCGCTACGGTGTCTTGTTTGGAACTCTTCCAACTTATTGCGCCTCCATTCAAAGTAAATACGTATCCAGACTGAGATTTGGAGTCATCCTTATCTGTCTGGAAACTGGCATCTGTATACCCACGTATTACCATATCTCCTTCTCCATATATTAGGAACACATCCTTAGTTCTTCTTAAGTACTTAAGGATTGTCTTGACAGCCGCCCAATGATCCATTCCTGGATCAGACTGGTATCTGCTTGTGACGCTCAGAGCATACGATACATCGGGCCTAGTACATAACATAGCATACATGATAGATCCTATCGCGGATGCATAAGGAATCTTATTCATGCAAATCCTCTCGTCTTCTGTGCGCGGACACATAGACTTTGAAAGGTTGATCCCATGCCTGATGGGAAGGTAACCTTTCTTGGATTCCGACATGCTAAACCTTTTTAGCACTCGGTCTATATATGTAGACTGCGAAAGACCAAGCAACCGTTTTGATCTATCTCTATAGATTCTAATCCCAAGGATATAGGTTGCTTCTCCCAGGTCTTTCATGGAGAAAGTTTTGGACAACCAAATTTTAACTGATTGTAAGACTGATATATCGTTTCCTATAAGCTATATGTCATCGACATATAGCACTAGGAATACGACTGCACTCCCACTAACCTTCTTATACACACAGGTTCGTCAGGATTTTGTGAGAAATCAAACTCTTTGATTGTCTCATCAAAACGGATGTTCCAGCTCCTAGATGCTTGCTTCAGTCCATATATGGATCGTCGAAGCTTGCATATTTTGGTTTTATCAACCGATATGAAACCTTCAGGTTGTATCATGTATACATCCTCAAGCAGGTTTCCATTAAGGAAAGTTGTTTTCACATCCATTTGCCATTTCTCATAATCATAATGAGCTGCTATGGCCAGGAGCATCCGAATGGATTTAAGCATAGCTACTGGCGAATAGGTTTCGTCATAATCAATTCCTTGTTTCTGACGATATCCTTTTGCCACTAATCTAGCCTTAAAGGTAACAACATTACCTTTCATGTCGGTTTTCTTCTTGAAAACCCACTTGCACCCTATGGGCTTAATCCCTTCAGGTGGGTTAACCAAGTCCCATACTTGATTTTCGTACATGGAATCCATTTCCGACTTCATGGCTTCAAGCCATTTGTCCCTTTCTGAACTTTTCAGGACATCTTCATAACTGATAGGTTCGTCATCGCTTATGAGTAACACGTCGTTCGATTCACTTATGAGAAATCCGTATCTCTCTGGAATATTGCGTGTCCTATCAGACCTACGAAGAGGTGGTGTTGTTTTAGGTTCAACTGATAGCTCATCACTATGAGTTATCGGTTGTGGGTCTAGACTAGGTGTCTCTGTAATGTCTATTGGAGTTTCTTGAACTTCATCAAGTTCAATGCTACTCCCACTGTTTTCTTGTAAAAGAAATTCTTTTTCCAGAAATACAGCATGCCTTGAAACAAACACCTTTTGCTCCAAGGGATGATAGAATTGGTAACCCTTCGTTTCCTTAGGGTATCCAATAAATAGACATTTATCAGACTTAGCATCCAATTTGTCTGATACAGTCCGCTTCACATAAGCAGGACAACCCCATATCTTAAGGTGAGTTAAGTGAGGTTTCTTACTATTCCATATCTCATATGGAGTAGTAGAGACTACCTTGGTCGGGACTCTGTTTAGCAAGTAAACAGCTGTCTTAAGTGCATAGCCCCAAAAGGATTTTGGAAGAGTTGCATGGTTCATCATGGATCTAACCATGTCCATTAAGGTTCGGTTACGCCTCTCAGATACACCATTATGCTGTGGTGTATACGGCGGAGTCCATTGAGACAATATCCCATTGTCCCTAAGATAATCTTGAAACTCTTGACTCAAGTATTCACCACCCCGATCGGATCGAAGTATCTTAATACTTTTGCCAAGCTGTTTCTCTACTTCATTTCTGAACTCTTTGAATTTCTCAAAAGCTTCAGATTTGTGTTTCATCAAGAACACGTACCCGAATCATGAGTGATCATCGATAAAGGCGATGAAGTAGCTATAACCTCCTTGTGCAAGAGTTGACATTGGTCCACATACATCAGTATGTATTAGACCAAGCAATTCTCCCACTGGATTACCTTTTCTGGAAAAGGGTAATTTGGTCATCTTGCCTTTTAAGCATGATTCGCATGTATCAAATGAACCGGGTTCAAATGATTCCAGAATTGCACATTGGTGTAATTCGATCATGCGTTTCTTACTTATATGGCCAAGACGACAATGCCATGTGTAGGAGTCTATTCGATTATCTATTCGTGCACGCTTGTTACTTATTTCGATATTGAAAATGTCACCGGATAAATCTAACGTGTAGATACCATTGCATGAAGTTCCAGTCCCATAAAGAACACCATTTAAAGTTATGTAACAACAATTGTTACTAAAAGTTAAATGGTAACCCTTTTCATTCAAACATGAAATAGATACAATGTTCTTTATTAACGAAGGAACAAAATAACAAAATAGAGTGACATTCAATAACGAAGATACCTGAAGAAGATGGGGCATCAGATGCCTTCTTGTTCAAGGACTCAAGATAAACCTTGCAGTTTCTTCTCCAGTGACCCTCCTTGCCACAGTGATGGCAAGTGCCTTTTTGGGTCTTTTCAGTCTTTTTGGCCTTTTTCTTCTTTCCCTTATTATGTTCTTTGGCCTTCCTCTTAGAACCTTTCTTCGAGGAACCAACTAACAGTACCGTCTTTTGATCCTGCTTTACAGAAGGCTCTATAGTCTTCAGCAGGTTGAGCAACTCAGGAATGGTAGTCTCCAGCTTGTTCATCCGATAGTTCATCACAAATTGTGAATAACTTTTGGGTAAACAATGCAGAATTAAGTCAATACTTAGTTCATGATCCATTGCAAAACCGAGTGTGCTCAGTCGCTCAATGTACCCCAACATCTTTAACACAAATTGTGAGGCAGAAGTGCCTTCCTGCATCTTTGAGGTGAAGAGGAGTCTGGAGACCTCGAACCTTTCGGATCTCGCCTGCTCTTCAAATAACTCATGAAGATGGAAGATGATGGTATAAGCATCCATATGCTCATGCTGCTTTTGCAGCTCAGGTACCATAGATGCTAGCATGATGCAACTCGCAAGTTCAGAATCGGTCACATGTTTCTGATAGGCCAACAATTGGTCTAGAGTTGCATTTTCTGGAGGATGGTTGGGAAGTTGATCTTCAAGGACATAAGCAAGCTTCTCTGCCATGAGGACTATCCTTAGGTTTCGAAGCCAGTCCATGGAGTTTGGCCCAGTCAGTTTGTTGGTGTCCAAAATGGAATGCAAATTCAGGGAAGACATGATCGAGTGATTATCCTAGAAATACAAATTGAGCTTATGTGAGAAGAATGATAAAGAATGCATCAACATGCATTAATTAAATCCTATTTATTTTTCGAATTGAATAACCCTTTTTATCAATTCGGGAGATCGTAGGAACATCTCCAAATAGGTTGATATCCAACCATAGATAAGAACAACAATGACTGTGCCATCAAGTTATTCTTAGCTATGAAGGTAGGTAATTATACCGATTACATATCACATATATGTAACTATCACTTTATGCTATCAACTAATTGAATGTTTGCATAAATTATTGGGTTGTTAACTCATTAACAAGTATGCAACAATATACATAGCACCCAACTGCACCTCTCTTTACATCGACCTTGGCTGTGGCACAACAAATCGATGCTCCAAGCTTAAGGCTGATCCATTAATCAAGAAATAGTTTTAATATGGTTGGAGCTCATTCAACCGTTTAGTCAGGCTTGGATGTGTCCAACAACCAAAACTAAGGATTGACCTCTGACTCCAACTATATTAATCATAAACTAATTCTATGATTTGAACATGTTGAGGTTCAAGTCGGGCATGGATGTGTCCATCAACCCAAACGAGAAACAAAACTCCGGTTCTAACCATATTAATGGAAGGTGTTAGCCTTAATATTTTGTAAAGGGTTTTGGGTCTCATCCTTTCTTTTCTAAGCACATTCATGACATTAATTATGTCATGCACTAACGATTTCCTTAATAAAGTATGTATGTGACTTAATTTATCAAGTCTCATTAATTGGATTAGAAACCGGATTTCCTAATTCCAATTTCATACTTTATTCAAGGAATTGTTTTGGGAAACAATTTCCTAAATTGTCATAATCAATTTCGGAAATAATATGTTTAAGACTTTGATTTCTCTAAATCAAATCTTATTAAATTAAGAGACAGATTCTCTTAATTCAACCACATATTATTTTCATGAAAATCTTATTTAAGAAAACTCTATAGGAAACCATTTTCCTAATTAATTTTGGAGACAACAATATGTAAGAGCATCACCTCTTAAATCAAATAAGGAAATTATCCTAAATTTCCAAGATTTGATCACATATTTTATTTATGGACTAATTAATTACAACAAATCGTTTTCTAAGGGTGGCTCCCCGAGGCTCAGATACCCAAAGAAAAGTAATTTGTCGTAAATCAAATTTGGTCCGCTCCCCGAGGCGTAGCCAAATCAAACTTGACAATTCTTATTCAAAATAGGAAATTAAATTATAACAACTAACTTTAATTTGGGTGGCTCCCCGAGGCACAATCCCAAAGAAAGAATTTTGTTAATAATTTAAAACCAATTCGAATTTAATTGTCAATTAATGATCCATAAATTTGTCTAGACTTTCTTAAAAGAAAGTGCCCAAAATTGCGAGATTTCATAATAGGTTTTCAGAATAATTGTAAGTTTCTGGTACAAAGAAAACTTACATATTTCCAAAATTGGAATATTTCCAAAATCGGAAATTTCCAAAATTAGAACGTTTCCAATAATGGGAAGTTTTCACAATTATCATAAAATTTCAGAAACTAGGATATTTCAAAAGTTTGCGAAATTTCATGAGGATTTCCAAACTTTGAAATTCCTAAATCTAAAATTTATCATAATTGGAAAGTTTCCATAATTAGAAAATTTTCCAAAATTGAGATCATGACAAAGTTTTCCGCAAAACAATTATATGATTATGTCGAACACTAACCGGCTCTGATACCACTGTTGGGACCGGGTGCATGTTGACAAGGATACGGGTTCGTAAATTTTAAAATATTTACGTGCAGTGGAAGAATTAGCATAAATAATTTCTTAAATTATTTTTAACCACGTATCTAGCATGCAACCTTATGATGTGTGGACATGATCATAAATTAAAATTTTGCAGAAAGTAAACTAATTTACTCGTTACCTTGCGTAACTCGAAGTAAGGGACGAGATCCAACCGTAGCGTCCCTTAGAAGCTCCGCCTCTATTCGCGTCCACGCCGAGTTCTCTTCGGGATGACTTCGCAAAGCCACGAGTTTTGTGCCGACGAGAACTACTATATTCTCTAAAGGCACAACTAGAATATCAAGAGAGAAGGATGGAAACTAACCACCAAGTATCGGAATCAAAATCCCGGGAAAGGAAGGAAGGAGTTGTGATCCGCTTCTTCTTCTTCTTCGGCACCTTCTTGGTGGAGGAAGCTCACGGCCACCCTAGGTTTGTGCGCCGGCCCTAGGGGAGGAGAGAGAGCCGGCCCTAGAGAGAGAAAGGGGCGCCGGCCCTAGAGAGAGAGAGAGAATTAGAGAGAGAGGGAGAGCTACTTAATCTCTTGATTACTCAATTAAGGAATTCAAGCCTAGCCTTGGTTCCTTTATATAGTAGCCTCTCCCTTGCCAAGTCTCCCCTTTAATGGAATTTTTCATAAGAAATTTATCCTATAAATTTTCTTATGAATTATTCCGTTTATGCCAAGTTTTATTATAACTAACTTTATAATAAAACAAATACATCTCTCCTTTTATTATGGAATAAAATTTACAAGAAATTTATAAATTTTTCTTATCATGGAAAAATCAATTCATAATTGATTTTATAAAATTAAAATAAACCGATCCATGGTTCATTTTAATTTCCATAAAAAGGAATAAATTTCTATAAATTTCTTTATATAAATCTCTTTATATAAATTTCTTTATATAGATTTATTTATCCATAATTTTATAAAACAAATCGCGCTTGATTTATTTTATAAAATAAACCAAATAAATTGGTTTTCTCTCCTTGTAGTGGCCGGCCAAACCAAAGAGGGTGGGCACCCTCTTTGGCCGGCCAAACCGAGCCGCCTCCTCGCGAATTAAACTCATTTAATTCGCCTAATAAGCCTTCAAAAGACTTAGCCGTTTTAAGCTTCCGATGCGCCTCTGATAAATTCAGATTCGACTTATTTCTCTTGATCGGAAAATCTAATTTTCAACTCGTTTTAAATCCCTCGGATTACTCGTTGTGCGTGTGACTAAATAGGCTTTCGATTTATGTTGGCCGTCTATAATTAACCAATTATAGAACGATCATGAGTGGCACCTAGTAGTACATCATGACCCCCAATTAATCGAAAGATCAACGGTTGACCTCAGAAAGAATTCTGAAACCCTTCAGCAGCTATAATGAGTCGTGCCTCATTCCCTTCACCATCTTATACCCACTTGGTTCAGGACACGGTCTATGTGTGTCAGTCCCCACTAGGCTGACTACGTCACACCTAGCCCAAGCAATGTCTTTCTCGTCCAACGGATTCTAATTACTCTCATGTTTCCTTGAGATTCATACTCGGATCATGTTATGCTCTAGCCAGAGACTTCGAGTAACAATCCGACGATAGGCCTTGGGTATACATCTCCTCGCAAGGAGTGGTGAATCCTTTGTAGGCTGTTCAAACATCTTCGGGCACTTCGGCTTATACCCAACCATCTTGGGTCCACACCTCCTTAGAGATGCTTGCTTAAGATGTCAAAGTATAAGTCTCCGTGACCAAGATGACTTGAGCACCGCAAGTCAAAGGAACATCGCACTTAAGCTGCAGTAAGAACTTCATTGACATATCTACATGTAGATTCCCATATGAAGTCTTACAGCCAGTCACTCTGATAAACTAGTTCCTTTAACTAGCATCCATGTTTATCTCCGGACATCCCAATGTCACCAGCCAGTGAGAATCAGCTGATTAGAGAATAACCCATGCTAGTCTCAACAGAATTGATAGTGTCCGTATTAATCAATTCATCGACTAGGGACAATTTCAATACTTTACAATTACACATGTAGAGATAATCACTAGTTGTGAATTCATCACAAATTCTCTCATGCTGTGAATTGTATTGCGGACATTCAGTAAATGAGTTTAAGATCTCAATCAAATACATGAACATGTATACTCAAATAGTGAATATTCATTTATTAAAGTAAATGATTACAATCATAAGGCG
Organism: Boesenbergia rotunda; assembly: GCA_024364735.1. Classification (NCBI taxonomy): domain Eukaryota; kingdom Viridiplantae; phylum Streptophyta; class Magnoliopsida; order Zingiberales; family Zingiberaceae; genus Boesenbergia; species Boesenbergia rotunda. Next base: position 8,913 of record JAGFNQ010005814.1, read on the forward strand.
ATTGCCTTAGGACACTTCTCTCATATTACTAACAGTCAAGTCTGCCAAAAAGCTGCCTGCTAACTCGGGCGCCCGTGACCTTACGGGCGCCCCAATGAACTCGGGCGCCCGGTCCTTCACGGGCGCCCGTATGACAGTATATAAGGAGCATGGCTCCTTCTTATTCCCCCACACCAAAACCAAAACTTTCCTTCACTCCTCTTCTTCCCAAGGCGCTCAGACGCTCCTTCCTCATCTTCAAATGCTCTACTTCGAAGATGCCGCCCCGGTATCAATTTTATTATGCATTTTTAAAGCAATTTCCCTTTTCCTTATTTTGCTTATTAAATGATCAATTTTCCTTTACATATTTAGAAAATGTTGCGTCTCTCAACCCAACCCCGTGGCCGAACCTAGCCCCGACCCAAGATTCCCCAACTTAGAGTTGTTTAATAAGTTTACCCAAACAACCTATAAGCCTATTAAGACTAGCTTCCTAAATAGGCAATTCTTTACCCAATCTTGCCCATTAGCTATGGATGCAATCAATTTCTATCAACTGGATCACCTAGTCTTCTGCACACATTCTGTGAACTCGACCCTGTGTGCAGAATTTTACAATAACCTAGTTAAGATGATGACCTACTCTACACTACCACAGTACAAGGCACTCCCCTAACCATTTCTCCAACCTTGTTTAATCGGTTTCTTGGACTACGACAATCGCAGTCTACCTTTTCTTGTTATCCTCCAGCCGACCCTCCCTTCGCACCCCCCTATTCGAACATTACTCTAGACACCCTTTACTCTTATTTCTTTGGAGATGTGTGAAACCTGTTAGCACGGCGATTTTAGTCCGTTGACCTCCGAGTCCAAGATTATGCTCTCTATCGAGTTATAATTCGGTGTGTACTCCCACTTACCACCCGAGATGTCGCGACCATGCGACCGTTTCACACCTTTTTACTCTATGCCATGATTCATCAGTTAGATATCGACATAGGCCTTCACATATTCCACACCATCATTTACGCATCGAGCGTATCTATGCACGATCGAGTACGCACACCCTACTACCACATCATCACCGCCCTTCTTCAACACCATGGTCGTGACATTCAAATTCTCCTGAAAATTTTTCAACTCAAAATATTGTGAAAATGGTTTCTAACTTAAACTTTTTGAAAATTTTCTAAGTATTGAAAACCTAAAAAACATTTCACTTTTAGACTTAGAAACTTTTTCAAAAACCCCACTAACTTTTGAAAAACCTAGGGGGAGATTTCTTCCAGGGGAGGAAATCAAAACTGCTACTTTACCTGCTTTTTGTTTTAACTTAACTTTTTGAACCGGGTTGCCATAAATCAAAAAGGGGGAGATTGTTGGTGCAGGCAGCACCTAAGTCAAACTTGGGTTTTGATAATGGCAAAGGGTTCAAGAGTTAAGATGTTATTTTTGGTCTAATGTGTTTACTGAGTGTGCAGAAAGAAGTCCTGGCGAAGGGCTACTGGGCACCTAGCGAAGGACTACTAGGCATCGAAACCCTAAGACCTGGCGAAGGGCTGCTAGGCACCTGGCGAAGGGCTGCTAGGCACCTGGCAAAGGGCTGCTGGACAAAAGTCCAACCAGAGGAGTCGGTTTGCAAAAGGTAAACTCTCCTGAGAGGAGTAGGTGAGGACACGTTCCCTGTCGAGGGAACAGTAGGCGTCGGTTCGACCTAGGGTTCCATTTGGGAGACCCAAAGTCAGAACCAAGACAGATACGGCTGTAAAAACTAACAAATATTCTTGCCTTGTTTGTGTTGGTACTAACCTTGAATGAAGGGACCGAAGGATTATGTTTCTGCAGCTCAGAACGCCCCAAGGGAGAGGGGTAGGTAGCTGGGCCAGGTGCCTGGGAGGGCCCGGGCGCCCAAGGTCAAAGCCAAACAAGAAATTAAGCAAGAATCGCTTCGGAACAACACTGGTCTAGGTGCCCGGGAGGTCCCGGGCGCCTAAGGTCTAAGCCAAAGATGAGTCAAAGCAAAATCAGCCACGAAGCCAGCAGACCCAGTCAAGCTGGGCGCCTGAGATATCCCGGGCGCCCCAGTCAGCTCCAGAGCCGATTCGAAGGGGATAAGCGCTGACCAAGCTTTGGATAGAGGTTCTCGGATCCGAAGGCACGTGTCAGGCGCCCCCGACGTCCCAGGCGCCCCTAGGAGCACTATAAAGGGGCTCGACCCCAAGGCTTCAAGACAACAATTTTCCAACACCTCTAAGCTTTTCGTTCAAGTGCGCTGCTCCGGCAAACTCCGTTCTTGATATTCTAGCGCCGACGACGACCCTCTGCTCAGAATTACAATCCACTCTGGGCATCGGTAACGAAAAGTGTACTTGTTTATTTACTGCACTACTATTGTACCAAATTCTGTAAATCATTGCGATACTATAGAATTGCCCGCAGTAAACGGTTAAGGACCGTGGGCCTTGAAGTAGGAGCCGACCGCGACTCCGAACCAAGTAAAAATACTTGTGTTCCTCATATTTGTTGGTGCAGGAAGCACCATATCGAACCTTATTTTGATATTGGCAAAGGGTTCAAAGTTAAGTATCATTTGTAATCTAATAAAGTTACTTAAGTGTGCAGGAAAGTCCTAGGTAATCTAGGCACTAAGTCCTGGCCATGGGCTGAGCAACTAAGTCCTGACATAAGGTTGGGCACTAAGTCGCACTAAGACCTGGCCGAGGGTTGGGCACCGAAGACCTGGTTCGAGGAATTGGGCACTAAGACCTGGTCACAGATTGGGCACGAAGACCTGGTGAGTAAAGCTGGACAAAAGTCCAACCGGAGGTGCCGGTTGGCAAAAGGTAAATTCTCCTGAGAGAAGTAGGTGAGGACGCGTTCCCCGTCGAGGGAACATTAGGCGTTGGCTCGACCTAGGGCTCCATTTTGGAGACCCAAAGTCAGAACCAAGACAGCTAAGGCTGTATAAACCTTATACATTATTGCTTTATATTGTTTTGGACTAACCATGGATGCAGGACTGAAGGAACGTGAGTCTGCAGCTCAGAACGCCTTAAAGGAAAGAGGCAGCAGCTGAGCAGGGTGCCCCGGAGGTCCCGGGCGCCCCCAAGGTCAATACAAAACAAGTGAAGCAAAGATGTGCTTCGGCAGCTTACTGCGCGGGGCGCCCTCGTGCTCCCGGGCGCCCCGGGTTCAAGCTAATGAAGTGGATCAACTCAAGCCAGCGAGAAGCCAGCGGATCGAGTCAACCCGGGCTCCCCCAACGTCCCGGGCGCCCCGGGTCAATCCTCAGCCCGATCCTGGAGGGATAACGGCTGACCGAGAGTTACTCGGATCGATTGACACGTGGGGGGGAGGGGGGCGCCCCCAACGTTCCGGGCGCCCCCAGAGGCTATAAATAGCCTCTCGACCCCAAGGCTTCAAGCAACACTTCCTCCAACGCTATTACGCTCTTTTGCTCCAGCGCTCTACTCCGGAAACCTCCCAACTCGAGATACAAGCGCCAACGACGTCCCTCTGCTCCGAAATACAATCCACACTGGACGTCAGTAACAAAGAGCTATTTTTAAGTTTACTGTACTACTCTTGTAACATCTTTCTGTAAACTATTTTGCGCATATAGAATTGCCCGCAGTAAACGGTCAACGACCGTGGGCCTTGGAGTAGGAGCCGACCGCAACTCCGAACCAAGTAAAATCTTGGTGTTCGGGTTTGTTTTATTTTGATTTTTTCGCTGCTTATTCTCTTTCTCAATCCGAACGATTTACGATATTCACCCCCCCTCTATCGTATTCTCTCGATCCAACAGTGTTTACTTTTAATTCCGCTGCGTACCTTCTCTTAAGGTTTATCCGAAAATTTTTTCACAATATTCACCCCCCCCTCATTCGTGTTTCTCGATCCAACACTTAGGCTTGGTCTGGGACATACGCGCCCGATCAAGTATCAAAAACCCTAATACCCCACAGTACATCCGACGCCCGGGATACTTAGGCTTGGTCTGGGACATACGCGCCCGACCACGTATCCAAAACCCTAATACCCCGCGGTACAGCCGATGCCTGGGGTACTTAGGCTTGGTCTGGGACATACGCGCTCGACAAAGTATCCAAAACCCTTATACCCCGCGGTATAGCCGACGCCTGGGATACTTAGGCTTGGTCTGGGACATACGCGCTCGACCAAGTATCCAAAACCCTCATACCCCGCGGTATAGCCGACGCCTGGGATACTTAGGCTTGGTTTGGGACATACGCGCTCGACCAAGTATCCAAACCCCTAATACCCCGCGGTACAGCCGACGCTCGGGGTACTTAGGCTTGGTCTGGGATATACGCGCCTGACCAAGTATCCAAAACCCTAATACCCCGCGATACAACCGACGCTTGGGGTAATTAGGCTTGGTCTGGGATATACGCGCCTGACCAAGTATCTAAAAGCCTAATACCCCAGGGTACAGTCGACGCTCGGGGTACTTAGGCTGGGTCTAGGACATACGCGCCCGACCAAGTATCAAAAACCCTAATACCCCGCGGTACAGCCGACGCCCGGGGTACTTAGACTTGGTTTGGGACATACGCACTGACCAAGTATCCAAAACCCTAATACCCTGTGGTACAACCGACGCCCGGGGTACTTAGTGTTGAGGCAATCTGTGCTCCGGAGTGACCAAGTGTTTTGATGTTTGGGCAAAGGGTTTAAGTTAGGTTTCCCTTGTGTTCTCATATGTGTATGTTGAGTGTGCAGGTTGTATAGGTTTACACATATGGACTTGACTGGACAGTCTCGGTATGGTGAAGGGTGGCATGGAGATAAGCTGGAGGCTTGTGTGCACCTGAGGGACCTTGTAGAGTAGGGACGATGAGCTGATGGCCGCGGACTTCAAGGCATGCGTGAAGGATGGCATGGAGGCAAGCTGGAGGCTTGCGTGCATCCGAGGGACGGGAGCCGAAGATGAAGTGGGCGCGAAGGCAATAGTCGGGGTTGCGGATGAGGAGTCAGTCGAGTCGTGAGGGTACGAGTGATGTATGATTGTACTCGGGAAAGTCCTACGGTTTGAGTACTGAGAGAAGTGTACTCAGGAACGGAAACTCTAGGTGGGTGAGTTGGGCACTCGACTGCCCTTGGGGCAGTCGACTGATAAAACTCAAAGAAAGGGTCTGGCCCCTGGACCAGTCGACTGCCCTGGGAGCAGTCGACTGGTGTACAGCTGGATTTGAACGTTGGGGCTGTCAACGGTCGAATTCTGAGTGGGGCAGTCGACTGCCCTGGGAGCAATCGACTGGTGGCGAGGGTTTCAACCCGAATCCTATTTAAAGAGGACTTCATGGTGGCTCAGATTCTTGACGAATCTTGTCTTGGTTAAAGGCAAGATAGTAGTCTTTGTTCTCAGTGCTTTGTTTGAGTTTGTGGCGAGGTTTCTCCACCCACAAGGAGCGATGAGGGCTAGCTGGAGGTTATTCGGGGAGTGATCCACCGACGGATTCTTGGATTAGTCACCCGTCCGGGGTGGATACCAAGTAAATCGGTTTGTTAGCAGTGCTTTCTTTGTTGTTTGAGTTTATTATTATTGTTTCCGCTTGAGCATACTAACAACGTCGGAAGAACAAGCCGAAGAATCGCTATTCACCCCCCTAGCGAACATAATCGATCCTACACTTAGGCTTGGTCTGGGACATACACGCCCGACCAAGTATCCAAAAAGCATCAAAATATCGACACAAGACAATTATACACACATAAAAGGTACCAGAAAGAACTGTTTATTTTATTGTATGAATAAATACATGAAGATATACATCTCAGAAAGTTACTAAGACACAAGCCGAGTATCTGATAGAAAGAAGCACCCTTCTGTATGGGTTTTCTCCGAGCCACTTCCACCCTTTTTTATGGAGTCCCGCGGCTCGAAGTCATTTTCGGGTAAGCTGCCGAAGATGGATGCCTGAGGTAACACATGAGTAGCTGAGTACTCCCTCCAAGTAGGCAGGGACGAAGATGGATGCCTGAGATAATACATAAGTATCCTGGGTACTCCTTCCGAGTAGTCAGGGATGAAGATGGACGCCAGAGGTAACACATGGGTAGATCGAGCCCATCTGAGCACCCCCTCTCTTTTTCGTAAAGTTGGAGGTGGTACCATATTCCAGAGGCAGAAAAAAGAGGAGGGGCAGAAACCATGGCAGTTTCTCTCCGGAGCATGGAGGGACGCAACTACAGGTCGAGAAAAAACACAAAATCACCTTAACAAGGGAGGGGAACAACAACCAAATGGAAATATTCTCAACGAAGAACCAGCGGCTGCAGCCCCTCCTCTCTTGGTGATGACGCCCCCCACAGACCTCCATCTGCCTGAAGCTTGGAGGAAACGAGTAGTCGATGGTGCGTGGGGTATATCACCACAAGCCGACTAGGGGTTTGGTGATCAGCAGGAGGGATCATCTCCCCCATGCCCCTTGGTGGACCACATAAGGTCTTTTCTGAACTCCTCAGATAACTCGGGAGTCTCACATCCCCGAGAATCTTCAGAGAGACCTCGTGTGTCATTTCTATCATGCTCCCCGGTGAAGGTCAGAATATAGATGCCTGTACCTCTCAGGGATCCCTCAGTCAACAGCACTACAGTATCTCTAGGGTGGGGCATTAGGAATACCAACGAGGAAGAAAGAGGCAAGCAAGCGGAAGAGATGTAGGAGACGGTACACCCCTCTCCCCCTATTTATAGGGGTGGCTACCTATCCGGGAAGTTAATGCATGAAGGATGAAATCACGCCAACAGGTGCCGAAGCGTTGTTTCAACTGGCGCGCCCATGCAGTGCCTAGGAACCCGCAACTTTTAAGGAGTCTAATCAATGAGATCGCGAATAATACGGAGGTGACGGTTCAGAAACCCTTTGCGCATTTCAGTAGGAGAGATCGGCAGGGACCCACCACAGACATAAATGTAGGGTACAAAGATTTGACTTAAAGAGTTATCAAACACTAGAAGCAACCGTGAAGACAATCGACGACCAGTTAAGGTGGAAAGCACATCTCACATAGGTGCATAAATAGAGAACAGAGAAAAAGATTACGCTTAGTCAAAATCAATACCACCGGACTTGTCTCTCGGGCATACATCAGGCCGCTCGGGGCCTTGAGAGAGGACCTTTACCTAGTTCGAAGGGCATCTACAATCTCGGGGTAGCGTCATAAGGCAGGAGCTTATCCTTCTTCAGCTTGTCAATGGTCCCATGAAAGCCCCGCTGTAAACGCTCCATTACCTGGTTAGCTACAATGGTACGGAACTCCTCCGAATCTAGGAACTTCGCTTTGAAGCCCCTCTCAGCCTCCTTAGAGGCAGAAGCCTGATAACTATCATTTTGTTGATTATTTTTGGCTCTAAAATCCATGTTTGATCCACATTTTATATGCTTAAGTTTGCATTTATATTAGGTTTCATGTATTTCCTCTATTTTGGCTTTTAATTCAATTCTTTGTATATTGGGATATTTTTGGCACTAAATTTGAATATTATTTTGTAGGCTTTAAATGATCATGGACCTAGATCAAATTTGGTCAAACTTGAGTTAGCATTGGATCCGGATCAAAGGGATCAAGCATCGGGTTAATATGAGCCGTCCATTCAAAGAACGGCTAGACCTGAGCCATCGGTCAATTTCTGATTAATCTGAGTTCATGATAGAGACAATCATGACCACAGATCAGGATCTGAGGATTTCAGCCAAATCAGAAGCAATTTGACCGTTGGATCAAGCTTAAGATGATCTAGACCATCCATTCAAGAAAAAGGAGGATCTGGACCATCCGCTACAGATCTGGTTGTTTCGAGATAGGGACAGGTAGATCAGGACCATTGATTAGTATCTGTGGAGTTTGGTTCAGATTTGAAGAGATCCGACCGTTGGATGGAGCAAAAACAATCTCAGCCGTCCGTTGCTAAGTATATAAGCAATTCTTCTCCCCAATTCCAGGTCATCGCGTCTTCGCAGCAGCCTTAGTTCTTTCTGTTCTTGGCGATTTTTCTTCATTTTCTTCATCAATTTTTGCTTCGTTTCTTTGATCCGATCGCGCGACCACATCGGATTCAGTTCTCAGTAGGATTTCAGATCATCCAGGTATAATTTCCGGTTAAGTTTGCTAATTGATTGTGTTTTAGGAAGTTTCGGAGAGGGTTTCGCCGGAGTTGGTTTTCACTGATCGAATCACTGTCGATCGCTGGATCTCTGTCGTTCGGAGCTGTCGAAGCAACAGAGAGGGGTTCTTGAAGCTGCCCCGATAGTTTCTGAGGTCATTCGTCATCCAGTCAGTCGATGAGGAGGAGATCGCAAGGTGAATCCAGTCCCTGAACGTCACTATGATCGGATAGTCACGCCTCTGATCGGTCCCCAGACTGATCAGAGGTAGTCCAGATTGGTCCCCAGACAGATCAGAGGTATTCCAGATCGGTCCCCAGACCGATTAGAGGTAGTCCAGATCAGTCCCCAAACCGATCAGAGGAAGTCCAGATCGGTCCAGCGACCAATCAGGGAGATCCAAATGCACCAATCCATTGCAGCTTGATCCGGGTGATATATTCCTCATTGATTTTTAAGCTAGGAGGTTCATTGCTCATCTTTTGTGTGACGGCAAAGGGAAGTTTTGTCGAGAAACTGATTTGATGTTTAATTAGGATTATTTTTGGTTTTAAACGTGTATTTCTTTAAATTGTGCTAGTTGATACCATTACACTTCAAGCCATGTGCTTAAGCTAAGATTTGTTCAAGATTTCTTTAATCTACAATTTCTTTCATGCAATTAGTTCTCTGCAATTTATTACCTGCAATTAACTCTTTAAGTTCAATTATATAGTTCGAATTTAATTGCTCAAGTGTTAATTAGGTTAATTTTAGTTCTTGCAATTTCCTTATTCCTACCATGCTTTAGTCAAGTTAAATTCATTTCATATTGTCATTTCATCACTTATCGCAAACCCCCCCCCCCCCCCCCCCCCCCCCCCCCCCCACATTTTATCTAGAAAACCCAAACATCAAACGACAAATAAACCTGCAAGCTCGAGTTAAACTTTCATTCAACTAGTCCTTGGAAAAATATGACCTGAGGCCCCTCTACTACATTTTTATCTTTGTTAGCCATAGGGTTTTCAGCTTTATAAATTTCTAAATTTGAGACCCACATTCGTGACAGTCTATTTTGGGTCCATCAAATTTTTGGCGCCATTGTCGGGGAACAAATAGTTGAGTTTGTTTAGCTTAAGATTGTGTTTAATAATTATATTCTTCGATTCTATTTTTTGATTGCTTTATCTTTTGTATATGGTTGCTGCCATTTTATTTGTTTTGTGACAAGACTGCAGGTTCAAAATGTTTTCAAATGAACAGTTAGAGATCAAAAGTTCATTGTTGGAGTTAAAATGTTTGTTTAAGCTGATGGAGTGCCAACAAAGGACAAACGCTTATTCATCTACTTATCAGCAGCCGTGTCAACAATTTCAGCAGCAAAACCAATATTTTCAGCAGTCCCACTCAAATTTTCAACAACTAAATTATCAATTTCAGCAAGGGCAGCCTCAATTTCAGTCTTTTCAAAAATTTCAGCAGCCTTATTCAGATTTCTAGCAAAGCCAACATTTCAATCAACCACCACAGCAATTTCAACCACAATTTCAAAATTTTCAGCAAGGTTGCAATCCAAATCTTCAGTAAAATTTTCAACCATTTCAGCAGCCACAACAGCAATTCTAGCAGAATTTTCAAAATTTCCAACAATCATTCCATTATGATCAGCAAGGATGACAACCTTCACAGCAAGTTTATCAGCCACCATTCCAGAGTTCACAACAAGATTTTCCATCTTCACAGCCCCAGAATTTTCAACCTTTTAACCAACATTTTTAGCAAGCAGATCATCAATTTCAGAGTCACAATCTTCAGCAACCTCCACCAAGTTGTCAAACTAATTTTCAACAACCTCAGCAGCCCAATTATTCATTTGATCAGCCCCAACTATTTGATTTTCAGAATTCACAGCCTACTCATAATTTTTAGCAACCTTATGCTACATTTCAAGACCAACAGGAGTTCCACACCAATCAAGGAGGCTTTGAGGATTCCAGTGAGAGTGAGGCTCAACAACAAAGGATAGAGGAGATGTTACAGCAACTCATACAATAGAAGAGTCTACAACAACAAGAGTATGATTCTACTCTCAAAAACTGTGAAAGACGCCTTGAGCAAATGGTTAGAGGAATGGAACAAATGCAAGCTCAAAGATCAAGCCATTCATCTTCTCAAGCTACTCAAAATCTTAAGGGGTATGATTGTGAACTAACTTTGAGGAATGAAGAGGTTGTTTCAAGTTTAAACATTCCAAATGTCATATTTCCTGAAAAATTTCCAGCATTCCATTTTCCCATTCAAAACAGCCTCGGAGTTGATTTTATATCAGTTCAAGGTGACTCTAGTGCAAGCCTAAGATCTTCTTCAGTTGATCTTGCAATTTTAGTGGAAGAAGAAGAAGAAATCATCAAAATTAGGGCACCTACAACATGTATTCCTCCTGAAATTCCTGTTCAGAGTTCACTTCCAAACTTTTCAGCTCAAAAGGAGGAATCAAAAGTCTTTTTACCCTTCCGTCAGCACCCCAGAGAGGAACCTCCTAGCATTAGCATGGGTATTCCAGATGAGACTGTTGAGGCAGAGTTAATTGCTGATGATGTTTCACTTGACATAATGGGAGGGGATTTGATTTCAGAGAAAGCTGAAGATGTATCAGTTGTGAAGGCATTGGAGGAGATGGATGGAAAAGCATGTGACAGCCTTGGACTTGATTCTGAAACACTACAGGACCCTTCTCATCTTTTATTTTGTAATGGCATAGTTTTTGTTGGTCCTAATTTTTCTGATATGGTTACGCAGATATTACTGAGGAAGCATGTGTGGCAGATGATTCTACAGGTGTAGGGGATTGCATTAAGCCCCAGGGACCACCAACAGTGATGGATACATCAGAAGATTCAGAGGAAGAGCCAGAAAGTGTAGGGACTTGCATGGTGGAAGCAAGGGCCTAAGAATCACCTGTTTTAGTTGAATGTCCACCAGAACCTGAGATTGTAGTGGAACATGTACTTGACCAGGAGATTCTTCAGCACGATCAGGTAAGTATTCCTCTTATTTCTTTGGAAAAAGTCATGGAGGTACCTAGTGTTGAATTTGTTGAATGTGTAGCATGTTGTGATATATCTCATGTAAATGTTGATTGTGAAAAATTCTTAGAGGTGCCTAAAATTGATGTTATTTGTTGTGATGAATTTATTGACACATCTTCTGTAGAAATTGTTTGTGAAAAACCTATAGAGGCACCTGAAATTGATTTTGTTGAATGTGGTGAATTACTTGATACATCTTTTGTAGATATGGATTGCGAAAATTTTTTAGAAGTGCCTCAAATTGATGTTGTTTGTTGTGATGAATCTCTTGGTACATCTTATGCTGAAATTGATTGTGAAAAACTCATGGAGGTACCCAAGGTTGACTTCATTGGTTGCGATACATTTCTTGATATAACATATGTGTTGGTGCAGACATCACCCAAGTCGAACCTGCATTTTGATAATGGCAAAATGGTTCAAAAGTTAAGATATCATGTTGATCTAACATGTTCACTAAGTATACAGGAAAAGAAGTCCTAGATACACTAGGCACGAAGTCCTAGTCAAGGACTAGGCACGAAGCCCTGGCAAGGAGCTGGGCACCGAAGACCTGCTCGGAAGGTGGGCACGAAGTCCTGGTCGAGGACTGGGCACGAAGCCCTGGCAAGGAGCCGGGCACCGAAGACCTGCTCGGAAGGTGGGCACGATGACCTGCTCGGAAGGTGGGCACGAAGACCTGGTCAGGTGTATCGGGCAAAAGTCCAACCGAAGGAGCCGGTTGGCAAAAGGTAAACTCTCTTGAGAGGAGTAGGTGAGGACGCGTTCCTCGTCGAGGGAATAGTAGGCGTCGGCTCGACCCAGGGCTCCATTTTGGAGACCCAAAGTCAGAACCAAGACAGCTGAGGCTATATAAAAATAACATATTATTGCTCTGTGTTATTTTGAACTAACCCTGGATGCAGGACCGAAGGAACGAGTGTCTGCAGCTCAGAGAGCCTCAAAGGAATGAGGCAACAGCTGAGTAGGGCGCCCGGAGTGTCCCGGGCGCCCCCAAGGTGAATACAAAAGAAGTGGAGCAAATGTAGGCTTCGGAAGCTAAATGGGCGGGGCGCCCCCGTGCTCCCGGGCGCCCACATGCTCCCGGGCGCCCCGGATGGTCCGGGCGCCTCGAGCTCAAGCCAACGAAGTGGATAAAAGTCAAGCCAGCGAGAAGCCAGCGGATAGAGTCAACCCGGGCGCCCCCAGCGTCCCGGGCGCCCCCCAGTCAAACCTCAGCCCGATCCCAAAGGGATAACGGCTGACCGAGAGATGCTCGAATCGGTTGACACGTGGGGGGCGCCCCCAACGTTCCGGGCGCCCCCAGAGGCTATAAAAAGGCCCCTCGACCCCAAGGCTTAAAGACACAATTCTTCCAACGCATTCACACTCTTCTACTCCCGCGCTCTGCTCCGAAAACCTCCCGACTTGAGTTACAAGCGCCAACGACATGCCTCTACTCCGAAAATACAATCTACACTGGACGTCGGTAACGAAGAGCTGCTTTTAAGTTTACTGTACTATTCTTGTAATACATTTTGTAAACTGGTTTTGTGCACATATAGAATTGCCCGCAGTAAACGGTCAACGACCGTGGCCCTTGGAGTAGGAGCCGACTGCGACTCCAAACCAAGTAAAATCTTAGTGTTCGTGTGTGTTTTACTTAATTTATTTCCGCTGTTAATTCTCTTTTACGAATCCGAACGTTTAACGATATTCACCCCCCTCTATCGTTCTTCTCGATCCAACAAGTGGTATCAGAGCGGGGAAGCTCAAATTTGGTGCAACTACCAATTTGAGAATTTTTTAGATTTTTACGAAATCTTTTTAATTTTTTTTCGTTCGAAATTTTTCTCATTAATTGAGGTTGGTGCAACACCCCTCGATAAATATTTTTCTTTTACTTCCCGCACTACTAATCCAAGACCAAGTCTTGGGATATCTCTTTCCTTTTTTTCTCTTAGTTTCAGATAAATGGCCATGCAAGAAGGCTTCAGCACCGCAAGACCGCCGCTCTTCAGTGGGGAGGACTTCTCCTACTGGAAGAGTAGAATGGAGGTCCACCTGAAAACTCAGGTGGACATGTGGATAATCATCCAGTCCGGACTGGAGATTCCAAAGAATGCTGAAGGAGTACCACAGACCTACATAGAGTGGGATACCGCTCTGAAACGAAAGATTGAAGCTGATGCAAAAGCGACCCAGACCCTCCAATGCGGCTTAATAGTGCTAAAGAGCTGTGGGGGAAACTGATCGAACTGCACGAAGGAACTTCAGATACTCGAATCAGCAAGAGAGATCTCCTCCTGAACAAGCTGTACACGATCAAGATGACCGACAATGAAACAGCAGCTCAGCTCCATGCCCGAATTCAGGAGCTAATGAATGGACTACACACAATCGGTCACAAGGTAGAAAACCATGACCTGATAAGGTACGCTCTTAATGCTTTCCCGAGAAACACCTTGTGGGCATCTATGGTAGATGCATACAAGGTTTCAAGGGACCTTTCAAAAATTAAACTAGATGAACTATTTTCAGAACTTAAGTTGCATGAGCAGACTAACTGCACCCTGGCCGAGAAAGACATTGCCTTTATTGCAGGTAAAGCTGGAAAGGTATCCAAGAAGAAATCTCTACCTGCACCTGAGTCTGATTCAGACTCAGACTCAGAAGATGACGAAGGAGACCGACCTAAGCTGGTCCGACTGGCCTGGAACTACTACAAGGAATTGAAGAATCAATCCAACAGAAGAAAAGCCAGCCGAAAGAAGGAAGATCAAGCTGTATCAACTAAGAACAAATCAAGTGTGACTTGCTTCGAGTGCAATAAAAAGGGACATTTCAAATCCGAATGTCCTAACCTAAAAGAAGCCAAGAAAGCAAGAAGAAAGAAGGCACTTCAGGCAATGTGGGACGAGTCCTCCTCCTCCGAAGAAGAAGAGGTCCCATAGTCAAACCTGCTCGCGCTAACCGCCTCAGAAGAAATCGAGACCGAGTCAGAATCGGAACAGTACGACGGCAGACTAACATTTTCAGACGACGGTGAAATCAAGGTAAGTGGTTTTTCTAGAAGTCAGTTAAATGAGTTAATTTCTTATCTTTTTCGAGATTTGGCGAAAGCTAAACTCCGAGTCGAATCCCTCCGACAGGAAGTAAAACTCCTGAAAGACGGAGCTGACTCTAGATTCTTAACTGAGAATGTTCAAGAAGGAAACCTCTACTCAAGTTGAAAAACTTGAGAAAGAGAACTCCTCACTGAAAACTCAAGTTAAGGACCTTAGATCAGCTTTAGAACGATTCACCTCTGGTTCCAAGGGTCTTGACATGATTCTTGGAAAATAGAAATCGGTTCTAAATCGATCCGGACTAGGCTATAGAACCAAATCTAGACGAAGATCCTACTATGCTGTACTGAACCAGTCCAGAAATAAAGTTCAGGCATGGGTACCCAAACCGTACCTCAACAAACAAACTGGATCAAATCAGTATTGGATCCCTAAGGACAAGATTCACATCTTGCCAAACCATTATCGTGGCTATAGTCAGGGGGAGCCAAATTAAAAACAATATTTATTGTTAGATAAAATTCAATTCTTGTTTGCAAATTGCATGATTGATTGTTTATTTAATTTCTGCAATTTACCATGCTTAGATTTAGGAATGGTTAGTTTAAGGACTGAACCAACTTAACTGAAATTTGAACAACATAGTATTGGGTGGCGGTGAGATTATAGTACGTTAGGGAAACCAATTCTAATAAGGTCAAGTATTCTCTACTTGGTCTCTTTAGATTGGTGAAACTAGCCGAAGCTACCGATCCAAGACTCAAACTAGTTAGACCAGAATTTTTCAAAAAATAATTTCGAAAATAAAATTTCATTAAAAGGCTTTGTCAAGGAAAGGGTTGATGATCCAATAAGGCTACGACCAAAGAAGGCCTAGTGCCTCGCCAAGACCTGGAAGCCGATTTTTGAAATTCAAATTTAAATTATTCTTTGTCAAATTCGAATCTAACACAAATTTTCAGTTAATTATAGATTCAAACATTATTTTTAAAATAAACTCAAATCTATTACTTTCAAAAATTAATTTAAGTTTTTCAAAATAAATCATATTTTTCTTAAAAATTCTTTTATCAAAACCTGTCTCACAAAACTTGTAAGGCTAAAGTGACTGCTAACCCTAGATTGGGTGAGACAGACTAGGTTGTGAAAATCAATTTAAGCTATTCCTGATTCTAATTGGATCCAAATCAACAAAACTCTTTATGTGTAGGAACATAAAGATTTGGACCAATGGATGTTGGATAGCGGTTACTCCAAACACATGACTGGAGATAAATTGAAATTCACCAAACTCAAGTTCAAGAATCTAGGCTCAGTGGCATTTGGCAACAATGCTACACTCAAGGTAATTGGGTCAGGTAATATTGAACTTAAATCTGACTTTGTTATTAAGAAAGTCCTTTTGGTTGAAAATTTCAAATTTAACCTGCTTAGCATAAGTCAGTTATGTGATTCTGGTTATGTAGTTACCTTCAACAATTCTAACTGCCTGATTAGAAACTTGCAAGACTCAGAAATCATGCTTAAGGACACTAGGAAAAATAATATTTACACTATAAACCTACCCCTAGTACCTAAATGCATGTTAACTCAGTTAGAACAATCAAACCTCTGGCATAGGAGACTAGGTCACACTAACCTAAGAATTATTTCAAAAATCACCCAACTTGGCCTAATTAAAGGTATTCCTAAAATTAAAAATCATGAAAACTTAATATGTGAATCATGTAATCAAGGTAAACAAACTGTTGGTGCAGAAAGCACCAAAGTCAAACCTGTGTTTTGATAATGACAACAGGGTTCAAAGAGTTAAGTCTTACTTGTTATCTAACATGTCACTTGAGTGTGCAGAGTATAAAGCCCTAGCGAAGGACTGCTAGGCACTGGCGAAGGAATGCCAGAGTGAAAAGCCCTAGCGAAGAACTGCTAGGCACTGGCGAAGGAATGCCAGAGTGAAAAGCCCTAGTGAAGGAATACTAGGCACTGGCGAAGGAATGCCAGAGTGAAAAGCCCTAGCGAAGGACTGCTAGGCACCTGGTGAAGGGCTGCCAGGAAACAAAGCCCTAACGAAGGACAGCTAGGCATCGGGCGAAGGACAGCTCGGCATCCAAGACCTGGCAAAGGACCGTCAGGCAAAAGTCCAACCAAATGAGCGGTTGGCATCAGGTACATTCTCCCGAGAGGAGTAGGTGAGGACGCATTCCCCGTTGAGGGAACAGTAGGCGTCGGTTCGACCTAGGGTTCCATTTTGGAGACCCAAAGTCAGAACCAAGACAGCTAAGGCTGTATAAACTAACACTTTATTGTTTTATTGTGTTTTGGACTAACCTTAGATGCAGGACCGAAGGAATGAGTGTCTGCAGCTCAGAGAGCCTCAAAGGAATGAGGCAACAGCTGACCAGGGCACCCGGAGTGTCCCAGGCGCCCCCAAGGTGAACACAAAACACAAGAAAAGCAAAAGCAGCTTCGACAGTACAACTCCCGGGCGCCCCCGCTGCTTCCGGGCGCCCCCAGTGACCGCAACCGAAGCAGCTCCCCTCAAAGCCAAGAAGATAGAAGTTTGACCCGGTCAATCCGGGCGCCCGGAGCGCTCCGGGCGCCCCGGTCAAAGCTGATCCCGAAGTTGAAGGGATCAGAAGCGACCGAGCAAATTCCGGATCAAATGCCACGTGGGGGGGGGGGCGCCCCCGACGTTCCGGGCGCCCCCAGGGCTATTTAAAGGCCCCTCGACCCCAAGCTTCAAACAACACTTCCAATCAACGCTTCTACGCTCTTCTGCTCTCGCGCTTCGCCCCGGAATCCTTCCAACTCGAGCCGACGACGTCCTGCTGCTCCAAAAAAGTCAATCTACCTCGGATGTCGGTAAAAGAGCTATTGAAGTTTACTGTACTGAATTCTGTAATAATCTTTTGTAAACTATTTGCGCCTCATATAGAATTGCCCAAAGTAAACGGTCAACGACCGTGGGCCTTAGAGTAGGAGTCGACCCAGGCTCCGAACCAAGTAAAATCGACCGTGTCTCTGTGTGATTTTGTTTTTATTAATTTCCGCTGCGTACTCGCTCTAAGTTTTCTGAAAAACGATTACCGATATTCACCCCCCCTCTATCAGTTTTCTCGATCCAACAAGTGGTATCAGAGCAGGGAAGTTCAAACCAGGTGCAACCACCAGTTTGAAATTTTTTTCGGAATTTTTATTTTCTTTTTCTCGTTCGAATTTTCGTAAAATATTTCATTCGAATTTTTTAATCGAGGTTGGTGCAACACCCCTCGTTATTACATTTTATTCATCCCACACTACTAATCCAAGACCTAGTCTTGGGAAATTCTTTTTGTTAGTTTTCTTACTTTTCAGATCATATGGCCATGCAAGAGGGATTTAGCACTGCCAGACCTCCACTTTTCAGTGGAGAAGACTTTTCGTACTGGAAAAGCCGTATGGAGGTCCACCTGAAAACTCAGGTGGACATGTGGATTATCATCCAGTCCGGACTGGAGATTCCCACAAATGCTGAAGGCTTACCTCAAAGCTACTCAGAATGGGACACCACCCTGAAGCGCAACATAGAAGCCGATGCAAAAGCAACACAAACCCTACAATGCGGGCTAACAAAGGAAGAGCTGAACCGAGTGGGCCCCTTCAACAGTGCCAAGGAGTTGTGGGCAAAATTGATCGAGCTACACGAGAGAACCTCAGACACCAGGATCAGCAAGAGGGATCTGCTCCTGAACAAATTGTACACCATCAAGATGGCCGACAACGAAACAGCAGCCCAACTCCACGCGCGCATCCAAGAATTGATGAACGGTCTTCACACTATAGGTCACAAGGTCGAAAACCGTGACCTAATAAGGTATGCCCTCAATGCTTTCCCTAGAAATACCTTGTGGGCATCTATGGTAGATGCATACATGGTTTCAAGGGATCTCTCTAAAATTAAATTAGATGAATTATTTTCTGAGTTAGAATTTCATGAACAGACTAACTACAATATGGCCGAGAAAGGTATCACCTTTATTGCAGGAAAAATTGGAAGATCGACAAAGAAGAAGCCTCAACCTGAACCCGAGTCTAACTCAGACTCAGACACGGAAGACGAAGAAGGAGATCAATCTGAGCTGGTTCGACTGACCCGAAGCTACTATAAAAAATTGAAGAACCAAGCCAACAACGGAGGACAAGCGAAGAAAGGACGAACCAGCTGAACCCAGCAATGACAAATTAAGCCCAACGTAACCTGCTACGAGTGCAAGAAGAAGGGCCACTACAAGACAGAATGTCCAAATTTAAGGAGAACAAAAGACAAAAAGGAAAAGGCACTCCAAGCAACCTGGGACGAATCTTCCTCAGAAGAAGAAGAAGAAGCACCCCAGTCCAACCTTCTAGCCCTGACCGCCTCAGAAGAAGTCGAGTCCGAGTCAGAGTCAGAAAAGGAGGACGACAGACTAACCTTTTCAGAAGACGGCGAAATCAAGGTAAGCGGTTTCAATAAAAGTCAATTACACGAACTCATTTCTTATCTCTCTCGAGATTTGACGAAAGCCAAACTCTGAGTCGAATCCCTCCGACAGGAAGTAAAACTCCTGAAAGAGGGAGCTGACTCTAAATCATTAACCGAGAATGTTCAAGAAGGAACTCCTACTCAAGTTGAAAAACTTGAGAAAGAAAACTCCTCCCTGAAAACTCAGGTTAAGGATCTTAGAGCGGCCTTAGAACGATTTACTTCTGGTTCCAAAAATCTTGACATGATTCTTGGAAAACAAAAATCAGTTCTAAATCGATCCAGACTTGGTTATAGAACCAAATCCCGACAAAGATCTTATTTTGCTGTACTGAGTCAGTCCAGAGGTAAAGTTCAGGCATGGGTACCCAAACTGTGCCTAAACAAACCGACTGGATCAAATCAGTATTGGATCCCCAAGGACAAGATTCACATCTTGCCTAATCATTATCGTGGCTATAGTCCAGGGGGAGCAAAATTGAAAACTATTTTTATTGTTAAATAGAATTATATTCTTGCAAATTGCCTGATTGATTGTTTATTTAAATTTCTGCAATTTACCATGCTTAGACTTAGGTTAGTTTAAGGACTAAACAAACTTAACTGAAACTTGACAACATAGTATTGGGTAGAGGTGAGATGATAGTACGTTAGGGAAACCAATTCTAATAAGATCAAGTTAACTTAGTCTCTTTAGACTGGTGAAACTAGCCGAAGCTACCGATCCAAAACCTAAACTAGTTAGACCAGAACTTTTTCAAAGATTAATTTTGAAAATGAAACTTCACTAAACGGCTTTGTCAAGGAAAGGGTTGATGATCCAATAAGGCTGTGGCCAAAGAAGGCCTAGTGCCTCGCCATGACCTGGAAGCCAATTTTTGAATTTCAAATTCAAATTACCTTTTGTAAAATTCAAATCTAACACAATTTTCAGTTAAGCATAGATTCAAACATCCTTTCAAAATAAACTTAACTGTTTTTCAAAAATTAATTTAATGTTTTCAAAATAAATAATAATTTTTCAAAATAAATTTTAATTATAAAAACCTGTCTCACGAAACTATAAGGCCAACTTGGTTGAAAACCCTAGATTGGGTGAGACAGTAAGATTAAGATTCAATTAGAAATACCTTAAATACCTATATTATGAGTTAATCCTATAGTTAAGGTCATGGTCAAACCATGGTCAACACGGTCAAATCATGGTCAAAATAGTCAAACCGTAAGTCAAAGCAGTCAAAGTAATTCAAACCTTGGTCAAACCGATTAAACCATGGTCAAACGATGACAAGACATAAAACTTGTCTTTTTCTATAAAGTCCCGGGCGCCCGGAACCACGCGGGCGCCCCCACCAGTTCTTTTCCCTCTCTCGAGGCGCAAAAGCTGAATCTGCCTTTGACCAGGGCGCCCGGAACCACGCGGGCGCCCCCATCATCGTCAATGCAGCAAAAGATGTAGACACGCCCTGACCCGGGCGCCCGAAGTGTCCCGGGCGCCCCCATCCAGCTGCGGTCTCTGCCCACTGACCGGGGCGCCCGAAAGCTCCCGGGCGCCCCCGTTGAACTCCCTATATAAGGCATCCGAACCTCCTTCTTTTCCCACACCAAAAATCAACTTCCTTCCTCACTTCTTTCCCTCTAAGGAGATCTTGCAAGCCCTCATCCTCAATCATGCCTCCCCGAGCTGCCCGGTATAATTTTTATTTATTTTTATTGCATTTAAATTTATTTTAATGCATAATGTCATCTTCTTTTAATTTCCTTACTTAGAAGACGCCGACCAAACCGGCCAACCCCGGTGCGAACCTAGTCCGACCCTAGGTTCCCTACTCTAGAATTATGTAACAAGTTTGCTCAAACCGTTTACAAACCTATTAAGACAAGCTATCTTAATAGACACTTCTTTACTCAATCATGCCCCGTAGCCATGAATATTATAAACTTCTATCAACTAGATAATATTGTCTTCTGCACTCATAGCATTAATGAATCCTTATGTGCAGAGTTCTACAATAACATAATTCGACAAGATAATCTCATGTTTTACACTACTATACAAGGGATACCTCTGTCTATCACCCCTAGTTTGCTAAACCGATTCCTTGGACTGCGACCCTCCCAGTCCACATTTTGCTGCTACCCACCTAGGACTCCTCCATTTGATCCTCCCTACTCTCACATCACCTTAGACACTATCCACTCCTATTTTTATAGGGAAGCTGACTCCCCCCAAATAGATGATTCCAAGCCGTTGACCTTCAGGCACAGGACTATGCCCTATATAGAGTCCTGGTCCGCTGTATTTTACCCTCTCCACTAGAGATCTCGGTACCATGCGACCTTTTCATGCTTTCCTTTTGTATGCCCTAGTCCATCATCTTGACATAGACATTGGACTACACATGTTTCACACTATTCTGCATGCGTCTAGTATCACGACCCAGGGACGAGTGCGCACTCCATACTGCCACATCATCACCTCTCTCCTTCATCACCACGGTCGTGACATTACCGTGTGTGAAATCACCGCTATGACCGACTTCAATGAAATAGGATTTAGGAACTTCTCGTTAGCGGGTCTAGAGGTATCGGCCACCGGGGTTTTGAGTTGGAGACGACAGCAGGCCGGGGCCCCGATCGACTCAGACGAGGAGATTGAGGTCGACGTTGGAGACATAGCTGCGGCAGCCCGAGCACACATAGACCAGCCCGCTCCACCGACACTCTACGAGAGAGTGACACATTTAGAGACACAGGTTCAGAGCCTCCGAGAGGAAATCGAAGCCAATCATGCCGAAGACTTGGAGACAAATCGGGGCTACTACACCGAGTATATGAGCGCCCTTAGAGCTGAGCGGGAGGCCAGAGATGCACAGTATCACGAGATGATGACACTATTTCGATCATGGCAGCCTGGCTTATCTGACCACCCTAGTCCTTCTTCCTAGTTAGATCATTTTCGGCATTGTATTAAGTAACAAAAACTTGACTCATAGTTGACTGTACTGCACCTCTGTTTGAATAGTTAACCTACTTCTTTGACTTGAGTATCTGGTCTGGACTACTCTTGTTTTTGTTTTACTTTAATTTAAAATCAGTTTCTAAAAAGAATTTTGAAAAACTATTATTTTTTTAAATCAGTTTTTAAAATCTTTTCCAACTTAGTTTTTTTTAAAAAAAAACTATCCCTTTTCAAAACTAGGGCTTTTTCGCAAATGGACTTAGCCTAGGCCCTAACCCTAGAACTGCATGCACCTATAGATTTAGAAGCCAGCATCTCACAAGCACCTTAGGGTATTGTTGATTGATAACCTAGAATGGGTTGAGATGCTTAGGTCTTTGCCTTAATTCAAGATGCTTTAAGTCAGTGCATCTGCAGTAATTGGGGCACTAAATACAACTTTTACAGCAATCAAGTTAAGTGTCAAGTTTAGAAAATCTAACTTGAACAGAAACACTTAACTTGACTAACCCTAGCCAAAGCTACTGTTTATAACAGTTAGTGAGTAACTAATTGGGTTAGATAGTTCCCTACAAGAGAAAATTAACTGATTTGGTTCAAGTCATATCATGAATTGATTTAGTACAGCAAATCATATTTTCCTTTATTAAAGTCATTTCTTTTATGCAATTTAATTTCTGCAATATCTATCTGTTTTTGATATATGGCAAAGGGGGAGAGATAGGAAAAAAGAGAATTCAAATTTCTCGAGAATTCAAATTTTTCACAAAATTTTCAAATTTCTTTAAACTCTCAAAATTTTTTCAAAAAGTTAGCTATCTTTCAAAGCTTTCCAAAACCTTTCTAGAAATACTTAAGTTTTTAAGAAAATCCTACTAAGTATTTAAGTCTATAAGTACTTTAAGCTTAAGTTTTTCAAAAAATCTTAACTTACCAAGTACTTAAATTATGTTAAAATTTTCTAAGTACTTAAAGTTGTTCAAAACTTTACTAAGCACTTAAGTTTTTCTTACTAAGTACTTAAATTAATATTTTCAAAAACTTTTTGAGTACTTTAAACTTAAGGCTTCAAATTTTTTTGTACTCTAAACTCATTTTATCAAAAGATTTCCAAAGTACCTGAACTTAAGTTTTCAAAGTACAAAATCATTCTAAGTAATGTTTTTCTTAACCTCACGAATTTTTGAAAAATCTAGGGGGAGATTCTCTCCAGGGGGAGGGAACAAATTTTTATGCTTTTGATTAAACTTAACTTTTTGAACTAGGGTTGCCATAAATCAAAAAGGGGGAGATTGTTGGTGCAGAAAGCACCAAAGTCAAACCTGTGTTTTGATAATGGCAACAGGGTTCAAAGAGTTAAGTCTTACTTGTTATCTAACATGTCACTTGAGTGTGCAGAGTAAAAAGCCCTAGCGAAGGACTGCTAAGCACTGGCGAAGGAATGCCAGAGTGAAAAGCCCTAGCGAAGGACTGCTAGGCACTGGCGAAGGAATGCCAGAGTGAAAAGCCCTAGTGAAGGAATACTAGGCACTGGCGAAGGAATGCCAGAGTGAAAAGCCCTAGCGAAGGACTGCTAGGCACCTGGCGAAGGGCTGCCAGGAAACAAAGCCCTAGCGAAGGACAGCTAGGCATCGGGCGAAGGACAGCTCGACATCCAAGACCTGGCAAAGGACCGTCAGGCAAAAGTCCAACCAAAGGAGCGGTTGGCATCAGGTACATTCTCCCGAGAGGAGTAGGTGAGGACGCGTTCCCCGTTGAGGGAACAGTAGGTGTCGGTTCGACCTAGGGTTCCATTTTGGAGACCCAAAGTCAGAACCAAGACAGCTAAGGATGTATAAACTAACACTTTATTGTTTTATTGTGTTTTGGACTAACCCTGGATGCAGGACCGAAGGAACGAGTGTCTGCAGCTCAGAGAGCCTCAAAGGAATGAGGCAACAGCTGACCAGGGCATCCGGAGTGTCCCAGGCCCCCCCAAGGTGAACACAAAATACAAGAAAAGCAAAAGCAGCTTCGACAGTACAACTCCCGGGCGCCCCCGTGCTCCCGGGCGCCCCCGCTGCTTCCGGGCGCCCCCAGTGACCGCAACCGAAGTAGCTCCCCTCGAAGCCAAGAAGATAGAAGTTTGACCCGGTCAATCCGGGCGCCCGGAGCGCTCCGGGCGCCCCGGTCAAAGTTGATCCCGAAGTTGAAGGGATCAGAAGCGACCGAGCAAATTCCGGATCAAATGCCATGTGTGTGGGGGGGGGGGGGCGCCCCCGACGTTCCGGGCGCCCCAGGGCTATTTAAAGGCCCCTCAACCCCAAGCTTCAAACAACACTTCCAATCAACGCTTCTACGCTCTTCTGCTCTCGCGCTTCGCCCCGGAATCCTTCCAACTTGAGCCGACGACGTCCTGCTGCTTCGAAAAAGTCGATCTACCTCAGACGTCGGTAAAAGAGCTATTTAAGTTTACTGTACTGAATTCTGTAATAATCTTTTGTAAACTATTTGCGCCTCATATAGAATTGCCCAAAGTAAACGGTCAACGACCGTGGGCCTTGGAGTAGGAGTCGACCTAGGCTCCGAACCAAGTAAAATCGACCGTGTCTCTGTATGATTTTGTTTTTATTAATTTCCGCTGCGTACTCGCTCTAAGTTTTCCAAAAAACGATTACCGATATTCACCCCCCCTCTATCGGTTTTCTCGATCCAACACAAACCAGGTCTAATCACAAACTAATCCAAGCTGATCAAACTCAATCCACATTTGAGCTCCTGCACCTTGACCTATTTGATTCACATGGAGCCAAGTCACTAAGCAGAAACCGATATTGCTTAGTAGTAGTTGATGATTACTCTAGGTTCACCTGGGTAAGATTTCTAAAGACCAAAGATGAAACCCTAAACCTATTTAGTAACTTTTGTAAGTTAATTGAAAATCAAAAGACTTAGGAGTGACCACGGGTGAGAGTTTGAAAATCAACAATTTGAGGAATTCTGTAAGGTAAATGTGTATATACATGAATTTTCATGTCATAGAACCCTCCAACAAAATGGGATAGTCGAAAGAAAAAATAGAACTCTACAGGAAGCCGCTAGGGCTATACTCAATGAATTTAACTTAGCTAACCAATATTGGGCAGAAGCAATTAGTACGGCTTGCTACATCCAAAATAGGGTCCTGATTAACAAGCGACACAACAAAACACCCTATGAATTATACTACCATAGACTTCCAAACCTACACTACCTAAGGGTCTTTGGGTGCAAAGTCTATATCCTAAACACCAAGGACTATCTAAGTAAATTCCAGTCTAAGTCAACCCCAGGCATCTTCTTAGGATACTCAACAACAAGTAGAGCCTATAGGGTTTACAACAAACAAACTAAGAAAATTGAAGAAACAACTAATCTAATATTTGATGAAGAAATTAACTCAAAATCTGACAATCCAAATCTGGCTTCATCAAATACTGATCAAGAAGATAATCAACAAGTTGTTGAATCTTTAATTGAACCCATAAACGAACTAACTATTGAACCAACTACTGAGTCAAATCAACCAACTATTGAACCAATAATTGAACCAGCTCAAAGAGTTGAATCAAATAGTGAACCAAATCGACCAGCCGAACTTGAGGCTGAACCAAGTTCTAGAAAAACCAAGAAACCCAGACTCAGTCACCCAACCGATCAAATTGTGGGTGATCCAACTCTAGGAGTCAGAACTAGATCTTCCTATAGAAACCTTAGTCAAATAGCAATGATTTCAAAAATAGAACCTAAGACTATAGAAGAAGCCCTACCTGATCCTGATTGGATCATAGCTATGCAAGAAGAATTAGCCCAATTTGAGAGGAACCAAGTCTGGAAACTAGTACCTAAACCTGAAGGCAAATCCATCATTGACACTAAGTGGGTTTTTAGGAATAAGCTAAATGATTAAGGAGAAATTGTCAGAAATAAAGCTCGCTTAGTAGCGAAAGGATTCAGCCAAGTAGAAGGGTTAGATTACGACGAAACATATGCCCCAGTAGCTAGACTTGAGTCCATTAGGATGTTATTAGCCTTTGCATCCCATAAAGGATTCAAACTATACCAAATTGATGTAAAGTCAGCCTTCCTAAATGGATTCATTAAGGAAGAAGTCTATGTAGGACAACCCCTGGGGTTTGAGGACTTAGAAAGACCTAACCACGTTTACAAACTTACTAAAGCACTATATGGACTAAAACAAGCACCTAGGGCTTGGTATGAACGCTTATCAACTTACTTAATTTCTAAAGAATTTAAACAAAGACAAATTGACTCAACCTTATTCATTAAAACCTTAGGAAAAGAAATCTTTATTGCCCAAATCTACGTCGATGACATAATCTTTGGATCCACCAACTCTAATTTTTTAAAAGAATTCGTGAAAATAATGGAAAATGAGTTTAGTTGGTGAGCTCAACTTTTTCCTAGGGTTACAAATCAAACAAACTAGAGATGGAAACTATGTCCATCAATTCAAATATGCTAAAGAATTAGTAAAGAAATTTAAAATGGATAACTCTAAAAGCATAAGTACCCCCATGACCACAAATGTAAAAATAGATAGTGACCCTGATGGTAAACCAGTAGACCTTAAACTCTATAGAAGTATCATAGGAAGTCTACTGTACCTTACAGCCAGCAAACCTGATATCCTTTTTGCTGTAGGAATGTGTGCTAGATACCAAACCTGTGCTAAGGAAACACACTTAGCAGCCCTAAAAAGAATACTAAGATATGTGAAGGGCACCCTGAATGTAGGGATTTGGTATCCTAGGACCTCAACCTTTGACTTGTCAGGATACTCGGATTCTGACTACGCTGGTTGTAAATTAGATAGAAAGAGCACAAGTGGAAGCTGCCAACTATTAGGAAATAGTCTAGTAAGTTGGTGCAGCAGAAAACAACACTATGTAGCTCTATCCACAACTGAAGTTGAGTATGTTGCCTTAGGAGAGTGTGTAGCACAACTTTTATGGATGATGCACACTCTTAAGGACTTCCAGCTCAACTACACCCAAACTCAGGTTTTCATTGACAATATAAGCTCGATTAATCTAACTAAGAACCCAATCCAACATTCCAGAACTAAACATATAGAAGTCAAACACCACTTTGTAAGAGACCATGAAACCAGGGGTGAAATAGTACTTAAGCATGTAGACTCAAAATCTAACTTAGCTGACATATTCACTAAACCCCTACCTGAGTCTGAGTTCAGCTCACTAAGAAGGCAGTTAGGATTATGCTTGGTAGACTAGGGTTACTCTACTTTTGGTTTTTTTTGTAACTGCTTTACTTATTTTAAATCAGTTTCTAAAACTTTTTTTTTTAAATCAGCTTTTACTTAGTTTTGAAAAGTTTCTAAAAATAAATTTTTTCTTTCGACTTAGTTTGATTTTAAAAAACTACCCCCTTCAAAACTAGGGCTTTTTCGCGAATGGACTTAGCATAGGCCCTAACCCTAGAACTGCATGCACCTATAGATCTAGAAGCTAGCATCTCACAAGCACCTTAGGGTACTTTTGATTGATAACCTAGAATGGGTTGAGATGCTTAGGTCTTTGCCTTAATTCAAGATGCTTTAAGTCAGTGCATTTGCAGTAATTGGGGCACTAAATACTGTTGGTGCAGAAAGCACCATATCGAACCTTGTTTTGATATTGGCAAAGGATTCAAAGTTAAGTTTATTGGTGATCTAACAATGTTACTCAAGTGTGCAGGAAAAGTCCTAGCGAAGGGCTGCTAGGCACCTGGCGAAGGAATGCCAGGATACAAAGTCCTAGCGAAGGGCTGCTAGACAACTAGTGAAGGGCTGCTAGTCACCAAGTCCTAGCGAAGGGCTGCTAGGCAACTAGCGAAGGGCTACTAGTCACCAAGTCCTAGCGAAGGGCTGCTAGGCAACTAGCGAAGGGCTGCTAGTCACCAAGTCCTAGCGAAGGACTGCTAGGCAACTAGCGAAGGGCTGCTAGTCACCAAGACCTAGCGAAGCACTACTAGGCACCAGGCGAAGGACAGCTCGGTATCCAAGACCTGGTGAAGGACCGCGAGGCAAAAGCCCAACCAGAGGAACGGTTGGCATCAGGTAAATTCTCCCGAGAGGAGTAGGTGAGGACGCATTCCCCGTCGAGGGAACAGTAGGCGTCGGTTCGACCTAGGGCTCCATTTAGGAGACCAAAGTCAGAACCAACACAGCTAAGGCTGTATAAACAAATATTTTATTGCTTTATTGTGTTTTGGACTAACCCTGGATGCAGGACCAAAGGAAGGAGTGTTTACAGCTCAGATAGCCTCAAAGGAATGAGGTAGTGGCTGAGTAGGGCGCCCGGAATATCTCGGGTGCCCCCAAGGTGCATACAAAACAAGTTGAAGTAAAAAGGCTTCGAACAGTTGCTGGGCCGGGCGCCCTCGTGGTCCCGGGCGCCCCCAGCGTCCCGGCCGCCCCCAGCGTCCCGGGCGCCCCCATGTGCATGCCTCGAACCAGAAGCCATCGAAGCCAAGCAGATAACGTTTGACCCGGTCAATCCGGGTGCCCCGAGCGCTCCGGGCGCCCCGGTCAAAGCGGATCCAGAGGATAGACGCTGACCGAGACCTTTGCGGATCAAAGGCCACGTGGGGGGCGCCCCCGACGTCCCGGGCGCCCCCAGGCCCTATATAAAGGACCCTCGACCAAGGCTTCCGTACATCAATTCTTTCAACGCCTCAAAGCTCTTTTACGCTCGTGCCTTGCTCCGGAAACACTCCAACTCGAGCCGACGACGTCCCACTGCCCCGAAAAAGTCAACACTCTCCGGACGTCGAATTTCCCAAAGTAAACGGTCAACGACCGTGGGCCTTGGAGTAGGAGTCGACACAGGCTCCGAACCAAGTAAAATCGACTGTGTCTCTGTGTTGTGTTTATTTTTACCTCCGCTGTGCAATTGCTCTTTACGAAATTTCGACGATTTCCGATATTCACCCCCCCCTCTATCGGTCCTCTCGATCCAACAAATACAACTTACACAGTAATCAAGTTAAGTGTCAAGTTTAGAAAATCTAACTTGAACAGAACACTTAACTTGACTAACCCTAGCGAAAACTACTGTTTATAACAGTTAGTAAGTAGCTAATTGGGTTAGACAGGACCCTAAAAGAGAAAATTGAAATTGGTTTGATTTAGTTCATATCCTGTATTGGTTCAGTACAGCAAATTATGCAATTTAGCTATTTTCTTTCTGCAATTATACAATTTATCTTTTTTCAATATTGCTTTATTTTTTTGATATATGGCAAAGGGGGAGAGATAGGAAAGGAGAGAGAAACTTTAAAATTTTGTTTTTGTTAAATTCAAAATTTTAAATTTTGTTTTTGTTAAATTCAAAACTTTATCCTTTATTCAAAAATTTTTCTAAGTACTTAAGTTTTCAAAAATTTTTCTAAGTACTTAAGTTTTCAAAAATTCTTCTAAGTACTTAAAACTTAAGTTTTCAAATATTTTCAAAAGTACTAAAACTTAAGTTTTCAAAAATCTTCTAACTACTTAAAACTTAAGTTTTCAAAAATCTTCTAAGTACTTAAAACTTAAGTTTTCAAAAATCTTCAAAGTACTAAAACTTAAGTTTTCAAAAATCTTCTAAGTACTAAAACTTAAGTTTTCAAAAATTTTCAAAAGTACTTAAACTTAAGTTTTCAAAAATTTTCTATGTACTTATAACTCAAGTTTTTGCTAAAGTACTTAAGCTATGGTTCTAAGAACTTAAAATTTCAGAAGGTGATTCTTTTTCAACTAACCTGAAATTTTAAGGAAGTACACAACCAAAATTAGTTTGGAAAATATGCTTCTAAATTGTTCTAAGTGTTTGAAAAATTAATTCCATCTTTAGACTTAGAACTTTTTCAAAAACCCCATGAACTTTTGAAAAATCTAGGGGGAGATTCCTTCCAGGGGGAGAAAACAAAATTTCTATTGATCTGTTCTGATTAACTTAACTTTTTGAACCGAGTTGCCATAAATCAAAAAGGGGGAGATTGTTGGTGCAGACAACCCAAGTCGAACCTGCGTTTTGATAATGACAAAAGGGTTCAAAAGTTAAGATATTATGTTGATCTAACATGTTCACTAAGTATATAGGAAAAGAAGTCCTAGATACACTAGGCACGAAGTCCTAGTCGAGGACTGGGCACGAAGCCCTGTCAAGGAGCTGGGCACCGAAGACTTGCTCGGAAGGTGGGCACGAAGTCCTGGTCGAGGACTGGGCACGAAGCCCTGGCAAGGAGCTAGGCACCGAAGACCTGCTCGGAAGGTGGACACGAAGACCTGCTCGGAAGGTGGGCACGAAGACCTGGTCAGGTGTATTGGGCAAAAGTCCAACCGAAGGAGCCGGTTGGCAAAAGGTAAACTCTCCTGAGAGGAGTAGGTGTGGACGCGTTCCTCGTCGAGGGAATAGTAGGCGTCGGCTCGACCTAGGGCTCCATTTTGGAGACCCAAAGTCAGAACCAAGACAGCTGAGGCTGTATAAAAATAACATATTATTGCTCTGTGTTATTTTGGACTAACCCTGTATGCAGGACCGAAGGAACGAGTGTCTGCATCTCAGAGAGCCTCAAAGGAATGAGGCAGCAGCTGAGTAGGGCGTCCGGAGTGTCCCGGGCGCCCCCAAGGTGAATACAAAAGAAGTGGAGCAAATGTAGGCTTCGGAAGCTAAATGGGCGGGGCGCCCCCGTCCTCCCGGGCGCCCCCATGCTCCCGGGCGCCCCGGATGGTCCGGGCACCCTGAGCTCAAGCCAACGAAGTGGATAAAAGTCAAGCCAGCGAGAAGCCAGCGGATAGAGTCAACCCGGGCGCCCCCAGCGTCCTAGGCGCCCCCCAGTCAAACCTCAGCCCGATCCTGAAGGGATAACGGCTGACCGAGAGGTGCTCGGATCGGTTGACACGTGGGGGGGGGGGGGCGCTCCCAACGTTCCGTGCGCCCCCAGAGGCTATAAAAAGGCCCCTCGACCCCAAGGCATGAAGACACAATTCTTCCAACGCATTCACGCTCTTCTACTCCCGCGCTCTGCTCCGGAAACCTCCCGACTCGAGATACAAGCGCCGACGACGTCCCTCTGCTCCGAAAATACAATCTACACCGGACGTCGGTAATGAAGAGCTGCTTTTAAGTTTACTATACTATTCTTGTAATACATTTTGTAAACTGGTTTTGCGCACATATAGAATTGCCTGCAATTAACAGTCAATGACCATGGGCCTTGGAGTAGGAGCCGACCGCGACTCCGAACCAAGTAAAATCTTGGTGTTTGCGTGTGTTTTACTTAATTTATTTCCGCTGTTAATTCTCTTTTACGAATCTGAACATTTAACGATATTCACCCCCCCTCCTCTATCGTTCTTCTCGATCCAACAATATGTGGATGTTAATTGTGAAAATTCTATTGAGGTAACTAAAATTGATTTTATTGGTTGTGATGCATGTCTTGATACATCTTATTTAGAAATTGATTGTGAAAAATTCATGGAGGTACCTAGTGTTGATGTTATTTGTTTTGATGAATTACTTGACACATCCTATGCAGAAATTGATGGTGAAAAACTAATAGAGGTACCAAAAATTGATTTCATTGGTTATGATAAGTTTCTTGATGCATCTTTTGTAGAAAATAATTGTGATAAATTCATTAAGGTACCGAAAATTGATTTCATAGGATGTGACGCATATCTTGATTCTTTTTATGTAGAGGTGGTATATATTTCACTCTTTTCTTACCCTGCATGCGTGCAGGAGGTATTTTCTCTACATGGTTTTGCAGGATCCCATAGGTTTTTAGAATGGGTACTGAAACTTAATAGCCTACAACCTCCCGGAAGGACTTCTAAGGAGCATGCAGTGGGAGGGGTCGAGTTCACTTTGAATTTTAATTATCTACCCCAAGAATGGATTCTAAACCTTAATCGTCTCCGACCACCGGAAGATGCTTGTGCAAAATTAATAAGGGAGAAATATGTCCATTACGAGGTTGATCACATGAGGATAGTTCTCCCAAGATGGATGCTACATGCTCTCTACCCTACTTGAAGGGGAGTTATTTTCTTCTTACCCTCCTATTTCATTGTAAATATCACTTTCATGTTTTCAAGTAGTAATTTTTCTTTTCAAATGAGTTCTTGTTAATAAATGTTTGAGTAGAGTAGAATGCATAAAAGTCATTGTAGATATCATGTTAGTCCTTTGGCATTTTATTTTTTGCGTGACTAGGAATAAATGTATTCATCTATATTTTCTTATATCATTTTAGAGTCTCTTGAAAGCAAATTAAATTTTGTTGTCAAAACTTAGGATTTAAGCCATTGGATGAAAATTCTTGGATGCTTGAGTACTACTTAGTATTGGATTCTAGATTGATGACTTGATATGAATTCTTTTTACCTAGTGAGGATTGGCCTAATATTTGTGATACACACATGTGATTGTACTCTAGAACTTGCTTAGGTTCTTTTAAAGCTATATTTCTACGATTGGACGACATTTATAGAGGTGAATCATTTGTTTCCTTGCTCATATCATTTTTGCAATTTTGCTTCTTTATATTCCATTTTACTTCCCCAATCTTCATGTCTATCATAATCTTCTGTATGGACTTGGTTATTCTTAATGTTTCTTAATGTTACTTTGCCTGAGACGGACAAAAGTTTAGGTGTGGGGGAGGATGCAAGCATTTTATCAAAAATTGAGGACAACCAAGTATTGACAATCTACAAGAAGAGTGTGCCAATTTGAAGGATTTTTGTATCGAGTTTGAGTTGCAAGAGTTAATTGGAAGTGGAGCATATAATTTCCTTCTCATTATTGGATGTTTTAAAGTTATAGGGGCAGTTGGCAGAGGAAAAAAAAAAGAAAAAGAAGAAAAAATTTTGTATCAACAAGTGTAGTGTGTCCCAAGTGGGATGCAAGAGCTAAAAGTGTACAAGTGTGAATTATTTAGTTCTTTATTATCATGAAAAGCTCCAAGTTGTGAAGAAGTGAAGTTATGAAGTAGCTGAATCACTGGAAAAAAACTGAGCTGCAGATATAAAAAAAATAGAGCAGCTGATAAAAAAAAAAGAAGAGAAACAAAAGAAAAGAAAAGCAAAAGAAAAGAGAAACATGAAGTGTGAGTCACATGCTGAGTTAGATTTCTGATTTGAAGATGAAAGCAAGAAGCTATTTGAATTCAAGAGTAAGTTGTCAACTGAAAGATTGAAACTTTGGCAGAGAGCAGTTCAGAAATATGGAATTTCAGCTACTGATCGTCGCCTGATCGGTCCCCAAACCGATCAGGAGCTGTCCAGAACGATCCCCAGACCGATCAGAGGCAATACAGTATAATCGGGAGCTGTCCAGAACGGTCCCCAGACCGATTAGACAATGTCTGATCGGTCCAGAGACCGATCAGAAAAGTTGGCACACCGAATTTTCGCAGTTCTTCAATTCCTACTCCACCACAACCATGATACATGCAAGATAAGTCAAAAGAAATGGGCAAAGTGCATTGGGATACATTTTTGAGTGTCCAAGTCTTCCACTTTCCCTAATTTTTCCATATTTTCTTATCATGCTATATTTCTTCTCCATATTTCCCTATCATATCATTTTCTTTACTTTTCTATATTTTTATCACCATGTCATATCTCTTTACTTTCTTTATCATAAGTCATAAGTATCAAAGTTCATCAATTTTCTATTTCATTTCTATCATTTCATATATCTTCTTTAACATGTTCTAATAAGCTTTTGTAGATGTGGATCCAAATCAAGAATAATGGTGGAGAGTAGATAATAAGCAAGCTTATGGTAGTACAAGAACCATGATTGTGTTTGAGTGAGCTCCATCTTCATTAAAAATGTAGTACTTAGGAAGAGAGCCACTTTAGAACTTCCCTTGCAAGGTTTTTGTGAGATTCATCTCAATGAGTCATGATGGATGAAGTATGCTAAGTTGTCGATTTAAGGACAAGTCTCTAGTCCATTGAGCTTAGATTTTTGAGAATTGACAATCTTAGGTAATTTTCTTTCAATTGCTTCTAACTATGATTGAGAATAATCTAGGGGGATACATCCTTAGTTTACTAGTTGGCTTGTGTGAGATGCCCAAGAGTAAGTGTGGGGGAGTTGATAACTATCATTTTGTCGATTATTTTAGGCTCTAAAATCCATGTTTGATCCACATTTTATATGCTTAAGTTTGCATTTATATTACGTTTCATGTATTTCCACTATTTTGGCTTTTAATTCAATTCTTTGTATATTTGGGATATTTTTGGCACTAAATTTGAATATTATTTTGTATGCTTCAAATGATCATGGACCTAGATCAAATTTGGTCAAACTTGAGTCAGCATTGGATCCGGATCAAAGGGATCAAGCATCGGGTTAATATGAGCCATCCATTCAAAGAATGGCTAGATCTGAGCCATCGGTCAACTTCTGATCAATCCGAGTTCACGATAGAGTCAATCATGACCATAGATCAAGATCTGAAGATTTCAGCCAAATCAGAAGCAATTTGACCGTTGGATCAAGCTTAAGATGATCTAGACCATCCATTCAAGAAAAAGGAGGATCTGGACCATCCGCTATAGATCTGGTTGATCCGAGCTAGGGACAGGTAGATCAGGACCATTGATCAGTATTTGTGGAGTTTGGATCAGATCTGAAGAGATCCGACCGTTGGATGGAGCAAAAATAATCTCAGCCGTCCGTTGCTAAGTATGTAAGCAATTCTTCTCCCCAATTCCAGGTCGTCGCGTCTTCACAACAGCCTTAGTTCTTTCTGTTCTTGGCGATTTTTCTTCATTTTCTTCATCAATTTTTGCTTCGTTTCTTTGATCCGATCGCGCGACCACATTGAATTCAGTTCTCAGCAGGATTTCAGATCATCCAGGTATAATTTCCGGTTAAGTTTGCTAATCGATTGTGTTTTAGGAAGTTTCGGAGAGGGTTTCGCCGGAGTTGGTTTTCACTGATCGAATCACTGTCGATCGCTGGATCTCTGTCGTCCGGAGCTGTCGAAGCAACAGAGAGGGGTTCTCGAAGCTGCCCCGATAGTTTCTGAGGTCATTCGTCATCCAATCAGTCGATGAGGAGGAGATCGCAAGGTGAATCCAGTCCCTGAACGTTACTGTGATCGGATAGTCACGCCTCTGATCGGTCCCCAGACCGATCAGAGGTAGTCCAGGTCGATCCCCTGACCGATCAGAGGTAGTCCAGATCGGTCCCCAGACCGATCAGAGGAAGTCCAGATCGGTCCAGCGACCAATCAGGGAGATCCAAATGCACCAATCCATTGCAGCTTGATCCGAGAGATATATTCCTCATTGATTTTTGAGCTAGGGGGTTCATAGCTCATCTTTTGTGTGACGGCAAAGGGAAGTTTTGTCGAGAAACTGATTTGATGTTTAATTAGGATTATTTTTGGTTTTAAACGTGTATTTCTTTGAATTGTGCTAGTTGATACCATTACACTTCAAGCCATGTGCTTAAGCTAAGATTTGTTCTAGATTTTTTTAATCTGCAATTTCTTTCATGCAATTAGTTCTCTGCAATTTATTACTTGCAATTAACTCTTTAAGTTCAATTCTATAGTTCGAATTTAATTTCTCAAGTGTTAATTAGGTTAATTTTAGTTCTTGCAATTTCCTTATTCCTACCATGCTTTAGTCAAGTTAAATTCATTTCATATTGTCATTTCATCACTTATCGCAAACTCCCCTCCCCCCCCCATTTTATCTAGAAAACCCAAACATCAAACGACAAATAAACCTGCAAGCTCGAGTTAAAATTTCATCCAACTAGTCCTTGGAAAAATACGACCTGAGGCCCCTCTACTACATTTTTATCTTTGTTAGCCACAAGGTTTTCAGTTTTATAAATTTCTAAATTTGAGACTCATATTCGTGACAGTCTATTTTGGGTCCATCAAAGTCTCGGATGCTCGGAAAGTAAGAAGCTCAGCCTCGACAGCTTCGATAGATTGCCTCAGCCACCTCAGCTCAGTAGACATATAATCTTGCTCAACTAAGGCCTCTCTGAGCATCTCCGACACGGTCCGCTCATCCGCCCGAGCCTGGATCAGGTCATCCTCCAAGATAAATGCACGGTCAGTGGCCATCAGGAGACCCGACTCCATCTGCCTCAATAACTTCTGCTCTCTTGCCTGGAGCTGATCTCTCTCCTGCGTCACCCGGAGAAGGTCCTCGGTAACCGACACAGCCTTCTCGGATGCCAAGCGTTCTCTGTGTCAGGAAGTCTGAAGAGCCTGCTCTTGATCCTGCACGAGTTTCCGCAGGTGTTCGACTTCCTCGCGAAGAGCTTTGCTGATGCCTGCATGCATCACTCCTACCTGATGCTCCTGAGCAGCTGCAGCTTCCGCCCACAAGGCTTGATTGAGTAAGGCCTCCACTTGTGGCCAGGAATATAGGCCCCGACCAATTACTACGCAATGCTTAGCTGCCTGCCATCGCACCGAAAGGTCATTAGACGGACAAAAGGACATTCAAAGTAATAGCAATTCGCACCTTCAAGAATGTCTCCCGAAGACTGGCGAGCGGTCCAGCCGAGGCTCGCATAACTACCCCTTTTAAGGTGCCGAGGATGTCGCCTTGCCCCTCATGCGGTGGTGGACTTGGTCGGCAAGGAAGTCGTTGGACATCGGAAGCCTCGGGTGGTAAGTTGGAGGGGTCGGAGGTGCCCTCTTCGAAACTAGAAGGCCCCTCCGATAAGGCCCCCTCAGGCGGAGTCTCTGATGGACCCTAAATAGACTGTCACAAAATGTGGGTCTCAAATTTAGATATTTATAAATAATGCTGGAAACCCTTTTTGCAATCAAAGAATGAAAACGTAGTAAAGGGGCCACAGGTCGTATTTTTCCTCGGGACTAGTTGATGTTGTGTGATTCGAGCTTGTATTTATGTGTCGTTTGTGAATTTTGGGTTTCGAATGTGAATCTGGGTTTGGATTGCAATTGAGAATGAAAATGAAATGAAAAGAAAGGTAACTTAACCATGGAACTTAACAAGTGATAGCAAGTTATAACTCAACCAAAAGGATCACTTACTCATCTAAAGCCCTTAAGCAAATTTTGGAACGAATCTGATTCAATATGCAGAACAAATGCCAAGCAATGAAATAACAAAATCAACCTCAAGACATGGACAATTGCAAGCAATCTAAAACCGAACTGATACAAAAACCGTGCCAAGATTTCACTTGATAAAAAGTGCAAGCAATTTAACAAACTTGATACCAAGGTGAGAACAACTTATGTGCCAAGGATTTAGACTAGCTGCAGAAATTACAGCCGATCAACTCAGCTTGGATGGTTAGGCTATCAAGGAAAGCACTTGCAGAAATTTATGAAGAAATTTCAAAATTTGAAGACTGATCAAAGCAGGTGCAAGTTTAATTAGAGACTCACAAGATCAGTTGAGATCAAATGCATAAACTCATGCTTGAAGTGAAATCCAAATAACCCTAACTGACATTTAGAGTGGGCTGATCTAGGCAGAAATGTTGCAGAAATTCGACACACACACACAACTGCAGCATTTCAGAAATGCAGGGAAGAAAATTTGCTGCAAATTAGATGCAAATCAAACAAGCCACTGATAACAAGTTCTCGAATCTAGCTTTAGAAAGAACAAACTTAGAATCACAAAGATGCAGTTGACCAATTCAGAGATAACTGAATGAAGAAGGCAATTCCGTAAGGCAGGACATGAGTGGGATAATGCAGTAATAAAGTGAATGCAGAAACAGATTCAAATGCAGAAATTAACACAGCAACCAAAATGAATTGCTCAAAACTGTTGTTCGTATAAAACTCAAAAGAGCTCATGTTCCATTGATACAACTTCAGAGTTGAGAATGAAACTATAACACTGCATGCAGTGAGACTGAAACTGATGAATTTTAGAACAGTAGAATTCAGAATCTACTGCTGAATTTGAGAAACTAATACTCAGAATTTGATTCCAAATGCTATGGAAATGAAACAATCTCCAATGAAAATTCAAAAGAAAAACCAGGGTTGGTTGATTCTCAATTCAGATTCTATCAGTTGATACTCAGAACAGGAACTGAATTGTAGGAGAATGAAACTGAATTTCAGAAACAATGGATGTGCAGAAATTGGAAACTGAAAACAGGGAAACAATGAATTCAGGAACTCACAAAGCAATTTAGATCAATTGTACCAAACTAATATCAGAAACGATTCGGAATTGAACTAAACTAACTGATATGAACTGCAGGAACTAAAAACTGATACGCAGGATGAAGAAAAACAGGGAAAAGCAGATACAAACTGATACGCAAGCTAAAACAAGAAATAAATTGAAATTAAAAGCAATTATCCACTAGACAAGCTTCCTAAACTACTCGACTTGAAAGATATAAAACTAATTAAGTAGAAACAATTAGGAAACAAAATCTAAGAGCTGATACAGAAAATTCAGAAATCGACAGAATTCAGAATTGAAACTACAGATTAAGAACTGAAATTAACTAGCTAAACTACTCCTCAACCCTTCCCGAGCTCAAGACCTCCCTGTTCGTCACGCAAGGGCAAGCCAAGAACCCCTTCGGCTCCGCAAATCTCTGGAAAACAGCTTCGCTTGGTGAACTCTGCTCAAACTACATCAGTTGGGGAAATCCAATCCGAACCCCTTTGATCTCAAATGATGGGATGGCGATGAAGATTTGAAGATCATCTGAGCTCACCTGAGAACCCCTACAAGCAGCTCAGATAGTCGGAAATGGCTTGTGGAAGCGATCCAAGTGATCGGACCACAGAGCTGCCGAAACCCTCAAACAGCTCTGTCCGGCGCGAATTCGAGCTGAATTCTCCGCAGAAGCTTCCTCTAAAGATCCAGATCTTGATACAAGGTAGAGATTGAGGTGGTCGCGCCTCGGATTGAAGAAAATCTGAAGAACAAAACGAAGAAACGAAACTTGCGGCGAAGACGCGATAGGGAGAAGGCTGGGAAATTTTTGATTAAATACATAAGAATGGACGACCCAGATTTCTTTAGCTCAATCCAGCGGCTGATCTTCATCTGATCTGACCCAAACTTTCCAGATGTTGATCAAGGGTCAGGATCTGCCTCGTGGTAGCTCGGATCCTCCAGATGTGCAACGGATGGTCCAGATCAACCTAATCTTTGAATGGACGATCTAGAACCCTCTGAGCTTGATCCAACGGTTGATTGAGCTCTGATTGGGATGAAACCTTCAGATCTTGATCAGAGTGCTTGATCAACCCTAACCCTAGCTCGGATTACTTCAGATGGTCCCGGATGGCTCAGATCTAGCCGCTTTTGAATCGGACGGCCCAGATTAATCCGAAACTTGATAACTCGATCTGGGTCCTCTTCCGACTCAAGTTTGACCCAGTATGCCCTAGGTCCATGAACCTTTCATGCCTACAAAAATAGATCAAAAATTTAGTGGCCAAATAATCCAAATATGTGCAATTTTGCAATTAAGTCCAAAATAAGAGGAAGTCATAAAACCTAGGGTAAAATCACAATTAAGCAAGTAAAAACATGGGTAAAACATGGATTTTAGCAATTAAAATAATCAACAAAATGGTACTTATCAGTCTCCCTTAATTGCACCGGGGGGGGGGGGGCAGATTACATCGAGGCCTCCAGTGCTGCATCCAACCTCTCCCTTAATCGATCCAGTTTCATCCGATATTGAGTATGCAATATCTCCTTACTCGTAGAAGAAGCGGCTGGGTCGAGGGAGCTGGAGGGGAGCGCATGGATGACCGTCTCCAGAGAAAAGACCGGCGGGGCAGGTGCAGGAGAAACCCCCTCGGAGGATGGCGTCACTTCCTCGGGCATCGAGGGAAGAGGAGAGGAACATGCAGGACGCTGCTTTTTCCATGAAGGGCCCAAGCCCTTGGTAAGCCGCCGTTTTTGCCAACCGAAGGAGTAACTGAAGGGGGGACTCCTCATTCACCCTCTCGGGGCGGACTGCTCTCGAAGAAGAGTCACCCCCGGGAGGGAGATCCGTCACTTGATCAGCCTGTTGAGCTGGAGGCTCTTGTCCCCCAGCTGGTGGGGATGTAACAGTAACCTCTCCCCTCTCGGGTGAAGCGATCCCACGAGGTGAGACAGCAGGCCCCTCAGGGGACTCGGCGGGAGCCGGTGGAGTGTCAAGAATGACTAGAGGAGGGTGCAGTGCCTCCTTGTTAGCCTCCTCCCACTTGATGAGCCGGCTCATTGCCTTGGCAAACATGACTTCCTCTGCAGAGGCCAGACAGAGGGTGCATCAGTCAGAACCAATGTGCATAGAAGAAAAAGACGAACATACCTAGGGTGGGGCTGATCCATGTTACTTTAGGGCTAAGGCCCGCTCGATACATCAGCTCTTCGCTCTGCACCAGCCCCGGGCCATTGAACTCCATACCAGAGAGTACCTCCCTAGCATGTTGATACACCGGGCTGCGAAGAAAGCTCTCTAGGAGAGGAGGAGTCGGCAAGTCCGCTATCCAACAAAGAGGACTAAAAGGTAATGATGGCAGACAGATGAAGAAAAATTTCTCCTTCCACCCCTTATGTGAGGAAGGAAAGCCTCCTAAAAATCTATGGTCCAGATGGGCTGCGAAACTAAAGACCCCTCTCGACCCAAATGGAACGAAGAAAGAATGAAACAGATGCGGGGTCAGAGGAAGATTGAAAAGCTTGAAAATGATATACGCCCCTCTCATCTGAGCAAAGGCATTAGGAGCCATCTGGTGAAGGGGAATATCAAAAAAGGAAGCTATGTTCGTAAAAAAAGGAGGAATAAAAAAATGGAGCCCTAACTCCATCGCCCTAAGAAAAAGGTCAGCATGCCTGCAGGGGGTTCCACAGGCGTCTGACCTACTTTTGGGATGACCATCGCCATCTCGGCCGGGACGCCATAGGCCTCGGCGGCCGCCTGTAAGGCTTCAGGCCTCACTCTCGAGGAAAGGGACTCATATCACTCCGTGCGGTATCTTTCCATAATCCCTAAGGAAGAAGATAGGAAAAAAGACAAGAAGAAGACAACTACTCACATGTAGCAGAAGCTTCACAAGGGAGGAAGATGAAGTATGCCCGATCACTGAACTTGAAGTGGAGGCTAACGTCTACCATTTTCCTCTCTTATACCCCAGCAGGCACCTGCCTGGGCATAATGGGGAAGTGACATGTGGAAAGCAAAAAACCGCCTCGCTCAGGTAGTCGATTGTCACCAGCCAGCCATACCGGTACACGACTACAAAGACTCGTGGAGATGGCCGTTAGAACACGTGGCAGCAAGGCTTTTGCGCAAGCACCCTGTCACCCTCGAAAAAGGGACCATGCACCTTTATAGCACGGAGGTAGACGTCATTACAAGCCTTCAAGAATCGGAGCAGCCCTTTTTAGAACAGGAAGAAGGCATAAAAAGGGATCTTTAGGAACACAGGTCGAAGATGATGCAATCCGAAAGCCCCTCATAACCCCTGAGGGCTAGAAAGTGAAGGCTTGTGAGAATTCAGCTTCTTCATCTTTGCACTAGTCTGATCAGTCAGCCACGCTTCCTTAGATCAAACATGAAGGGGGGGACTTGTGATAGGGTTGAATGAGCCCTGGCCAGGACGAAGGATGAAGAAGTTGCCTGACCCTCAAGTGGTAGGTTGGGACAACCCTCCTTCCCGAGTTCCGAGAATCCTCGAGGGTGACGCGCCCGGGAAGGACAGCTGGAGATCCCTCTCGGGAGCACCTCGGGAGGTGAGGCCCCGAGAATACCTCGGGAGCTGGGGTATGTGAAAACCCTAAGCTCTCCTCGGGGGGTGGAGTCCCCGCTACATCCGACCTCAGACGATAACCCCCCTCGAGATATGGATAAGCACCCCCGGTAGAAAAGGTCTTCATGACCCCTGAATTTGGCAACGGGCAGAAGCCGGTAACGGCGCAGACCGTTTCAAAAGGATATCCCATAACCACCGAAAGAGGAGGGGGCGTGGCTTATATATCGGCGATGTGGCACCAATCGAGGGGCACTTCCACGCTGTCGACCTCGGTATAAAAGGTAGTCCAACCCCTCCGGTAAGGGGGTTACGCTCTTTCATTCTAGATACTGTCTTTCTTTCTCACTACCACTACTCTTCGAACAACCTACTAACTTGAGCATCGGATTAGACTCCGTCGGACCCCTGCTGGCGTGTCCCCTAATGCTTGTGTTTACTTCACAGGACCCTAAGTTCCTCCTCGGCGTAGTAACTTCCACGCCGGCATAACCTCTTTGACTGGTCATCGTCGACGACTCCTTCCGGAACAGAGACCATTGGTGGACTTACAATTGAATGCTTAGGCCTTAGATGTACTGACCCTAGGGGGTTGGGAACCAAGTAAAAATCCACGTGTCATTTATCTTGTGTTTTTCTTTAGTTTATTATTACTTCCATTGCGTACTAACCCTGATAGAAAGACAGACGACGAGTTTTCCAAAGGAATTTTACGAGTCGATATTCACCCCCCCCTCTATCGACTGGCACCGATCCTACATATAACACCTTCGGGTCGAGAAGCCTTTTACACATGGAAAGCTCAGAAAAAGAAAGAAGAATTACACTAAACTTGTTTGCTAATGCTTGGAATGCATTGGATGAATGAAACTCAGCTTCAGGGGTCTATTTATATCCCCGGTTGGAATTATTCGTTTGTTAACATGGCGGTTGTTGGGCGCCTAACACATGGCCTGACGCGTATCCAAAAAGCAACATTTGCAAACGAC
Organism: Boesenbergia rotunda; assembly: GCA_024364735.1. NCBI lineage: Eukaryota > Viridiplantae > Streptophyta > Magnoliopsida > Zingiberales > Zingiberaceae > Boesenbergia > Boesenbergia rotunda. Next base: position 51,388 of record JAGFNQ010005814.1, read on the forward strand.
TAGAATTAGCCTCTTGGGCGCCTGATAGCACAGGGGCACCCGAGTGCTCGGGCACTTAGTGCTCGGGCGCCTGATAGCCTAGGCGCCCATATGCTCACGGGCGCCCGACAGTGGTTGTTTTGGTCAACAACCTCTGACCATTCTCCAGCCTATCTTCTAATCTTCTTGGATGATTTTTGGCCAACTGATGTTAGGCTCACCTGAACTTGACTCCGGCCATTCACCCCTCGAGCGTCCTTCCTCCAGGCTTCTCGTTCCTTAGACATTGCGTGCATCCTTCTCACTCTACTGGCATACTCTTCCGCAGAGCTCCACGTCCCTCAGATGCACGAGCTCGTCGGCTCCCTTTCCGTGCCATCCTTCTTGACCGCTGCGTCTTCCGCTCGACTTCCTACGCTCCTAAGTTCTGTATACTTAGACACAGGGATTAAACACACCAGGACCTAACTTAAATTAGTTGATCACATCAAAACCAACCTGGGGGTACTTACAATCTCCGCCTTTTTGATGTGTATCAACCCGAGTTAAGTTACGGTAAACAAATAAGAAAAAATAAGAATAAATATATTTATAATAATGTAAGCGCTAAAAAAATGGAATTAAAGCCTACCCCTTAACTTAACACTACTTCTCCCCCTTTTATCACATCAAAAATTGAAAATGTTAAGTGAAAATATGTTTAACACATTTTTAAAGAATTAACTTTAGATTTTTTTTTTAAATTTCAAGAATATAGATAGGACACTGCTTTAAAAAAAATTAACTTTCCTACAAGTAATTATCCAAAGATTAACAAAATAAAGAATTAATTACAAAATTAATTTACTAAAAAAATCAACAGTTTAAAATATATTTAGGAACCCAATATAAATTTTTACCAACAGGATTTATTAAAAACTTGGATGGAACATCTGATTTGGAAATTTTTACAATTTGGCCCCTATGAAATCTGTAATACCAAATAAGTTTTTCATGATATTTAAATTTTGAATTTCTTGAACATGAATTGTTATTTTTCAAATTTTCAATTTGAATCTTCAAATTTTCATTTTTAAATTTTAATTTATCATACATTTCTAATGGGCAAGAAGATGATAATTATTTTTTCAAATCTATATTTTTTGTTTTTAATTTACACATGGATTTCATTATTTTTTTTATTCCAAAATATAACTGATCAGGAGGTAGAAAATATACCTCACTTACCATATCCATTTTGAAGTCTGAAGTCCTCCCTTGGTCGCTGCCGTCCTCTGAGGTGACTCCCGCTTCATCAATCCTCTCATCTTCTTGGTACGAAGTCATTAGAGCAAGTCCAGCGTGTTTCTCGTGATCTGAGTCTTCCGATGAAGATTCGTCCCAAGTCACCTTTAGATTGTGTGCTTTTATCTTTTGTGCTCCTTTTCCTTTGTTCTTCGCTTTGGGACAGTTTTCCTTTACGTGTTCTTCTTTGTTGCAGTTGTAACATTGGATCTTCCTTTGATTCTTACTCTGCACCTTATTAATTTTTTTAGTTTTAAAATACTTGGACAACTTCTTTACCATATATGATGCGTTCTCATCATTTTCTGAAGAATTATCTTCATGTTGGATCCTTCTCGTGCATAGGGCGATGTTATCTGGTTTCCTTTTTCCTGCACATCTAGATTCGTGAAGTTCTAAGATGAAAAATAGTTCCTCTAAGGTACTTACCTCAAGGTCCTTAGAGTTGTAGTAGGCATCAATTATTGAGATCTAGTTAGGGGTTCTCAGGAAGACGTTCAATGCGTACCTTTGTGCATCCCGATTGCATATCGATTTTCCGAGATTGTTGAGTTTTATCATCAGCTCCTTCAGCTTAGCATGAAGTTGTGCTACTGACTCTCCTTCTTCCAGTCGAAAGATGCTAAGCTGATTCTAAAGCAGATCTCTTTTTGCTAATTTTGCTTCGGAGGTACCTTCATGGAGTTTAAGGAACTTTTCCCAAAGTTCCTTCGTCGATCGATAGTTTCTGACTCGGTTGACTTCTTATGCAGGGAGTACGGTCAGCAGATTATATTCTGCATTTTTATTCGCCACAAAGTTAGCTTATTCCTTCTTAGTCCACTGACTTTCATCTTTGGGTTTGTTGTCAGCATTCTTCAGAGCTACAAAATTATTTTTCATTATTAAAATTAAGTCGACATCAGTTTTGAAAAAAAAACCTTCATTTTGCACTTCCAACTCACAAACTCCGCCTGAAACTTTGGCGGGTAGATGACTGGTCGACCATTTTGTTGTTTCTTCAGACGGCGGTTAGTCCTTCTGGAGCATCCTTGCTATGATACCAATTGAGGGTGATCGAAGGTCGGCAAGAGGGGGTGAATTGCCCCTGAAAAAGAAAACTCAATCTTTTGTTTCTACATAATAAAGATGTAAGTTAGAACATAAATAACATAAACAAATTAAGCAAACTATAAATAAAGAGGCAGTCAGATTTACTTGGCATGCAATCGGGGAGGTTTCTAATCCAAGGCTGAATATGGCTCGATTCTTCTGAATATAACTCCTTCGGGCGGAGAAGCCTCTTACACGTGGAAAGCTCAGAAAAAGAAAGAAGAATTACACTAAACTTGTTTGCTAATACTTGGAATGCATTGGATGAATGAAACTGAGCTTCAGGGGTCTATTTATAGCCCCAGTAGGAATTATCCGTTTGCTGATGTGGCAGTTGTAGGGTGTCACTCCCTGAGACCAACGGAGCCGCTGATCCAATATAAAATCGGACAGCATCTTCCCTGTCCGATGGACAATTTACACATACATACAACACACGCAGTTTATAATTAGGCCTCAGGCCTCAAAACAGATATATAATATTTGGAAAATGAAAATATCGCAATACTAAAAATCCGTAACACTCACCTGAGCTGCCCCCAGGGTAGACGCGCAGCAAAACAACCAACACATAGTCCAATAGAGGACTCAAAAACACAATGCCACATGAATAAATTAAATACGCGACCATGGTATTGTACTGAATACAAAATATAGACAAAGCTATAAAAGAAAGCAAAACCAGCGGAAGCACCCATCCAAATGGAGTCGTGGGGACCCGGGACCGGCAACTAGGCTCCTCTGGCAAGCTATCAGCCTGAAAAAAATCATTGCAATGGGTGGTGAGTCCAAGTGGACTCCGCGGGTATATAGAAAGATATGCATGGACAACAAAATAGCTAAATAAGCTATAAAGAATCAACAAGAATAGCAGAATATGCATAACTGAAAGTTACAACTGACTGTACATACCAGAAATCAGTCTATCCTGACCATAAAAGGACTCGTACCATACGAGTAAGTGCAGAGTCATCAAACCACACATAAGCATATCCGGTACATGCATGTCAAACAAGTGCAGCAAATAAATGCAGCAATCACAATCAAAATGCACAATGCATCATATGCACATGATGCAATGTCATGGTCACCCCTGACGCCAATCAAGCCATCGAGACAGACGATATTGTGTCGGCCGAGTGGGTAGAGCTGTGACACTGTACGCACCCTGCTATCACTGTTCCTGAGTGACCGAGTGGACAGGATGCCGACGGGGGACCACCCCCTACCCCATGTATATATGAGGGAGTGTCGCTCTCGTCTCCTCTGGTCTATGGGAAGAGAAGGGATCTCTGCCTGCTACCATGCTCCGAAACCACTACCCATGAGCGATCGAGCGAAGCAGAACAGAGCAAATGCACACACTCAATGGTATTCACTGACCCATGAGTGGTCGTGTGTGCATATCATGTACCGGAAGACGATAGGCTCAACCACAAAGGAGTCGCTGATCGCCGGCATGCAACAGTGCAGGTATGGTGCATGACTCAAACACATGCAACCCCTACCAGGTCATCATACATAACTCAACATAACATGCGCAGGTCGATCATAGGTATAATAACCTAACCATCATGCATCTAAGTGCACATGCAAATAATAACAGAATCAACCAATGCAGATATCAAGTGACATGCCATAATAACCCAATCAGTCCATATCTAGACACACGTGCAAGTATGACTAGACACAATCAATGCAACCATACAGTGGTCTGCTATTCTATATCTACATACCCATGTCATACCAATGCTATACAGGATCAGATAACAAATAAATGAGACTGTATAGAAGTAAAATTTAGATCATATCCAAGGTCAAACATAAGTATAATTAGGCCTTAGGCCTCAAAACAGATATCTAATATATGGAAAATGAAAATATCGCAATACTAAAAATCCGTAACACTCACCTGAGCTGCCCCCAGGGCAGACGCGCAGCAAAACAATCAACACATAGTCCAACAGAGGACTTAAAAACACAATGCCACATGAATAAATCAAATACACAACCACGGTATCGTAATGAATACAAAATAGAGACAAAGCTATAAAAGAAAACAAAACCAATGGAAGCACTCATCCAAATGGAGTCGTGGGGACCCGAGACCGACAACTGGGCTACTCTGGCAAGCTATCAACTTGAAAAGAAAATCATTGCAATGGGTGGTGAGTCCAAGTGGACTCCGCGGGTATATAGAATGATATGCATGACCAACAAAATAGCTGAATAAGCTATAAAGAATCAACAGGATACAGTCTCAACAAGAATAGCAGAATATGCATAACTGAAAGTAACAACTGACTGTACATACCAGAAATTAGTCTATCCTGACCATAAAAGGACTCGTACCACACGAGTAAGTGCAGGGTCATCAAACCACACATAAGCATATCTTGTACATGCATGTCAAACAAGTGCAGCAATCACAATCAAAATGCACAATGCATCATATGCACATGATGCAATGTCATGGTCACCCCTGACGCCAATCAAGCCATCGAGGCAGATGATACTGTGTCGGCCAAGTGGGTAGAGCTGTGACACTGTACGCACCCTGCTATCACTGCTCCTGAGTAACCGAGTGGACAGGATGTCGACGGGGGACCACCCCCTACCCCATGTATATATGAGGGAGTGTCGCTCTCATCTCTTCTGGTCTATGGGAAGAGAAGGAATCCCTGCCTGCTACCATGCTCCGAAACCACTACCCATGAGCGATCGAGCGGAGCAGAACAGAACAAATGCACACACCCAACAGTATCCACTGACCCATGAGTGGTCGTGTGTGCATATCATGTATCGGAAGATGATAGGCTCAACCACAAGGGAGTCGCTGATCGCGGCATGCAACAGTGCAGGTATGGTGCATGACTCAAACACATGCAACCCCTACCAGGTCATCATACATAACTCAACATAACATGCACAAGTCGATCATAGGTATAATAACCTAACCATCATTCATCTAAGTGTACATGCAAGTAATAACAGAATCAACCAATGCAGATATCATGTGACATGCCACAATAACCCAATCAGTCCATATTTAGACACACGTGCAAGTATGACTAGACACAATCAATGCAACCATACAGTGGTCTGCTATTCTATATCTACATACCCATGTCATACCAATGCTATACAGGATCAGATAACAAATAAACGAGACTGTATACAAGGAAAATTTAGATCATATCCAAGGTCAAGCATAAGTATCAAGCAGGATAACAAAACGGTAGAAGATAAATTAAGGTCAATATCAGCCTACTGTATCAACAACAAATAGTCATGCATAAAGATAACGTGGATCTAAAGAAGACAAGCAAGAAGTACCCGCCTCAAATGATGATGCTCATAGCAACAGAGAACCTCCCGTCCATGATGTCCAGCACAATTCAATTAGTGTCCTGTATTCAAAGGACATAAGCTTAGCTACAATACCTATGATACTGAGCTAAACTAACTTCCTTAATTAATTAGGATTGTCCTAATTCATAACATTTGTTACTTAACTCATTACCTAATCAGTCTCACTGCAAGAACACACCTTCGGATCAGGGAACAACCTACAAGCAAATCCGAAGCACAAAATCCCCACTACCATCAAGATCAAATCCATAGACCGTGAAGACAAATAACACAATGAAGAAAATCACCCTCCAAACGAAGAAGATAACCAACCGATCAACACTTGCCATCCAATAAGTCCTCTAATCAACTACCAATCCTTACACGTTCTGATCTAATATAATTTCCCAATTAACTTTATGTCCTCTCTTTTTCTTCTTCATACTTACTTAAACCATAACACCGTTTAATCAATATCTATGTCTGATCCACATGATACAATTGGTTAAACTATTCTAATTATCAATTATTGATCTATTACCTAATCCTTTTAGTTAATCATTTCTTGTTATAATCCAAACCACCAGGTATTCCCAGACAAAAAAAACCACTTGATCAATTTACAGAAACTGTATTACAACCAAAAACCCACGCATGGCAGTGGCTTAAATCCAATAACTACACAATTCCAAATCCAACACAACAAACCAATCTAAATAGAGATTTTAAATCAAAACCTAACACTTAATTTTCTAGAAAACCTCATCCAAAACAAGGTGAACCATTCAAATGCAATCCCAAAACCAACCCACAGCTTACAAAAACAGCCCAATCATAGACATAATTTAATGTACAGTAGGTAGCAGGGAAACATTTAAATTGAAATACCAAAATTTCCATCACCCATAACTGAAGAAGGATTCTACTCACCCTAAGGAACTCACTGCAGGTCCCCAATTCTGTAGAATTCGAGTTCCAATATCAATCCTAGACCAATCTCTAGTCCTTGTTCATTCTGAATTTTGAAACACAAAATCAATTCAGAGACGACCTTGATATCTGTACACAATCAACCTATCAGCTTGTCAATCCAAATTCAGGGGACGTTCAACTCACCAGAACAACCACCGAAGGATCCCGCGACTCCGCTCCGTTCAAGACCCAATCTCCCGATCGTTACAGAGCAGAGATATTTTCCCTGGATCCACCATGGTATCAACATCCCTTCTCAAGTTTACCATAGATCTGATGCTAGAACCCAAGGAAAAAAAAATCGAAAGCTTACTCTAACCGAAGCCGCTGACGGTATCCTGGTTTCCTCCCTTGCCATCAACCTAAGGGCTCCCTTTGATCTCCGAAGCCCGACTAGGGGTAGACAAGGGTCGCAGGTAGAACGCTTGAGTGACAAGGAAGAAGGAGACGATGTCGATCTAGGTTTCCCGGTGGCTGGAATCGGGATCGAGAGGAGTCGAGTGAGAGAGAGAGAGAGAGAGAGAGAGAGAGAGAGAGGTGGCTTTCGGCGAGTCTGTATCACGAGAAGAGAAGGGGTGAGGGTATTGTGTGAGGGTGAACTTTGCACATAAAGAAAGGAACATTATCTTTTGGAAATAGTGGGAAGCTCAAGATTATAGGTAGAGGTACAATTGAGGTATCACCTACAATCATCATCCATAAAGTGCTTCTAATTAAGGATATGGAATTCAATTTGCTTAGTGTTAGTCAATTATGTGATGCCAGATATAAGGTTGAGTTTCATGCAAATAAATATTTGGTTAAACACAATAGCTCGAAAAATGTTATGTTGGAAGGGTATAGGAAAATAAATCTTTATTATATCAATCTTTCCTATGCTTCTAACCTTTCTACTAAGTGTCTTTTATCAAAAGAAGAAGAAGGATGGCTATGGCATAGAAGACTTGGACATATCAACATGAAGAACATAGCAAAGGTAGCCAAAATGGAGTTGGTTAAAGGACTACCAAAGATCAAGTATGTTAAGAATAAAATGTGTGATGCATGCCAAGAGGGCAAGCAATCTAAGTCATCACACAAAGGTAAAACTCTAACTAGTACTTCTTTACCATTAAAATTGTTGCATTTAGATCTCTTTGATTCATAGTACCCCTTCATTGATAGGAAATAAATATTGTTTGGTGATTGTTGATGATTTTTCTAGATACACTTGAGTTTACTTTATGAAACATAAGGATGAAACTCTAGAAATATTCATAGGATTTAGCAAAAGGAGTGAAAATGAGAAAAATCTTAAAATTAACCGAATTAGGAGTGATCATGGTGGAGAGTTTGAAAATTCAAACTTCTCTAGTTTTTGTTTAGAAAATAGGTACAAACATGAGTTTTCTTGTCTAAGAACACCTTAACAAAATGGGATTGTAGAAAGAAAAAATCGAGTCCTGCAAGAAGAGGCTAGAACTATGCTTAATGCATATTCTTTACCTAGTTATTTTTGGGCGGAAGCGGTAAATACCGCTTGTTATATCCAAAATCAAATTTTAATTCATCGATTTTTAGGAAAGACACCTTTTGAATTATGAAATGGGAAAATTCCTCAAATTCACTATTTTAAAGTGTTTGGTTGCAAAGTTTGTATCTTAAATACTAAAGATGATTTAAGAAAATTTGAGTCTAAGGCGGATGAAGGCATTTTAGTTGGGTACTCATCTACTAGTAGAGGATATAGAGTATACAACAAAAGAACTCAAATGATTGAGGAGTCATCTAATGTTGAATTTGATGAGTCTATTAGCACTTACCCTAGGAAATCTTCCATTGACAACGATATAGATGAAAGAAATCAAAACATTACCCAAGCAATTCAAAACTTACACTTAGGGGGTATTGATCAAGGGGGAGGAAGAAGTGCATTGGATGATGAAAGAGACAATAATCATCATGAAATTGATGAGCCCATAATTTCTAGGCCTTTAAGGCATTATCAAGATCATCCTATTGACCAAGTAATTGGAGATGTTGCACAAGGAGTAAGGACTAGATCCTATTTTAGAGAACATATTAGTCAAATTGCTCTAACATCACAACTTGAACCAAAATCGATTGATGAAGCCTTAAATGATACAGCTTGGATCCTAGCAATGCAAGAAGAGTTGAACCAATTCGAAAGAAGTGAAGTATGAAAATTGGTCCCAAGACCCAATGATAATACAATTGTCACAACAAAATGGGTGTTTAGAAACAAATTGGATGATCAAGGGAGAGTCACTAGAAACAAGGCTAGGTTAGTAGCTAGGGGTTTCAATCAAGTTGAGGGACTTGATTATGATGAAACTTATGCTCCCGTAGCTTGATTAGAGTCTATCCGGATCTTGTTGGGATAAGCCACCCATATGGATTTTAAACTTTATCAAATGGATGTGAAATCGATATTTCTAAATGGATTTATTAAGGAAGAAGTTTATGTTAAGCAACCACCCGGTTTTGAAAACATAGATTACTCAAATCATGTTTATAAATTAAAGAAAGTCTTATATGAGTTAAAACAAGCTCCCCGAGCTTGGTATGAAAGGCTCTCATACTTCTTAATCTCTAAGGGCTTTAGAAGGGGAACAATTGATCCAACCTTATTTCTAAAATCTAAAGATAAAGACATTTTTATTACCCAAGTTTATGTTGATGACATTATTTTTAGGTCAACAAATAATGAGTTTCTTCATGAATTCATCAAACACATGGAGAATGAGTTTGAAATGAGTATAGTTGGAGAGTTGACTTTCTTTTTAGGATTACAAGTCAAACAAACTAATGAAGGAACTCATATCTATCAATCAAAGTATGCTAAGGAAATTATCAAGAAATTTGGTTTGGAAAATGCTAAAGTAGTGTCTACTCTTATTGGAACAAATATCAAGATAGATAGTGATCATGAGGGAAAGTTAGTTGATCCAAAGCAATATAGAAGCATGATTGGTAGTTTATTATATCTAACCGCTAGTAGACCGGATATACTATTTATGGTAGGCATGTGTGTAAGATATCAATCTTGTGCCAAAGAATCTCACTTAGTAGTGGTAAAAAGAATCCTAAGATATATCAAGGGCACTCTCAATGTCGGTCTTTGGTATCCTAGAGCTCAAAATATTGATTTATTTGGGTACACTGAATCCGATTATGCGGGTTACAAATTGGATAGGAAGAGTACTAGCGATGGATGTCAATTTCTTGGATCTTCCCTAGTGAGTTGGAGTAGTAGAAAGCAATCATGTGTTGCTTTATCTACAACCGAGGCCGAATATGTGGCTATGGGTGGTTGTGTAGCTTAATTACTTTGGATAATGCATATCTTAGAGGATTATGAGCTTTATTACTCCAAGGTCAAAATTTTATGTGATAATGTGAGCACTATTAATTTGACTAAAATTCCGGTGCATCACTCTAGGATAAAACACATTAAAGTGAAGTATCACTTCATTAGAGATCATGTGGCAAGAGGTACCATTGAATTATAATATGTTGAATCAAAATCTAACCTGACCGACATATTTACCAAGCCTCTACCCAAAGCTGAGTTCACCTCTCTAAGGAGAGGACTTGGTATGTGTTTTGTAGAAGTATAACTTTAACTTTGTGTGATTTAATATTAAGGTAACACTTCAACATATCTCATAAAGACCCTAGGAGACCTTGCTTGTGTATTTTCTCATTTCATCTCATATTGCCTTGATTTATGATTGCATGAGATGTTAGGATGATACAAATGATTCACATATGCTTATGACATTTTGATGAGTTATTAGATGTATCACTTTAGTAATCATAGACCAACTATGGGGAAAGTAAATGTTTAATTAATAGACACTTGCCCTTAGATCATAGTTGGATATTTTAAAAGTATTGAAAATCATTCTATGTTCTACTTATGGTGGTATAGCTTTGAAAAACATATGGTGTCAAAACTAGGTTTTGAAGTCAATACATAACTTAAGTGTATGTCAATATTTTGCGGGTTGATCAAGAAATTCAAAAATATTTTGACTTTTGATGAAAACATATTTTTCCATATTAGAGGATATCAAAAGAAATATATTTACAAAATATCATAATTTTTCAAATTTTCTGATATTTTTCATGTATTTCTGAAATTCAGCATGGAAGCTTATTTCAGAGAACTAGTCGACTGGTACAGTTCGGTCCAGAAACTAGGGTCTTCGATGTATCAGTTGACTGGTCCTTTATCAGTCAACTGATAATTCTGTTTGCTCTATCAATCGATTGACTCATGGACCAGTCGACTGATGTCGCGTAACTTTAAAAGGATAACCCGCGCAAGGGCGGTCAAACCTAGGGTTTCAGCGTCGCCTCTCCTCTCCCTTAACTTCTCTAGCCACTACAAGGGTTCCAAAGTCCTTGGAATCTTATCCCTAGCCTTCCTCCACCTTGGATCTGAACCTAGGGCAAAGAGGAGCCCTTCTTGAGTCAAGTTCGTCCATCTTCTTCCATGCACCGAATGGTGCAAAGGTAACGGGTTGTTCACTTTGTTTTTCTCATTTATTCTATGATTTATGACTAACCCTCTATATTTTGCATGTTTACCTTGATTTTCCTCTTGGTCCTTCTTGGTACATGCATATGATATTTGCATCTTAGGGCTAGGTAAAAACGTAGGGTTGGTGAGAGAACTTCCCGACATCCTCCCATTGATCCTATAATACCTCGGTTCCGTACCGAGGCATGCCGGCAAAGATTTGAGCATACCAATTTTACCTTAATGAATTGTTGGTATCTAAATCGCTTCTATTTTGAGAAGATCACTTCTCATCTCATTGAGATCATCACGCATTATGGGTTGGATAAATTAGTGTACTACCAGCATTATATCAATATTGATCTCTGTAAAGAGTTTTATACCAATCTTGCTCTGATACCACAGGAACAAACAGGTTTCGAAAAGTAAAGGATCGACTTTCACTAATAGGTTACTAAGAACACTTAGCAAAGAAAGACTTATATTAGAAATGATAAGATTACAAACTTCCCAAGTAGAGCTCAGGTGATCTACCCATGCCCTGTAGGGGCTTATCTTCATGTCTTATAAAAAAGGTAGGTCGTGCTGTAAAGAATATTCACCCTTATCCTTTGTAGGCAGACGTATGTGCTGATGGGGCCCAATGAGCACCCAGCATTGTCTCACAACCTCTATATAAGACGCGAAGCTAAGCCCATTGGTTTTGTGACTGAGG
>JAGFNQ010005814.1:63560-107792 GCA_024364735.1 Boesenbergia rotunda
CTCTCTCTCTCCTCCTCCTCCTGGTGGATGATGCATAGATATGGCGTGCCTCAGATATTATGGTGTTGAGATTGTGTTTAGATTAGACATATTTTCCTATTATATCTCAAACACCATAAACGATATTGTAGTACTTTCTGTTTCTTGATTTTGGATCTTTGTAGTACTACCTTTGTGGTTATGTATGAACTTTTTATTTCCCTAGTATTGTTTCTATGGTTTGTCATTACTTTTGTTGTCTTCTATTGTGATTTGTGTTTTTAGAATACATGTTTCTTATGTTTATGTGATGGATTCTTGTTTGCCTTCTACCGAGATATTATGGTTTAAAGGGGAAGCGTATTTTCAGGGGGAGCTTCCTTTAAGGGGAGTTTCCTTTAAGGGAGAACTTTGATTATTTTTACTCCATCTATTTTTGTTGTGTGGCAAAGGGGGAGAATTGGATAAGTTAAGTTAGATGAGTTCTATGATTATTTATATATGTTAATGTTCAATGTTCTTTTTAATCATGATATATTTAAAGACCTAACTTAAACAAATTTGCCAAATATCAAAAAGGAGGAGATTATTGGTGCAATCATGCCCCAAATATTATTTACTTTTGATGTTTGGTTAAATGAGTTTAAGTTAGGCAATGTTGGTGATCTAACATGAAACTTGAGTTTAAATCCAGGTATGAAGAATTGGTAGAAGAAGACTTAGCACGACAAGGCCGAGAGAACCACTTCAAGGCAAGCGCAAGGATGAGGAGTCGAGAGCTCAAAAGCATCCTAAGGGCGCGAGGCTGATGGAAAGGATTGAAGGCTTGTGTCTACACAAAGGAAAAGTGGGACCTAAGATTTATTAGGTATCAGTCGACTGATGAGAGGATCAGTCGACTGATACGGTGGGTTAAGTCAACTGATAGTGGAATCAGTCGATTGCTTCAACAACAGAGAGATCAGTTGACTGGGTCAGGTCTCAGTCGACTGATAAGTGATCGTTGAAGGCTGACAGTAGAAATCAGACACTTTTTACAGTATCCATTGAAGCTCATCAGTCAACTGATGATATTGCCAGCCGACTGATGTCGAGGGTTATACAAAAGCAGATTTCAGAACTTGAAGAAGACACAACTTGATTCTCTCGATTTTTCTTGCTTGTTCTGAGATCTCCAAGCTTACACACTCTCAATCTCTTCCTCCAAAATGATTCTAATCTTTTAAGAGGAAGAGGTCATCTTGTAAGGGTTTCTCCACCTTCAAGCTTGATTTGAAAAGGAGAAAAACATAATGGAGCTTGGTTGTGTGGGTGTGGATCCTTGGATTAGTCATCTCAAGGAGGTTGAGACCAAGTAAATCAAGGGAGTTAGCATTGCCTTCATTATTTTTCTTTTTGTCTATCTTTTTCTTGTGCTTTGGCTAATGTTTTGTAGACAAAATCGAAGAGAAGCTATCACCCCCTCTAGATAGACGTAAAGGTCCTAACAAAACTTAGCCTCTCGGCCGCTTGATAACACAAGGCCGCCCGAATGCTCGGGCGCCTAGTACTTGGGTGCCCGACAGCCCAAGCGCACATATGCTCATGGGCGCCCGACAGTGGCTATTTTCGTCAGCAGCCGCTGACCATTCTCTAGCCTGTCTTCCGGTCTTCTTGGGTGATTTTCGGTCAACCGGAGTTAGGCTCACTCAAACTTGACTCCGGCCTTTCGCCCCTCGAGCGTCCTTCCTCTCGACTTCTCGTCCCTCGGACGCCGGGCGCATCCTTCTTAAATATCGAATTTTTAGGGGTTGAAAAGGTAAATTTCGAAAAACTTAGGGCCTAGTTGGAATTTTCCAAACATAGAGGGCTTTATTGCAAAAGCCAAAACTATTGAAACCCTAAACATCTCACGAAATCACATTCGGTTGTTTCTTCCTCTGCCCCGACACCGACCCCTCCTCACGCGCGAGCGGTTTCGCCCCAACGCCACCATTGTTTCTACTCCTCCTCTTCTTCTTCTTTCGTATTCTCTGGCACGCACGAAGAGGGGCATCCTAACCTTCTCCGTCTTCCTCCTTCTCCGACCGTGTTTGGCTCTCCTCGAGGTGATCCTTTGCGATGATCATCTGCTCACGCCGAGAGCTCGATCTAGGGTTCAAGGGAGGGTTGTGACGTTTGTTTTCTATAGGCCACTGATCTTGTCAGATTTCGAAGCCGAGAAGTTTGTGTGTGTGTCAACAATAGGTAAGGATTGTATCAAATTGGATTTGTGATGTGGTAGTTGATGGGACTTAGGTTTAAGGTATTGTTCTTGGGGTTTTCTGTGTTGAAATTCTTGGTTTTGAATTGGGTTTTGTGTCTTGGATCTCTGACACAGATTTTTGATCTGGTTTCATCTTGCCGTGGGGTTCACAGTAGGTTTAGGAGTGGAGATGGATCGGCTGCGAAGAGTACAATTGCCCAAGTGGTGTTAGACGTTGGTTTGCTAACATATAAGAGCTTCATAGTGCATTTAGTTCAATACATCACTAACTTCAGTACATTTGAGGTGTATGTTAATCTTGGTTTGCTTGTGATGCTTTTCTGTATATTTTTTCAGTTTAAGCATGTTTTAATCGGTCTTGTAATAGTTGTTGACGTAGGGTGTTGAGTGGATATTTTGTAGAGTTTTACATGTGAATCTATGTAAGTTGCAGGATGGTGTTTTTGATTTGTTTTGCTTAACCGTGAGCTACATGGGTTGTTAGATGTGTATCATGGCCAGGTGCTACATTTTGGGGTTTGTCCTTGTTGGGATTAGGTTTTGATATTGTGTATAATGATAGATTGTTGGGGTTTAGTTAAATGGTTGGATTCCATGGGGTTTTTATAGATTGTTGGGGTTTAGTTAAATAGTTGGATTTTATGGGGTTTTTATAATGCTCTATTGAGAACTATCATGCAGGATTTGATTATATGGAGATTAAGTACTTATTTGGGGATTTAATTAAATATATGTTGTAATTAGGATGGTCCTAATCATGTCTAGTATTTTGTTTAGTTAATTTAATAATTTTATAATTAGCTAAACTTTATCATTGATACAGGACCTTGATTCGGACTCGTTCAGTTGATCGTGGAAGGTTCTCGTTTACGAACTTCTACAATTATAAGGCGAGTACTTCTCCTTTGTACTCGTGTAGTTCGTTTATCTTAATGCATGACTTATTATGTCTTTATAGGTCTGCTTGACCTTGATCTTATTGTTGTTATTTTATATCGTCGTTGATACCTTTCTTCGTTGATCTTCGAGTATTCAAAAATTTCATATCCGTACAGTCTCCTGTTGAATTTTTGTTCTGTAAAGTACCGCTTGTACGCGAGTACCTGGAGGTTCATTAGACATAACTAGGTTTATTTGACATTAAAAGTATCCTACCTAGTGGTTTAGTTGCATGTTCGTTGGTTTCTGGTTGGCTTCTTGTTGGTTCTTAGTTGGTTTCTGATGCTTGTTGTTTCTATCGGCGCATCATTGATTTTCAGTTATTCGTGCATCACTCACCGTTGTTTCAGAGGGATATTAGAGCAGTTGATAGCTCCCCCTTTATTCCGGGGTTTGGAGCAGTTGGCTCCCCAGCATTTATATGAGCTATATTTGCTGCATTTGATTGACATGCATGTATGTTTTGATATTGTGATATCATGAGGTTTTCGTACATGCTTAGTTGTCGTTTTGCTTTGTGCCATGTTGTTTTGATATGTTATACATGTTTAAGTATTCTTATATTTCTTAGAGATTGTACCTGTTGTTTTCTCTACTTGTACAGCTTGATTATGTCATGCTATTGTTTGTTCTTATACCCGCTTAGTCCGCCCGGACTCACCACCCCTGCTTCCTATTTTTGTTTCAGGTAGCAGGTAGTGGCATTACTTGGAGCCAGGAGAGGATTCAGTTGCCAGTCCCACGTTTTCGAGGTTGTTTCCATATTGGGTTATTATCGCAGTTATTTCTGCATTTTCGTTGTTTCCGCATTTTTATTTCCAAGATTGGATTTGTTTTACTAGTCTGATAATTGCCTTAGAAGAGTTCTGTTTATTTCATATTATGCCGGTATGTTTCTTGTGGACGTTCTTTGGAGTTTTCTTTTCTTTTGGTGTCTGTGGGTTTACGGAGTTGTTTTACGAGGTTTATCTGTATTTTACAGATTTGTATATTTTTGCGGAGTCTTTTTCTTGATATGGTTGCGTATGGTTGTGTTTTGAGACTTGACAGCGACAAGATCTCTCCCAGCGACAGGAGGTATATCTCTTTGGAATTTTATTCTCATACTTGTTGTATTCATTTTCTGGTGTAGGGTTGGTTGGATGTGTCCTAGTTCTTGGGATTTGTCTTCTAGATGGTTGCAGTTTTCCATTTTACAGTCCTAACAAAGATTTTCAGATCAGCTCCATTGTAGAACAATAATTTGAGATAGATGGTTCCATTGAAGAAGCTATATAGTTGGTGAGATTGCTTGGACTTGAGATTAAGTTTATATTGGGGAAGCATCATCGTAATGTGGGTGTTATTTAGTACCATGGATGCTCCCACATTTATCATGTACAAAGAAACATGAAAGTCTTCCTAAGTTATTAGTCATAAGTGGTAGACATGGTGGTCAATATGTGGAATATAAATGTGTCCATTGAAAAGTGGTAAAATCCTGTACTTTGGTCACATGAAACCCACATCTTGCTCGAATATCTATTTTATCCAGTGACCATGTTCAGATGATATACTGGAATGTGCAATATGGCACACTAATTCTATTTGATTATTTTATGCATTAGTAGGAGTTTATAGTTATCTTCTTTTTATTGATAAATCCTATGCTTATATAGTATGCCTTCCCATGTTCTAGTTGTTATCTGTTGAGATTATTGAGGCCTATGATACGTTTTCCTTTTCATATGAAAATATAATTTTGGTTGGAAGTCACACATGATGAGATCCTTTAGACACAGTGTTATTATGCCATTTTGTCTCCGAAGACTCTAAACTAAAGTTATGATCATTTCTTACTTGCTGCTCTAAAATCGTTTTTCATAATTGTTAAACCTTCAAAGTGTCTTGTGTATTCTACAAAATTCTAATAATCTTTTCAGTTTTCTCAAATTCCATGGGTGAGTTTGTATTTAATACAAAGTCAATCTTGTTTAAGGAATTAAGCTATGGTTTGCATAGTTTTCCAAGTTGTTGACCTCATGAACCAAGTCTGATGGCCAGATTGAACTTGAAATATTACTACTCTGAATTGACAAAAGAAGACTTCAAATTACACGGAATATTATTTAACCTATTTATTGAATCATTTTAGTAGTTTTTCGGAGCTGTATTTTCTACTCCACATTATGACTTAGCAAAGGTATTGTCTTGGTGTGTTAGTTTGCTTATGCTTATTTATAATTCATGCGTGCCTGGTATTTTTGGATGCTATAACTATAGCTTCATCTATATAGATCCATCAGTTTTATTACTCAGACTTGGGTTCGAGTATCTAACAAGGATAATGGTTTCAACAGCCAAGCATGTGAATTTTTTTTCCAATAGTCCGGGTATGTAAATAAATAAATAAAAAAAATAGTCCATTTACAATGCATGCATTAAGACGATTAAAAACCAATCCCTTCTTTATAACCAACTTATTCAAGCACCATTATTTTCCGAATGCTAGATACATAGCTGCAACAATAGGATCAACATGCTAATAGTAAATGAGGGTGAGGGTTGATATTAAATAGTCAAGAAAATACTTAGTTCGGATTTTTCCGTCGGAGACAACTAAATTATGGTTGGAACATGGTAGCATGATGTAGCTGAATCAAACTCTTTGGTTGGGTTTATATGTCAAAAAATTCAACTAGTATCAATCCAAATCATTTTTGAATAAAACTAAGCTAATCCCTTATTGATTCTGATTCAGACAACTAGTTTGAATTTTCTTGATATGTTAAACACTAAGTGGATAGGAATGTATTTTTTTTTTAAGAAACATGGGACAATTGAAATAGTTTCAGCTATGGGTGGATTTGTAGAAGTCGCAACTAGGAATTATCTGGTTAGGTGCTACCACATGCTAAGTGAGATGATTAAGTGACTGGATGTAATGGCTGGTAATCTAGTAACCAAACTTATGGGTTGTATTGGGTTCTTGTAAATGTATGGAGTATTTGAATCAGTTTGTTATTATTTTTATCGATGACATCCTGATTTACTCCCGTTTCGAGAAGGAACATGCGTGCCACCTTCGCATCGTTCTGGAGATGCTCCGATGGGAGCAGTTGTATGCAAAATTTAGCAAGTGTGCTTTCTGGTTGTCTTCTGTGGGTTTTCTCAGACACGTTGTTTCCAGTAGAGGTATCTCAGTAGATCCCCATAAGATCGAGACTGTCACCAGTTGGGAGCATCCAAAGTCAGTTCAGGAGGTGCGCAATTTTCTCGGATTGGCTGGTTATTATCGACGATTTGTTGAGGGGTTTTCCAGCATCGCTTCACCATTGACACGTTTGACCAGAAAGGCGTGAAATTTGTTTGGACAGACGCTTGCGAGACCAGTTTTCAGGAGCTCAAACGGTGATTGGTGTCTGTGCCTGTATTGGTGTTACCTTCAGGTGAGGATGGTTTTGAACTCTATACTGACGCATCACATCAGGGTTTGGGTGCAGTTTTGATGCAACATGGATGGGTAGTCTCTCATGCTTCCGTCAGCTGAAGGAGCATGAGAAGAACTATCCAGTTCATGACA
Organism: Boesenbergia rotunda; assembly: GCA_024364735.1. Lineage (NCBI taxonomy): Eukaryota > Viridiplantae > Streptophyta > Magnoliopsida > Zingiberales > Zingiberaceae > Boesenbergia > Boesenbergia rotunda. Next base: position 70,286 of record JAGFNQ010005814.1, read on the forward strand.
TAGAGCTTGTAGTCATTATTTTTGCCCTGAAGATATGGAGACATCATCTCTACGGCATCACGTTTGAGATTTTCACGGATCACAAGAGCCTCAAGTATTTATTCACTCAGAAGGAGCTGAATCTTCATCAGAGGCGATGGATGAAATTCTTGAAGGATTATGACTGTACCATTAGCTATTATCCAGGGAAAGCTAATGTGGTTGCAGATGCACTGAGTAGAAAATCCCGGAGTGTTCTGGCTTATCATCGGGTTATGGTCACAAACTTAATTCAGAGCTTCTCAGAGTAGGAGCAGGATCAGACAGAGAAAGGGTTATTAGTGACTATGGTTGCTCAGTCTTCGATCTGGACGAGGATCAGAGAAGCTCAGGCTAGTGATCAACATCTGCAGTTCCTAGGCAGCCGGAGCAGATGGTATTCTGCTTTTCCGTTGGCCACAAAGTCATCCTGTTCCTTCTTAGTCCACTGACTTTCGTCTTTGGGTTTGTTGTCGGCGTCCTTCGGAGCTACAAAATCGTTTTTCATTATTAAAATTAAATCAAAATCAATTTTGAAAAAAAACTGCATTTTGTGCTTCCAACTCGCGAACTCCCCCTCAAACTTTGGCGGGTAAATGACTGGTCCGACCATTTTATTGTTGCTTCAGATGACAGTTAGTCCTTCTGGAGCGTCCTTGCTCTAATACCAATTGAGGGTGATTGAAGGTCGCCAAGAGGGGGGTGAATTGCCCCTGAAAAGGAAACACAATATTTTGTTTTGAACTTAACAAAGATGTTAGTTAGGACACAAATATCATAAATAAATAAAGCAAACAATAAATAAAGAGGCAATCTGATTTACTTGGTTTGCAATCGAGGATGTTACTAATCCAAGGCTGAATATGACTCGATTCTCCCGAATATAACTCCTTCGGGCGGAGAAGCTTCTTACACGTGGAAAGCTCAGAAAAAGAAAGAGAAACTATTCTAAACTTGTTTGCTAATGCTTGGAATATATTCAATGAATGAAACTGAGCTTCAGGGGTCTATTTATAGCCCCGGTAGGAATTATCCATTTGTTGACGTGGTAGTTGTAGGGCGCTCGAGAGCTCTTGGGCACCAGACACATGGCCTGATGCTTATCTAGAAAGCAATGTTCGCAAATGGCTAAAATGTAGCCTCTCGGACGCCCGATAGCACAGGGGTGCCCGATAGCACAGGGGTGCCCGATAGCACAGGGTGCCCGATAGCACAGGGGTGCCCGATAGCACAGGGGCGCCCGAGTGCTCGGGCGCCTAGTACTCGGGCGCCCGACAGCCCAGGCACCCGTATGCGCACAGGCGCCCGACAATGGCTGTTTTGGCCAGTAGCCGTTGACCATTCTCTAGCTGTCTTCCGGTCTTCTTGGGTGATTTTCGACCAACCGGAGTTAGGCTCACCCGAACCCAACTCCGACCTTTCGCCCCTCGAGCATCCTTCCTCCCGGCTCTCGTCCCTCGGACGTCGCACGCATCCTTCTCGTTCCACCGGCATACTCTTCCGCAAAGCTCTGCATCCCTCGGATGCACCGAGCCCGTCAGCTCCCTTTCCGTGCCATCCTACACGACCGCTGCATCTTCCGCTCAACTTCCTGCGCTCTTAAGTTCCTGTACACTTAGACACAGAAATTAAATACACCAGGACCTAACTTAAATCGATTGATCATATCAAAACCAACCTGGGGTACTTACATTGAGGACTCGAAGAGGCCACGACGCGATTTGGGTGATTGTTGATCGATTAACCAAATATGCGCATTTCCTGGGGATTCAGAGGACGGATTCACTATACAAGCTGACAGAGCTGTACTGCCGCAAGATTATCAGATTGCACGGCATTCCTCTAAGTATCATATCAGACAGAGACCTGCGTTTTACATCACGATTTTGGTAGAGTTTGCAGCAAGCTATGGGTATAGAGCTCCAGTTCATTATGACTTTTCATCCGCAGATAGATGGTTAGTCAGAGTGTACCATTCAGACTTTAGAGGATTTGCTAAGATCCTGCGCTATAGACTTTGGAGGCAACTGGGAGGATCACCTGCACTTAGTTGAGTTTGCCTACAATAATAGCTATTATTTGGCTATCTAGATGGCACCATTTGAGGCGTTGTATGGTAGGGTTTGCAGGACACCCACCCTCTGGGAGGAGGTTGGGAATCTCAGCTGTTAGGGACTCAGAGTATTTAGCGTGACATAAAGCTAGTCCGTACTATTAGACGCAGGATGTCAGAGGCTCAGGATCGCTAGAAGAGTTATGCAGATAGGAGACACAGACCCTTGAAGTTCTTCGTGAGCGATTACGTATTTTTACAAGTATCACCTATGAAAGGGGGTGAAGAGGTTTGGTTTGTGAGGTAAGCCAACTCCACGCTATATTAGGTCTCTCCAGATTTTGGAGCGAATCAGGGCAGTAGCTTACCGTCTAGCATTACCATCGTCTCTCACTGGAGTTCACGATGTGTTTCATGTTTTCATGCTAAGAAAATATGTATTGGATCCTACACATATATTATCAGAGGTACCAGTCACACTTTAGCCAGACGTGACCGATAACTACCATTTTGCTGATAAATCTAGGCTTTCAAATCCATGTTTTGATTCACTTTTATATGCTTAAGTTTGCATTTACATTAGGTTTCATGAATTCTTTCTATTTTGGCTTTAGATACAATTCTTTCTATATTTAAGATGTTTTGGCACTTAATTTTGAATCTAATTTTGTAGGCTTCAAATGACCATGGACCTAGATCAAATTGGACCAAACTTGAGCCAGAATTGGATCCGGATCAAGACGATCAAGCCTTGGATTAATATGAGTCGTCCGATCAAGGAATGGCAAGATCTGAGCCATCTATCAACTTCTGATCAATCCGAGTTCAAGATAGAGTCAATCATGACCACAGATCAAGATCTAAAAATTTCATCCAAATCAGAAGTCATCTGACCATCGGATCAATCTTCAAGGAGTTTCAACCATCCAAGCAAGAGAAGAGAAGATCTGAGCCATCCGCCACAGATCTGATTGATCCGAGCTAAGGAGAAGTAGATCAGAGCCATTGATCAAGATCTGGAAGGTTTGGTTCAGATCGGAGAAGATCCGACCGCCGGATGAAGCTGGGACAATCTCAGTCGTTCGTTGCTAACCAATATAACAGCTTTCTCCGATCAGATCTGCATCGTCGTCGCGAGGTCGCGAGTCGCCAGTAGCGTAGAGTTCATCGAGTTCTTTGTTTTCTTCATCGTTTTTCCTAGTTTTTTTCTCAGATCGCGTGCACGACCACATCGGATTCAGATCTTCTCAAGTTTCAGATCATCGAAGTAAGTCTTCTTGTTCAGTTTTGCTAACCAATTCTCGCAGCTGAGAGGAGCAAAGGGGAGGGTATCGTCGGAGTTCCATTCCATCGATTGCTTCCACTTGATCGCGGGTTTTCATCGACCGAAGCTGAAGGATTGTTAGGAGGGGTTCTCCGACGTTGTTCTGAAGGTTTTGGCTCGATCGCGAATCAGCGCGTCAAGAAGAAGAGTTCGGCTTCAGCTATTGACCGATCGTGGTGACCGGACAGAGTTGCATCTGATCGGTCCCGTGACCGATCATAAGAGGACCTGATCGGTCGGTTGACCGATCAGGAAGGCAATCTTATAGCAAATTGATCCAGGGAGTTTTCCTTCGTTGGTTTTTGAGCTAGGGGGTTCATGTTGGAGCAATCGGCCCTAAGATGGTCCGGAGTGACCATGGGTTTTGATGTTTGGGCAAAGGGTTTAAGTTAGGTTTACCCTTGTATTTGATATGCGTATGTTGAGTGTGCAAGTTGTACAGGTTACGCATATGGACCTGACTGGACGGCCTCAGAACCGTGAAGGATGGCATGGAGGCCAGCTGGAGGCTGGCGTGCGCATCTGAGGGACCATGGAGTGCAGGGACGATGAGCTGATGGGCGCAGACTTCGAGGCGTACGTGAAGGGTGGTATGGAGGCAAGCTGGAGGCTTGCGTGTGCATCCGAGGGACGAGGGCCGAAGATGAAGAGGGCGCGAAGGCAACAGTCGAGGCTGCGGAGGAGGAGTCAGTTGAGTCGTGAGGGTCGAGTGCTGTGTGAATGTACTCGGGAAGGGATTCAGCTAGGGACCAGTCGACTGCCCTGGGGGCAGTCGACTGGTAGGTGGCTGGTGAGCTGGCAAATTCGAACGTTGGGAGTGTCAACGGTCGAATTTGGCTAGCACCAGTCGACTGCCCTGGGGGCAGTCGACTGGTAGCGAGAAATCAGCCCTGAGTCCTATTTAAAGAGGACTTCGTGGTGGCTGAGTTTCTTGACGAAACTTGCTTGGATATGGCAAGTTAGTAGTCTTGTATACTCAGGAAGTGTCCTTGGTGTTGTGGCGAGGTTTCTCCACCCACAAGGAGCGATGAGTTCTAGCCGGAGGTTATCCGGGGGTTGATCCACCGACGGATTGTTGGATTAGTCACCCGACCGGGGTGGATACCAACTAAAATCGTCGTGTTAGCATTGGTTAGTGATTTTATTATTGTTTTACTATTATTTCCGCTGTGCAAACTAATCGTGTAGGAACAAGAATTCGGCGAAACGCTATTCACCCCCCTTTAGCGTACAGAACGATCCTAACAGTTCATATCTCATCTTTTGTGTGGCGGCAAAGGGAAGTCTTGTCGAGAAACTGATTTGATGTTCTAATTAGGATTATTTTGGTTTTAAACATGTATTTCTTTAAGTTGTTAAAGCTTGTTTCTATACACTTCAAGTCAAGTTCCTTAAGCAATGTTTTGTTCTAACTTTCATTGTCTTGCCATTAATTCTCTTCAATTAGTTCTTAAATTTCAATTCATCGTTTGAATTTAATTGCTTAGTTGTTAACTAGGTTAAGTTCAGTTTCTACAACTTCATAAGTCATTTCTGCTTAGTTAAGTCTATTTCATTCCGAATTGCTATTTCATATTGTCAATTCCCTATCGCAAAAACCCCATTTTATTAGAAAACCCAAAACATTAAATGACACTAACTTTCAAGCTAGAATTAAACATTCACAACTAGTCCTTGGAAAAATACGACCTGAGACCCTTCTACTACACTTTAATTTTGTTAGCCAAGGGTTTTCAGTTTATAAATATCTAAATTTGAGGCTCATCGTGACACTTGTATTGGGCTTACACATCAAATTTTTGATACAAACTTCATTGTAGCTGTTTTCTGACCATACATTTCACCAATTCTGTGTAGCCAATTTAGCTTCCAATTCAACTTCAAATTCGGATTCATTCCTTGGCACAGCATCACAGATTCTGGGTTTATACAGAAATGTTTAGTTGTTTCCTCTCAATTCCCATTCACTACTATCATTTTTTTTTCTTCTTTCTTTCTTTTGGATTGTGTCTTTGATACTTCCTTCATTCCAATTTCTTTTCCACTTAATTCTTCATCTTGAGCACAGATTTTTCTTCTTTTTCTTTTCTTTACAGCAGTGAAAATAAGACTTCACTTCCCTTCACTAATCAAATCATTGCAACTCATCTTGACACAAAATTCCTTCAAGTTGGCACATTTGCTTGTATGTTGCCGAATGCACTCCCCCACACTTAAACTTTTGTCCGTCTCAAGCAAAGTAACATCAAGAAACATCAAAGTACCCAAGTCCATGGAAAATGTTATGATGAACATGAAAATTAGAGAAAGGAAAAATAGAATAAAGAGTGTATCAAAAAGGAATCTTGCAAAAATTGATATGAAAATATGGGGGAAGGAAATAAAGTGATTCACCTCTATAAACATGGTCCAAACATAGAAATATAGTTTTGAAAGAACCTAAGCAAATTCTAGAGTACAATCACATGTGTGTACCTCAAAAAAAAAAATAGGACAATCCTCACTAGGTAAAAGAATTCATCTCAAGTCATCAATCTAGAGTCCATAACTAAGTAGTACTCAAGCATCCAAGAATTTTCATCCATTGGCTCAAATCCTAAGTTTTAACAACCAAATTTAATTTACTTTCAAAGGACTCTAAAATGATATAAGAAAATCTAGATGGATACATTTATTCCAAATCATGCAAGAAATAAAATGTCAAAAGGATAAAGTGGTATCTACAATGAATCTTTATTCTCTCTACACTACCCAAGCATTTATTAGCAAGAAATGAAAGTGATATTTACAATGAAATAAGAGTGTAAGAAGAAAACAACTCCCCTTCAAGTTAGGTAGAGAGCACGTAGCATCCATCTTGGGAGAATTATCCTCATGTGATCAATCTCATATTGCACAGATTTCCCCCTCATCAACTTAGCATAAGTAAATTCCGGTGGTCGGAGACGATTAAGGTTCAGAATCCAATCTTTGGGTAAATAGTTAAAAGTCAAAGTAAATTCAACCCCTCCCACTACATGCTCTTTAGAAGTCCTTCCGGGAGATTGTAGGCTATTAAGTTTGAGTATCCACTCGAGAAGCCTACGGGATCCTGCAAAACCATTAAAAGAAAATACCTTCCGCACGCATGCAGGGTAAGAAAGGAATGAAATATAAACAACCTCTACATAGAATGTATCCAGAAATGCATCACATCCAGTAAAATCAATCTTCGGTACCTCTATTAATTTTTCACAAACAGTATCCACATAGAGTATATCAAGAAATTTATCACATCCAACAAAATTAACACTAGGTACTGTTGGTGCAGGCAACACCCAAGTCGAACCTGGATTTTGATAATGGCAACGGGTTCAAAAGTTAAGATATTATGTTGATCTAACATGTTCACTAAGTATACAGGAATAGAAGCCCTAGGTACACTAGGCACGAAGTCCTGGTCGAGGACTGGGCACTAAGCCCTGGCAAGGAGCTGGGCACCGAAAACCTGCTCGAAAGGTGGACACGAAGTCCTGGTCGAGGACTGGGCACTAAGGCCTGGCAAGGAGCTGGGCACCGAAGACCTGCTCGGAAGGTGGGCACGAAGTCCTGGTCGAGGACTGGGCACTAAACCCTGGCGAGGAGCTGGGCACCGAAGACCTGCTCGGAAGGTGGGCACGAAGACCTGGTCAGATGCATCGGGCAAAAGTCCAACCGGAGGAGCCGGTTGGCAAAAGGTAACCTCTGCTGAGAGGAGTAGGTGAGGACGCGTTCCCCGTCGAGGGAACAGTAGGCATCGGCTCGACCTAGGGCTCCATTTGGGAGACCCGAAGTCAGAACCAAGACAGCTACGGCTGTAAAATGCACTAACATGCTTGCTTTGTTTTGTTTGGCACTAACCCTGGATGCAAGACCGAAGGAACGAGTTTCTGCAGCTCAGAACGCCCCAAAGGAGAGGGGCAGCAGCTGGGATGGGCGCCCGGGAGGTCCCGGGCGCCCTAAGTCAAAGCCAAACAAGAGTTAAGCAAGAAAACGCTTCGGTAGCACACTGGGTCGGGCGCCTCCTTGCTCCCAGGAGCCCCGGATGCTCTGGGCGCCCTGGGCTCAAGCTAACAAAGCGGATAGAGTTTATCCAGCCGAGAAGCCAGCAGATTGAGTCAACCCGGGCGCCCCTGCTTCCCGGGCGCCCCCGTCAAACCTCGAGCCTGATCCTGGAGGGATAAAGGCTGACCGAGAGTTGGGCGGATCGTGTGACACGTGGAGGGCGCCCCCAATGTCTCGGGCGCCCTCAAGTGCACTATATAAGGGGCTCGACCCCCAAGACTTCCAGACACAGTTTTCCAATGCCTCAGTACTTTTTGCTCAAGCGCCCTGCTCCAGAAACTTCTGATCTAGAGGTTCTAGCGCCGACGACGACCCTACGCACCGAAGAACAATCTACACCGGGCGTCGGTAACGAAGAGTTAGTTTTTAATTGTATTCTTACTGCACTATTACTGTACAACTTCTTGTAAGAACTTGCACGATTATAGTATTACCCGCAGTAAACGGACAAGGACCGTGGGCCTTGGAGTAGGAGCCGACCGCGACTCCGAATCAAGTAAATCCTTGTGTTCGCGTTTGGTTTTCGCGTTAATTTTCCGTTGTGCATTCTCTCTCCAAATCCGAAATGGTTTACGATATTCACCCCCCCTCTATCGTATTCTCTCGATCCAACAAGTGGTATCAAAGCGGGGAAGCTCAAATTTGGTGCAACCACCAATTTGAGAATTTTTCGAATTTTCTTCGAATTGTTCTTATTTCTTTTTCGAATTCTTTATCGTTAATCGAGACCGGTGCAACACCACTCGATAATTGTTTTCTCTTTTTCCCGCACTACTAATCCAAGACCAAGTCTTGGGACATTTCTTCTTTTCTCTCTTGTTCAGTAATTTCTAAATGGCCATGCAAGAGGGCTTCAGTATCGCCAGACCACCGCTCTTCAGTGGGGAGGATTTCTCCTACTGGAAGAGTAGGATGGAAGCCCACCTGAAAACTCAGGTGAACATGTGAATAATAATCCAGTTCCGACTGGAAATTCCGAAGAATGCTGACGGAGTGCCACAATCCTACACCGAATGGGATACCGCCCTCAAAAGAAAAATTGAAGCTGACGCCCAAGCAACTCAAACACTTCAATGTGGTCTAACCAAAGAGGAGCTGAACCGGGTAGGTCCATTCAACAGTGCAAAAGAACTCTGGGGTAAGCTAATTGAGTTGCACGAAGGAACCTCCGACACCCGGATCAGCAAGAGGGACCTACTACTGAACAAGCTGTACACAATCAAGATGAACGACGGCGAAACAGCAGCCCAGCTTCACGCCAGAATTCAGGAACTGATGAACGGACTACACACAATCGGTCACAAGGTAGAAAATCGTGACCTGATCAGGTATACCCTTAACGCTTTCCCAAGAAACACCTTGTGGGCATCTATGTTAAATGCGTACAAAGTTTCAAGGGACTTGTCTAAAATTAAATTAGATGAACTATTTTCCGAACTTGAATTACATGAGCAGACTAACTGCACTCTGGCCGAGAAAGGCATTGCCTTTATTGCAGGAAAAACTGGAAAGATAACCAAGAAGAAGCCTCAACCTGAGCCCGAGTCTGAGTCAGATCCAGACTCAGAAGACAGCGAAGGAGATCGTCCCAAGCTGGTCCGGCTTGCCCGGAACTACTACAAGGAATTGAAAAATCAATCCAACGGAAGAAAGGTCAGCCGAAAGAAGGAAGATCCAGCTGAACCAGCTAAGAACAAATCAAGTGTGACTTACTTCGAATGTAACAAAAAGGGACATTTCAAATCGGAATGCCCTAATCTAAAAGAAGCCAAGAAAGCAAGAAGAAAGAAGGCTCTTTGACGGACCCGAATCTACTAGATTAAATTATCACGAGTTGTGGGACCATCAGAATTTAAAATTTATAAATGAAAGCTGGAAACCCTTTTTACAATCAAAAGTATGAAAATGTAATATAGGGGTCACAGGTCGTATTTTTCTTGGGGACTAGTTGACGTTGTTTGATTCAAGCTCGTATTTATGTGTCGTTTGTGTTTTCGGGTTTCAAATAAAACTTGGGTTTTGGGTTGCTATTAGAAACGAAAATGCAATGAAATGAAATGGCAATTAAAATGGAGGAAACCAAACTAGTGATAGCAAAGGATAACTCAATCAATGGAAAACTTAATCTATTAAAGCACTTAATCACTTTGGAAGTGAATCTGATTTCGAATTGCAACACAAATGTTAACCACCAAAACAACACAGCAGCCTAAAACAGTTCATACAAATTCAATCTTGAGGTTTGACTTGATACCAAGAGGGATACAAACTTGTATGCATGTAACAACTGATGTGCCAAAAGCTGACGTGCCAAAAACTTGCTGAAATTGTGAGATAACTTCACTTGATGCTAATTACAGACATTCACTAAACTGTAGAAGTATTAACTACATTGCAGAAATAACTCAGCTTGCTTAGGACTGAAATTCGCAGCAAACTGAATGCTAAGCAAGCTGAATTCAGATGCAATATCACACTAATAACCAGGTTAACTTCAGGAATTAAGTCTTGCAATAATTGAATGCTAACAATATGTTATCAAGAATGGAAACTGAACACAACTCAGCTATGGCCAGCTGATACGCAAGCAGAAATCAGATACAAAGTTCAGAAATAGGATATGCTGAAATTAGGAAATAATGTGCAACCATTCAGCTTATGGCTTGGGCGCAAATCACAAACAACTAAGATTAATTGCACTGATCGCAAGCAAGCTATTGAATGCAGAATTAAAAGTTCAGTTATCAACTTATCTGCCAAAACAGATTGACTGCAGAAATGAAGAGCAGGAAATCAGAGCATTGGAAATTTAGAAATTTGATGCAGAGTTGATGCGCAAGAAAAACAAGAATTAAATACAAGGTAAACTAAACAATTGAAATGAATGCTCAAACCAAGAAGAACTAATGCAACTGACTCAAACTCAGAACACAAAACTGCACACTACAGAATCCACCTGATACGCAAGCTGGAGCTGCTGAATTTGGCAGATTTCAGACATGAACAAGTTTCAGAATTGAAATTATCTATGAACCGAACTTGGATAAACTAAATTCACACCCTAAATGTGATTTTTTAATTGCAGGAAATGAACTAAACACTAAGCAAATTGAAAATAAGCTACAAAAGACTTGAAACTGAACTGACATTCAAAACAGGGCTGATACGCAACCAATAAGATGGCACGCAAGCTTTCAAGCTAAAATTAACTGAAATTAAATGCAATCTATCACTACACAAGTTCCTTAACTACTCAACTTGAAGATTGAAGCTAAATTACAGCTAAACAATTAAGAAAACGAGATTAACCAAATCTGAAACCAACAGAACCGAAATTACTGCAGTAATGGAAATTACAGCTACAAAAACTGAATGAAACTAAATTATCTAGCTACTCCTCAACCATCCTCAACTCAAGAGCTCCTTGGTCGTCAATCAAGGGAGAACCTCGGACCCGCAAGCTCAACAAATCAGTGAAGATCTTCTCTGCTACCGAATCGAATCATATTTTGCCCAAACTGAAATTTAGCTCTGAATTCTTCAAACTCGCTGTGGTGGCTTGCGATTTGGATTTGGGAGTGACCGAGACTTCCCAGGGAACCCCTCTGGTCAGCTTGGATGCAGTGGAAGTGGAGCACAGCTGAGTTTGTTGAAGTCGGATAGCAGACTGCCGAAACCTCGCGCAACCTTGCTATTGAGCAAGAATCCAATCTGAAACCTCACTGAGAACTCTTCACTAACCTAGCCCTTGCTCTGATGATGAAATTGAGGGATCGCGCCTCCTTTGATGAAGAAAAATTAGCTAAGAACTACAGAACACGCGAGGAAGATGAAGAACGGCGGAGACGAGACGAAGAACAGCTGCTGCAAAAATTTCCTTAAGTAATTAGAATTGGACGGCTCAGATTGATTGGAGGAGATCCAACGGTAGATCTTGATCTGATTTGAGCCAAACTTTTATGATGATGATCTGGGGTCAGGATCTGCCTTGTGGTAGCTCGGATCCTCCAGATGTGCAACGGATGGTCCAGATCAACTCTATCTGTGATTGGACGCTCTAGAGCCCTCCTTGCTTGATTCAACGGTTGATTTAGCTCTGATTGGGATGAAACCTTCAGATCTTGATCATAGAGCTTGATCAACCCTAACCCTAGCTCGGATTGCTTCAGATCGTCCCGGATGGCTCAGATCTAGCCGCTCTTGAATCGGACGGCCCGGATTAATCCAAAACATGATAATTCGATTCGGTTCCACTTCCGACTCAAGTTTGACCCAGTATGCCCTAGGTCCAGGATCCTTTCATGCCTGCAAAAATATATCAGAAAATTAGTGGCCAAATAATCCAAAAATTGTGCAATTTTGCAATTAAGTCCAAAATAAGATAAAGTTCCAAAACCTAGGGTAAAATCATAATTAAGCAATAAAAACATGGGTCAAACATGGATTTTAGCAATTAAAATAATCAATAAAATGGTGCTTATCAACTCCCCCACACTTAACCTTGAGCGTCTCGCGAAACAACTAAATAAGTATCCCTTAGGCTCTCTTAAGCATAATTAGAAACAAATGAAAAGAAATTACCTAAGGTTGTCAATTCTCAAAAATCTAAGCTCTATGGATTAGTATCTTGTCCTTAAATCAACAACTTAGCCTTTTCATCTATCATGAGTCATTGAGATGAATCTAACTCATAGCCTTTCAAGGAAAATTTTGGTGGCTCTCTCCTTAAGTTCTAACTTGATGATGGAAGTGGAGCTCACTCAAACACATATGATTCTTGCACTACCATAGGCTTGCTTATTATCTACTCTCCACCATTATTCATGATTGGAATCAACAACTATAAAAACAAAGGAAAACATGAAAAATGGTGAGAAATGAAATAAAGACTAAGAAAATAGAAAATTTTGATCGAGTGGAGGACTTGGTTGTTTACAAATGTTTCCAATGTGCTTTGCCCCTCTTTACAGTCCTCTAGTGATATCCAAAAGTGTGGTGAAGTAAATCTTGAGTAATTCCTTTGATTTGGATGAAAAATAACTCCATTTGATCTCAATGTGCCAAGTTTCAATTTTTGTGCCAACCTTGCTTCTTTCACTCTTTTCTCAGATTTTTTTCTTTCTTTCTTTCTCTCTAGTGAATTCAGAATGTAATGGAGCAAAGAATTTGATTTGGATTTGAGAAACCTCACTGATTTCATGGTGCCTAAATTTCAAAGGTGTGCCACTCGAAAATTCTTTGTTTTTCTGTTTTTTTCAAATTGTCTGCTTCTTCTTTATATTCTGATTTTTTTCTTTCTTTTCTGCACTGAAATTTGCTCCTCAAGAAGTTGAATTCTGCTAGAAACATTTGGCCAATTCTGTTTAACTTCAGCTATGCCTTGCTGAATTAAGAAAACCAAGTTCAGTTTTGTATTGATACAAAACTGTGCTAGGACTGCTTAAGTTTCAAATCTGCCCAGCTTCCTTGCATTTTTTCCTTTCTCTGTTTTGAAGAGAACATCCACGCAGCCAATTCAGAATTTGGCTTCAGCAAGTTCTTCATTCTATAATGCACAACCTTGTAAACCCAAATTTCAGCTCCTCTTGATACAAACTGTTTTTGGGATATCATCATTTAAGTCCTTGTAATTCAATTCTGAATTTTCCAATACATGTTCAACAACATTCTTTCAACAGAATTCAGCATCTTAAAGCTTACTCCGAGTTCAGTTTTCATCATTTCAGTAGCTCCAAATCAACCTCGGCAGATTACAGCTCTCCATGCAATGCCATTCAGATTTTTCAGCTCATATTCAGCTTTTGTTCACACATCTTGTTCAGCCCTTTCGAATACTGATTTTCCTAGCAAAGTACAGCTGCAAGTCCAAAGCCAACTGACCAAAAACAGCTGCAATTTCCTTTCCAACAAGGTAGCCGAAACATCCTCTATTAGCTGTAAATTTTCTGCATTGATCCCAGCTTCAAAAAGCTTCAATTCAGCCTCCATTCAACTTTTTCTCAGCTTCATTTTTAGACTTAACAGCTGGAGTTCAGCTTGTTTTAGCTGCAATTCAGATTTTACCACTCCCAATTCAGACCTTAGCAAAGTATTACTGATTGCATCATCCATTTGTGCTACAAACTCCATTAATTTCAAATTTCTCTTCATGGCACAAATTTTCTTTTCCTTTCTCTGTTTTTGGCACAATATTCTGCATTGGATCAGATTTTGAGTAGCTTCCATCAGTGAACTCTATCAGATTGTTGCGGGCTTAGTTTCCACAATTCCAACTTCCAAGTTTTGATCCAAGTCAATTTCCCATCCAAAATAGCAAATTTTTGTTTTCTTTCTTCACCTTGGCACAAGCTTTTGCGTGCCAAACCCTTTTTTTTTTTTTTTTGCACGCTATTTGGATCTTCAAAATATAATAAGGAATTGAGATTTCCAATTGCTTCCATCCTTAAACACTTCTTCCCACTTGATCTTGGTATCAATCCAACTTAGCACAAATTTTTTTTTCTTTTTGACATGAAATACATCCAAAACTTTAGTCACTCCCCCACACTTAAATCTTTGTCCGTCTCGGGCAAAATAACATTAGAAACATATCAAACAACAAGTCCAAAGAAAAGTGAAGGTAAGAGAAGGAAATAAGTAAGGACAAATAGGATAAACATGATTATTGCTAAAAATTGATGTGGAAAGGAAAACAAATGGATTAGCCTCTATAGATGTGATCCAATCATTGAAATATGGTTTTGAAAGAACCTAAGCAAGTTCTAGAGCACAATAACATAGGTGTGTCACAAAAATAAGGCTAATTCTCACTAGGTAAAAATAATTCATCCCAAGTTCTCAATTAAGAATCTAAAACCAAGTAGTACTCAAGCATCCAAGAATTCATCCATTAGCTCAAACCTTAAGTCTTAACAACCAAATTTAATTTATTTTCAAAAGACTCTAAAATGCTATGGAGATAACCTAGAGGGATACTTTTATTTCTACTCATGCAAGAAAAAGTGACAAAAGAAATAACATGCATTTATTTACAAGGACTCAGTTCAAAGGAAAATTCTAATTCTAGGAAGCATGAAAATGAAAATGAAATAAAAGAAAATACAAGAAAAATCAAACTCCCTTTTATTCTGGTGGACGGAGTCGATCCAAAAGTAGCCTCCATCTTGGTAGTGGAGGAACATGGGTAGCTGAGTGAATTCGGGCTCCCCCACACTTGAACTTTACAAAATTTTGTTCAGGTGGCCTAAGGCGATTCAGGTTCAAGAGCCATTCAAGGGATGGAGTGCTTTTAATTAAAGTCAGATCATCTCCTCCTTCTTGATGCCCTTCAGAAGTCCTTCCAGGAGGCTGGAGTCTGTTCAGTTGGAGTACCCACTCCTGAAGTCTTCTGGACCCTGCAAAACAATGTAATACCCCTCTCAAGCGTTCAGGGTCAGAAAGAAATGAAATAATATCAGTTTCTGCATAAAATGAATCCAAAACTGCATTATATCCAATTATATCAATTTGTGGTGCCTCAATAAAATTTTCAAAATCATGTTCTACAAAATTGGCATCCAGATACTCATCACAAATAAAGAAATCAATTTCAGGCTCATCAATAGAAATTTCACAATTATTTTCAATCAAGGGTGTATCATGCAATATATCACAGCCAATCAAATCAATATCAGATATCTCTATGAGTTTTTCACATTCAACCTCAGCATAAGATATGACAAGAGACTCATCAAAGTAAATAACATCAATTTCAAGCACTTCTAAAAAAATTTCACTAGTCATATCCACAAAAGATGTATCAAGAGATTCATCATAACAAACAACATCAATTATGGGTGCCTCTAAAATTATTTCGCTATTCATATCAACAAGAGATGTATCAAGTAATGCAGTACGATCAATGGCATCAATGTTTGGTACCTCTATTGGATTTTCACAAACACTTTCTACACAAGGTATATCAATAAATTCATCAGAATCAATAAAATCAAAACTAGGTACCTCGCTGCATTTTTCTGAACAAAGAGGAGAAATACTTACCTGAGCGTGCTGGATAATACCTGAAGGTTCTATAATAGTAGATGTATCTGTGGTCTCCTCCTGGTCATGTACATGCTCCTCTTCAGCCTCAGGCTCTGGTGGACATTCAACTGGTGATCCTTGGGTGCTTGCTTCCACCATGCAAGTCCCTACACTTTCTGGTTCATCTTCTGACTGTGGTGGTCCCTGGGGCTTAGTGCAATCCCCTACACCTATGGAATCATCCTTTATGCAAGTTTCTCCTGTAATATCTGCAGCAACAGTATCAGAAAAATTAGGACCATCAATAATGCTATCATCAGAAAATAAAAGTCTAGAATGGTCCTGTGGAGCTTCAGTTTCTTCTTCTGGAGCTGAAAAATTTGAAAATGAATTTTGAGTAGAAATCTCCGGAGGGATGCATGCTGTAGGTGCCCAGACTTTAATGTATTCTTCTTCTTCTTCTTCTACTAAATTTGCAGGATTAATTGAAGAAGGACTTTGCCATGCACTAGGGTCACCTTGAACTGATATAAAACCAACTCCGGGGCTCTCAGAATTAAAAATAGCTTGAGAAGCTAATTGTTCTGCTCTTTGGGCTTTTATCTGATTCAAATCATTAGCCACTTGTTTCATTTGCCTTTCGATGTTTTGAAGCTCTTGTTGACACATTTGATAAAATTGAGACTGTGGGGTTTGATCAAATGGTTGAACAGACTGATTAAACTGCTGAAAAGTTGGTTCACCACTTGGTGGAAATTGCTGAAAATTGTAGCCCTGGAATTCTTGTATCTGAGGTTGAATTTGTGGTGGTGAACACTGGAGTTGCATGGGCTGGAAATTTTGGTTAAAATGCTGAAATTCCGGCTGAAATTGTTGGAATTGCTGTGGTTGCTCGAATTGTTGTAATGGCGGCTGAAACTGTTGCCATGGTAGCTGAAATTGCTGACTTTGTTGATCAAAATTCTGAAATGGTGGCTGCCCATGCTGAAACTGTTGAAAATTTGATTGACTTGGCTGCTGAAATTGGAAGGGCTGACTTGGCTGACAATTAGGCTGAAGAAACTGATTTGGTTGTTGAAAATTTGCACCGGAATGTTGGAAATTTTGATTTGGTTGCTGATTTTGTTGGAATTGTTGACACGGCTGCTAGTAAGTAGATGGAAACATTCTGAACTGGCAGTCCTGTCACAAAACAAACAAGAAAAATGGCAGTACCCGTATACAAAAGAATAAGCAACAAAAAATAGAACCCAATGATATATCAAAAGTATACAAGCAAAAATCAAACAAATCAACTAGTTGCTTTCCCGGCAACGGCGCCAAAAATTTGACGGACCCGAATCTACTAGATTAAATTGTCACGAGTTGTGGGACCATCAGAATTTAAAATTTATAAATGAAAGCTGGAAACCCTTTTTACAATCAAAAGTATGAAAATGTAATATAGGGGCCACAGGTCGTATTTTTCTCGGGGACTAGTTGACGTTGTTTGATTCAAGCTCGTATTTATGTGTCGTTTGTGTTTTCGGGTTTCAAATAAAACTTGGGTTTTGGGTTGCTATTAGAAACGAAAATGCAATGAAATGAAATGGCAATTAAAATGGAGGAAACCAAACTAGTGATAGCAAAGGATAACTCAATCAATAGAAAACTTAATCCATTAAAGCACTTAATCACTTTGGAAGTGAATCTGATTTCGAATTGCAACACAAATGTTAACCACCAAAACAACACAGCAGCCTAAAACAGTTCATACAAATTCAATCTTGAGGTTTGACTTGATACCAAGAGGGATACAAACTTGTATGCATGTAACAACTGATGTGCCAAAAGCTGACGTGCCAAAAACTTGCTGAAATTGTGAGATAACTTCACTTGATGCTAATTACAGACATTCACTAAACTGTAGAAGTATTAACTACATTGCAGAAATAACTCAGCTTGCTTAGGACTGAAATTCGCAGCAAACTGAATGCTAAGCAAGCTGAATTCAGATGCAATATCACACTAATAACCAGGTTAACTTCAGGAATTAAGTCTTGCAATAATTGAATGCTAACAATATGTTATCAAGAATGGAAACTGAACACAACTCAGCTATGGCCAGCTGATACGCAAGCAGAAATCAGATACAAAGTTCAGAAATAGGATATGCTGAAATTAGGAAATAATGTGCAACCATTCAGCTTATGGCTTGGGCGCAAATCACAAACAACTAAGATTAATTGCACTGATCGCAAGCAAGCTATTGAATGCAGAATTAAAAGTTCAGTTATCAACTTATCTGCCAAAACAGATTGACTGCAGAAATGAAGAGCAGGAAATCAGAGCATTGGAAATTTAGAAATTTGATGCAGAGTTGATGCGCAAGAAAAACAAGAATTAAATACAAGGTAAACTAAACAATTGAAATGAATGCTCAAACCAAGAAGAACTAATGCAACTGACTCAAACTCAGAACACAAAACTGCACACTACAGAATCCACCTGATACGCAAGCTGGAGCTGCTGAATTTGGCAGATTTCAGACATGAACAAGT
Organism: Boesenbergia rotunda; assembly: GCA_024364735.1. Lineage (NCBI taxonomy): Eukaryota > Viridiplantae > Streptophyta > Magnoliopsida > Zingiberales > Zingiberaceae > Boesenbergia > Boesenbergia rotunda. Next base: position 88,326 of record JAGFNQ010005814.1, read on the forward strand.
TTCAGAATTGAAATTATCTATGAACCGAACTTGGATCAACTAAATTCACACCCTAAATGTGATTTTTTAATTGCAGGAAATGAACTAAACACTAAGCAAATTGAAAATAAGCTACAAAAGACTTGAAACTGAACTGACATTCAAAACAGGGCTGATACGCAACCAATAAGATGGCACGCAAGCTTTCAAGCTAAAATTAACTGAAATTAAATGCAATCTATCACTACACAAGTTCCTTAACTACTCAACTTGAAGATTGAAGCTAAATTACAGCTAAACAATTAAGAAAACGAGATTAACCAAATCTGAAACCAACAGAACCGAAATTACAGCAGTAATGGAAATTACAGCTACAAAAACTGAATGAAACTAAATTATCTAGCTACTCCTCAACCATCCTCAACTCAAGAGCTCCTTGGTCGTCAATCAAGGGAGAACCTCGGACCCGCAAGCTCAACAAATCAGTGAAGATCTTCTCTGCTACCGAATCGAATCAGATTTTGCCCAAACTGAAATTTAGCTCCGAATTCTTCAAACTCGCTGTGGTGGCTTGCGATTTGGATTTGGGAGTGACCGAGACTTCCCAGGGAACCCCTCTGGTCATCTCGGATGCAGTGGAAGTGGAGAACAGCTGAGTTTGTTGAAGTCGGATAGCAGACTGCCGAAACCTCGCGCAACCTTGCTATTGAGCAAGAATCCAATCTGAAACCTCACTGAGAACTCTTCACTAACCTAGCCCTTGCTCTGATGATGAAATTGAGGGATCGCGCCTCCTTTGATGAAGAAAAATTAGCTAAGAACTGCAGAACATGCGAGGAAGATGAAGAACGGCGGAGACGAGACGAAGAACAGCTGCTGCAAAAATTTCCTTAAGTAATTAGAATTGGACGGCTCAGATTGATTGGAGGAGATCCAACGGTAGATCTTGATCTGATTTGAGCCAAACTTTTATGATAATGATCTGGGGTCAGGATCTGCCTTGTGGTAGCTCGGATCCTCCAGATGTGCAACGGATGGTCCAGATCAACTCTATCTGTGATTGGACGCTCTAGAGCCCTCCTTGCTTGATTCAACGGTTGATTTAGCTCTGATTGGGATGAAACCTTCAAATCTTGATCATAGAGCTTGATCAACCCTAACCCTAGCTCGGATTGCTTCAGATCGTCCCGGATGGCTCAGATCTAGCCGCTCTTGAATCGGACGGCCCGGATTAATCCAAAACATGATAATTCGATCCGGTTCCACTTCCGACTCAAGTTTGACCGAGTATGCCCTAGGTCCAGGATCCTTTCATGCCTGCAAAAATATATCAGAAAATTAGTGGCCAAATAATCCAAAAATTGTGTAATTTTGCAATTAAGTCCAAAATAAGATAAAGTTCCAAAACCTAGGGTAAAATCATAATTAAGCAATAAAAACATAGGTCAAACATGGATTTTAGCAATTAAAATAATCAATAAAATGATGCTTATCACTCTTCAAGCAACGGGGACGAGTCTTCCTCTGAAGAAGAAGAAGAAGAGGCCCCACAGTCGAACTTGCTCGCCCTGATTGCCTCAGACGAAATCGAGACCGAGTCAGAATCAGAACCGGACGACGGCAAACTCACGTTTTCAGAGGATGGCGAAATCACTGTAAGTTATTTTTCTAGAAATCAATTATGTGAATTAATTGCCTATCTTTCTCTAGACTTGGCGAAAGCCAAAATCCGAGTCGAATTTCTCCGACAGGAAGTAAAACTCCTGAAAGAGGGAGCTGACTCTAGATCCTTAACTGAGAAGATTCAAGAAGGAACCTCTACTCAAGTTGAAAAACTTGAGAAAGAGAACTCCTCCTTGAAAACTCAAGTCAAGGACCTTAGATTAGCCTTAGAACGATTCACTTCTGGTTCCAAGGGTCTTGACATGATTCTTGAAAAACGGAAGTCGGTTCTAAATCGATCCGGATTAGGCTATAGAACCAAGTCTAGACAAAGAACATATTATGCTGTACTGAACCAGTCCAGACCTAAAGTTCAGGCATGGGTACCCAAACTATGCCTGAATAAACAAACTGGATCAAATCAGTATTGGATCCCCAAGGACAAGATTCACATCTTGCCGAACCATTATAGTGGCTTTAGTCCAGGGAGAGCCAAACTAAAAACAATATTCATAATTAGATAAATTTCTATTCGTGTTTTTAAAATTGCATGATTACTTGTTTATTTAATTTCTGCAATTTACCATGCTTAGACTCAGGACTGGTTAGTTTAAGTACTGAACCAATTAACTGAAATTTGAATAACCTAGTATTGGGTGGCGGTGAGATGATAGTACGTTAGGGAAGCCATTTCTAATAAGGTCAAGTATACTCTACTTGGTCTCTTTAGACTGGTGAAACTAGCCGAAGCTACCGATCCAAGACCCAAACTAGTTAGACCAGAATTTCTCAAAAAGTAATTTTGAAAATGAAATTTCATTAAAAGGCTTTGTCAAGGAAAGGGTTGATGATCCAATAAGGCTACGGCCAAAGAAGGCATACTGCCTCGCCAAGACCTAGAAGCCAATTTTTGAAATTCAAATTCAAATTATTCTTTGTCAAATTCGAATCTAACACAAATTTTCAGTTAGTTGTAGATTCAAACATTTTTTTAAATAAACTCAAAACAATTGCTTTCAAAATTAATTTAAGTCTTTCAAAATAAATCATAATCTTTTAAAATAATTCTATTTACTAAAACCTGTCTCACAAAACCTATAAGGCTAACGTGATTGACAACCCTAGATTGGGTGAGACAGACTAGGTTGTGAAAATCAATTTAGGCTATTCCTGATTCTAATTGGATCCAAATCAACAAAACTCTTTATGTGTAGGAACATAAAGATTTGGACCAATGGATGTTGGATAGCGGGTGCTCCAGACACATGACTGGGGATAAATTGAAATTCACCAAACTCAAGCTCAAAAACCTAGGCTTAGTAGCATTTGGCAACAATGCTACACTCAAGGTGATTGGGTCAGGTAACATTGAACTTAAATCTGACTTTGTTATTAAGAAGGTTCTTTTGGTTGAAAATTTTAAATTTAACTTACTTAGCATAAGTCAATTGTGCGATACTGGTTATGTAGTTACCTTTACCAACTCTAACTGTCTGATTAGAAACTTGCAAGACTCAGAAATCATGCTTAAGGGCACTAGGAAAAATAATGTTTGCACTATAAACCTACCATTAGTACCTAAATGCATGTTAACTCAGTTAGAATAATCAAACCTCTGGCATAGGAGATTAGGTCACACAAATTTGAGAATAATTTCGAAAATCACTCAACTTGGCCTAATTAAAGGTATCCCTAAAATTAAGAACCATGAAAACTTAATATGTAAATCATGTAATCAAGGTAAACAAATCAGGTCTAATCACAAACTTATTCAGTCTGATCTAACTCAAACCACACTTGAGCTCCTACACCTTGACCTATTTGATTCACATGGAGCCAAGTCACTAAGCGAAAACCGGTACTGCTTAGTAATAGTTGATGATTACTCTAGGTTTACCTGGGTTAGGTTTCTAAAGACCAAAGATGAAACTCTAAACCTATTCAATGATTTTTGTAAGTTAATTGAAAATCAAAACGATACCAAAATCAAAAGACTTAGGAGTGACCACGGGGGAGAGTTTGAAAATCAACGATTCGAGGAATTTTGTGAGGTAAATGGGTATATACACGAATTTTCGTGTCCTAGAACCCCCTAGCAAAATGGGATAGTTGAAAGGAAAAATAGAACCCTACAGGAAGCCGCTAGGGCTATGCTCAATGAATTTAACCTAGCTAACCAATATTGGGCAGAAGCAATTAGTACGGCTTGCTACATCCAAAATAGGGTACTAATTAACAAACGACACAATAAGACACCCTATGAATTATACTACCATAGACTTCCAAACCTACACTACCTAAGGGTCTTTGGGTGCAAAGTCTATATCCTAAATACCAAAGACTATCTAGGTAAATTCCAGTCTAAGTCAACCCTAGGCATCTTCCTAGGATATTCAATCACAAGTAGAGCCTATAGGGTTTATAACAAACAAACTAAGAAAATTGAAGAAACAACAAATCTAATATTTGATGAAGAAGTTAACTCAAAATCTGATAATCCAGATCTAAATTCATCAAATATTTTTTTTGATGAAAGGCAAATTATATATCATCAAGAAAAGGTACTACAAACATGTGTCCTATGGTAGCCATTTGGATCTGGCTAGATATCAGATCCAAGCTGCTACCCAGGTGTCCCGCCCTGTACATGTATGTGTACTGTCACAATACCAACCTCCAAAATACATCCCTACATCACTATACCAACCTCCGACATACATCAAACATACATCCTGCTGTCACACTACCAGCCTCCTAAATATACCCATCCTGGGTCAATCCCACCATCCATGGCTGAGGTAATCCAGCCCATAATGTCCTGCGTGGTCTCCGGGAACTGGCCCCTCTCCTGCTGATGCTGGTGTCCAACTGGGCCCATCTCCTGCTGCTGATGTCTCGTATGTATGCTATCTCTGGACGCCATCCATCCTGAAGCAGTGTGCCCACCCTCGCAAGGTAACTAGCCAAAACTAATGCAGTAGTAGCCAGCCAATCGTCGTGTCCACTTTTAGCAAGTGGTCAGCTATAAACGGATTTGGTACGCCTCTACCGCGAGCCGTTTGCTGCGGGCTAGGTAGGCCATTATGGTGGGCCTACTCACCCTCATGTGCTTTTTGGCAAAACCCCAGCCAGTAACGGATTTGGAAAGCCTTTACCGCGAGCCGTTTGCTGCGGGCTAGGTAGGCCATTATGGTGGGCCTACTCACCCTCATGGGCTTTTTGGCAAAAACCCAGCCAGTAACGGATTTGGAAAGCCTTTACCGTGAGCCGTTTGCTGCGGGCTAGGTAGGTCATTCTGGTGGACCTACTCACCCTCATGGGCTTTTTGGCAAAACCCCAGCCAGTAACGGATTTGGAAAGCCTTTACCGCGAGCCGTTTGCTGCGGGCTAGGTAGGTCATTCTGGTGGACCTACTCACCCTCATGGGCTTTTTGGCAAAGCCCCAGCCGTCAACGGATTTGAAATGCCTTTACCGCAGCCGTTTGCTACGGGCTAGATAGGCCTTTACGGTAGGCCTATACACCTCCACTACACACAACTCCTCCCCTGCACCTTACTGTAACTTTTTTTCCCTTTTTTTTTTTTATAGGTCCCTCACTCGCTCTATACATAAAGGAAAAATAGAAGTACTAAAGAAGATAAGAAAGTAGACTAAAATAAATAAAATAAAATAACATAAAATAAGATGCGGGGCGGAGTGCTATCGTAGCGCCAAATCGGTCGTGATGTCAAGTGATCTGTATACATGAATCTGGACCTTCCTGAATACCGTCTCCATATCAAAACTCTCCCCCTGGAATCGCGCATGATTTCGGCCCTGCCACACATGGTACACCAAAGCAGCCATGGCCACATGTCGTGCCTGCATCAGAGTCCCTGTACCTCGATAATGTCGCGCAAACACTCGCAACATCCTTCGGTATGTCGTCATCTCCTGTGTCATCCGTAGCCATGATCTGAGCCGGTCCCACAACTGCCTGACATGCGGGCATCCAAAAAAGATGTGCTCCTGCGTCTCCTCCGCGCTCCTGCAAATGGCGCATGTCCTGTCTATATGCTCAAGGTAATGCAACCGGTCAGTCGTGGCCAGTCGACGATGTGCTAGCATCCATAATGTAAACCTGTGGCTAGGCTGAATCTGTTTCCTCCATATTGTCTTGGCCCATGGCTTGTGAGTCCCAACATCTCGAAAGAAATCATATGCACGGGCAACCTCTCTACGAAGTATACTGTGCTGGCCAAACCACTCTGCTAATGTAGTCCGCGCCGACTCTATGGATCCTGCCACTCTGAGTATATGATCTCGTATCTGTGCCAATCTCTTCAGCAGGGGCGAGTCAATATGCCTTGGTTGCCATCTCCATATATCTATGCTGTGTAAGTATGTATGATGAACCCATCTCACCCATAGTGCATCCTGCTTATCTTCTATTCGCCATAACACTTTAGTGAGCAGCGCAGAGTTCCATGCTACTAATTCTCTGAAGCCTAGTCCTCCTTCCTCCTTAGGCTTACACATCTCCATCCAAGCAATGGGAGGGTGCTTTGATGTCCACATGAAGCTCCTGCACAAACTGTATATCCGGTCCACCACTCCCTGGGGCAACGGCAGTATCGACATCCAGTAACACTCTACCCCTTGTAGCACTGATTGTATCAACTGCGCCTTTCCTGCATGAGAAAGCGTGTTTCTTGGCCAGTGTTTATCTTCTTGCTTAGTGCATCCATCAGTGGGCTATAGTCTGCTATTTTGAGCTTTCTAGATGCTAGTGGTATACCCAGGTATCTGTATGGCATGTGACCCTCCTGGAACCCTGTGATAGCAAGTAGTTCTGGTCTGGTGATCTCCCCTACCCCGGCCATATAAATGCAGGACTTACTGAGGTTAGGCCGTAGTCCCGCCATCATCCCAAATTCCTCTAGACATCTCATGAGTATACTGATGGAGCTCCTATCTCCCCTGGCAAACAGTAAGAGATCATCTGCATAAGCTAAGTGCACAATACGGAGGTCCTGGCATTTTGGGTGAAAATGGAAATCTGGTCTCCTTGTTGCTTTACTTAGCATTCTGGCTAAGTACTCCATGCATATCCCAAACAAATATGGAGAAAGGGGGTCCCCCTGCCTCAGCCCTCTGGCACCTCTGAATCTACCATACACTCCTCCATTAATGGCTATAGAGAAACTGGTGGTCGTAACACACTCTCGGATCCATGCTACAAACCTAGGTGGAAACTGCAGCCCCACTAGTGCCTCCATCAAGAAATCCCAGTGTACTGTGTCAAAAGCTTTCTGAAGGTCCACCTTGAGTGTGCATCTGGGAGAAATCCTCTTTCTGGTGTAATTCTCATCAACTCCTGCGCTAAATGTATGTTATCCGTGATGGTCCTGCCTTTAATGAAAGCTGCCTGTGCTGGATGGAAGATCTGCTCTGCAACTACTGCTAATCTGGAGGCCAGGATCTTCGAGATAACCTTGTAGAAAACTGTGCAACAGGATATGGGCCGGTAGTCTGCAACCTTACTTGGATGTGGCACCTTGGGGACTAAGGATATAAGTGTGTGGTTCCATTGCTTGAGAAGTTTCCCATGTCTGAAAAATTCATTTACTGCTGTTATAAAATCCCCCTTCACCGTGTCCCATGAATGTTTGAAAAATTTTGCACCATAACCATCCGATCCAGGAGCTTTTTGATCACCGATATCAAACAAGGCTTCTTTGATTTCTTCTTCAGTAGGCGGCCTTATCAGATTTGCATGTTGTTCGGCCAATACCATTTTGCCATGTGCAAGGCAGTCTCCCTGTAGTGGGGTTCGCTGCACGCTTGTACCAAGCAAATCACTGAAAGTTGCTGTGAATTCATCCACTATTTCTTCCAAACTTGTTGTTGCTTCACCATTTCTTTTCTCAATCACCACAATCTCTCTTCTTCTGCCTGTTCTTTTGACTAATGCATGGAAGAAAGTAGTGTTCCTATCAACCTCCTTTAAATACTTGCATTTGGCCTTTTGTGCACAAAATAGGAACTCAGCTTGGCTTAATTGCGCTGCCTTCTTTTTTGCTTGTTTGTAACTTTCCTCAAACTCCCCCACTGTGTATCCATTTTCCTGTATAACCTGCAACTCCTCATTTGCCTTACTTGCCCTTTCTTTTATGTGTTGGAAATGCAACCTGTTGAAGACTTTGAATTCCCCTTTTAGCCATGATAGCTTTTGCTTGAATTTAAACTGAGCAGTCCCACTGATACCTCGTGTACCGTAGCTGGCCCATTTGTTGTCTACCACTGAGTTGTAGTCTTCATGAGTTGTCCACATGTTATAGTATTTGAAAGGTTTCTTGTAGGTAGCTCTTCCCCCATGACAGTAACTAGGCAAGGAGTGTGATCTGATATGTGACCCGGTGCAAGGAAGTTGGCCATCCCTCTTATGTCTTGTTCCATCCACAATTTGTTTACCATGCATCTATCAAGCTTACAAAAACACTCGTGTGTTTGTCCATGTGTATTTGCATCCGATTTGTGGAAGATCCTCTAAGCCATTTTGAAGAACACACTCTTGAAAATCTGAAATCTGGTATTCTGTGATAGGTAAGCCTCCTTGCTTGTCCGAAACTGACAGTGGTGAGTTAAAGTCCCCAAGCAAGATCCATGGCATGTGAAGGTCAGCCCCTATGGTGTTCAAGAGTCCCATAGTCCTCTTCTTGTCTCTGGTTTGAGCTGGCCGTATGTGAAAGTAATGGCACATTGCTTGTTTGTCATCTTACAACTCAGAATTCCATGTATATGTTGATCAGTCCACTCTTGTACCGCAAAATCAACTCTGTTGGGATCCCATATCACCATTAGCCGGCTTTTCGGAGCTCCATTTGCTATATAATGTTGCATCTCTAAGCCTTGAAATCTCTCCTCTTCAAAGTTTGGTAGGCCCTCTCTGTTAGTTTTGTCTCAAGGATGCCCATGATCGCTACTCTGTGGCGCAGAAAGAAGTTCTGTACTTCTCTCTGTTTGGGGGCTTGGTTGAAGCCCCTCACATTCCAGGAAGCTATCTTCATATGTATGGCGACGGCCTATGCCGTCTGTTCATTTGGCTTCTGGTTTGTACTCTTTCCTCTATTCNGCTTTGAAAATTCAATATGAGTGATTCAAAAGAGGTAACCACTCCCATGGCCACAAACACAAGGTTAGACAATGACGAGAGTGGTAAACCCGTTGATTTGACTCAATATCGGAGCATGATAGGTAGTTTGCTATACCTCACAGCTAGTCGACCTGATATACTATTTGCTGTGGGTATGTGTGCTAGGTATCAAGTCTGTGCCAAGGAATCTCACCTAATCGCTGTTAAGCGAATTTTGAGATATCTCAAAGGCACAATTGGAGTCGGTCTATGGTACCCCCGTACCGAATCATTTGATTTAATTGGCTATACGGATTCCGACTACGCTGGATGTAAGTTGGACCGGAAAAGCACAAGTGGGGGTTGCCAATTCTTAGGTTCGTCCTTAGTAAGTTGGTCAAGTCGGAAGCAACATTGTGTTGCTCTCTCCACGACCGAGGCAGAATATATCGCCATGGGAGAGAGTGTATCACAATTGTTGTGGATGATACATACTTTAGAGAACTATGGATTGAGTTACAAGGGTGTGCAAGTGTTATGTGATAACATAAGCACAATTAACTTAACCAAGAATCCAGTCCATCATTCTAGGACCAAACAAATTGAGGTGCGTCACCACTTCATTAGGGATCATGTAGCTAGAGGAGATATTATACTCTCACATGTAGAGTCCAAATCGAACCTAGCCGACATTTTCACTAAGCCACTTCCCGAAAATGAATTTAGTTTCCTAAGACGGGAGTTGGGAATGTGTCGCGCTTCATGATTTTCAAATTGCATTCAAACCCTCTATGATTATTTCAAATTGTTGGGGAACAATTGGGCAACTTTGGGAACATCTCACACAAACTATAAGGTTTAACAAAACGTTTTTATTTGCTAGATATGGGGTGAGATGTTAGGATCAACTCAATTTCTCAAAATGTCAATGCATCCCTTGAGAAATTGAGTTGACGAGATAATAATCACCGTGGTGACCAAGTATGAGGAAAACCATTGCATAACATATGTGTATATGGCTCTATGATAATACTTGGGCATTCCAATCAAGGAAACTTGATTGGAATATTGGATTTGATACAAACTTAGTTGAAATTGCTTGAATGATTGTTGATTGAGGTTGAATCCATTTAGATGGATCAAAGTGATTGTTGAACCTATAAGGACTTTTGATCCTTGTTCAGGGATCAAGTTTAGTAATGAGATCATGTCCAAGTTCGATAAACTTCATCAGATCTCGTTGGAAAGTTTCTGAAACTGAATGTTTCAGATCGAATCTGGGAATATCAGGAACCCTCACCGGACCGATCAGGCATAGGGCTGATTGGTCCCCGGACCGATCTGGCTCCTTCCTAAGCGAGGCAAGCAGTGATTTTCCGAAATTTTGACCAAACTTCCTGAGCCAGCCTGGATCGGTCCTCAGATCGATCTGGCACCCTGCTGGGACCGGTCCACAGACCGATCAGGGGGTTCACAGTAAGCCTCCCGAGCCTACTGATCTCTCCCTGATCGATCAACTGATCGATCAGGAGCTTTCCTGATCGGTCACCCGACCGATCAGACTCAGTTCAGTCCGATCAGGCTGGAGCCTGAACGGTCTGGGCGTGATCAGATCAAACGGTGATCCGTTCAGACGCATTAAATTCTGGTTGGTGGACCGATCCACCAACCGATTAACTTCGCGAAAAACTCTTCAGCGCTGAACCCTAGCACCGAAACCTCCCATTTGCGCGACATTGGGTGTTCGAGAGCGTTCCCTGTGACCTCGTCTTCTTCTCGTGAGTGTGAGCGTGCGATCCTAAGGGGCTCCTCCGAGCTCTTTCTTCTTCCTGCGACGCTCTCTCGCTGACGGGGCTTACGATCTCTGTCTTGCGCTGAGGCTTCTCCTGCGTAAGCGTTCTTCCTTTCCGATCTAAAGAACTTCTCCATGGCACCAAAGTGAGTTTTTGCTTTAGCTTTCTTTACAAATCACTTCCTATATTATGTTGTGAGGCTAACCATGTTTTGTGCTGTGACTTTCTGTTGTGCCGTGATCTCTTGATTTGGCCGTGACCCATCTATGTCCTATCGTGCTATTGATCAATTCTATCTTCTGATTAATTTGTGTTATTTTGATCATTGTCATTCTCTGATTGGGTCTTATCTTTGATGATCAATTCTTGAATTTTTGATTCAACCTATGTCCATCGATTCAAACCGTGTGTGATTACTTCCCTTGTTGAATCATGTTTGTATGATCAATTCTTGAATCCAATCTATAGAAAGTCCTCTAAGGGTAAGGAACCTATGGAGGATAGTTCTAAGGGCAAATGCCCTTCATCTTCTACACCTCCTCCGAGGCCTCCACCTCCTCCGCATACTAGATTCCAGAACACTCACTATGCTCTAAACTTTCATTGGCACAACTTCAAACTAATGCCATGTCGGTCAGTGGACCAAACTTTTGTTTATGAACATTGTCCTACGATGAGAGGAATCATTGAGTACTATGAGCTTCAAAACATCCTTTTCTTAGAGAGGTCAATCAATTCAATGTTGATTTGGTCTCTGAATTCTACAATAATCTGGCCAATGGGGAGGGCACGGGGTGGCGGACCCGTGTCGCCAGTGTCGATCTTGATTTTACCTTATCAGCCTTCACTATGTTTCTGGGTTGCCGTCGCTCCGATAATGACTTTTCGCTTTATCCCTATCTTCCTGACCCTCTTCCTGTCCCCTTTACTGGAGTCACTCCTGACTCCATCTATGAGCATTTTCTAGGCCATCCCAGGCCACGGGGTTCCGGTACGCGCACCCGTACGTTTCCCACATTTCCTGCTCTCCATCTATCCCCCATTGATTATGTTCTGTTTAAGATTATCACAAATTGTCTCCTTCCGACTACTTCAAAGCATCTTGATGAGATCCATCCATTCCACTGCCTGATGCTTTACGGGATGCATCTGCAGTTAGATTTTGACATAGCACCGTCCATTTATTTCTCCATCATTGTCCATGGTCTGAGATATGGCCAGACGATCTATATGTCATTCGGCCATATCATCACTGCCTGGCTGCAGTCCGTTGGGATCGATGTTTCACAGGGTCGTACTGTACCTATGGTGCGACAGGACTGCCGACTTGATCGTCGTATGCTGGCCCAGTCTCGTCTTGTTGTCGGATCACGAGGGTTGTGATGGAAGAATCAGAGACATATGGGGGAGTTTCCGGGAGCAGCCCATTCCCAGGAGCAGCCCGCTGATATAGAGGATTATGATGAGTGGGCTCCTGACCTCCGATGGCAGATTGCGGAGTTAGAACGGATGCTGCAACACGAATTGCATATCTCTGAGCTCTGGCGACAGGAGGTCCGCTCAGAGTGTCAGTCTGTCGATCGCCGTCTCGATGCTCTAGCCTCTGATGTCTCATTCCAGGACAGATGGTATGAAGAGTGGTATCATCATACATTTCCTGATGGTGCATCTCCCAGTGGCCCTTCACCAGGAGATATCATATATATCGACGATTCCGACGATGATGTCGCTGACGATTGATGTTATTCTGTTTGACATTTAATTTTTGATCGTTTGGTCTGTTTGACTGTTGGGCGGTATGCCCCTTGACTTGCTTGTTGTGGCTTTGTGTCACACGTATCTTGCTACTTATTTTGGATGTTTTATGCTTTGACTTGTCTGCCCTTGCCTCACGTGCTTATCTACTCTTAGTATGCTTATTGTTGATGCCATGTTGTTTCTCTGTCTATTATCTGCATGCTTGCTACATTGCCATGTTCATGCGTATAATGCCATGTCTACTTGATACATATGACTGTTATGGCATGCTTTGTAAGTTGTTAATTCATGTTCGTATGATGCATGTGATTGATATATCTTGCTCTATCTTTTTCACATGTGGTCATATGGTTATCCAAAAATCAATCATATCCATGTTGATTTGAGATACCCCTAGGGTTGAGAGGGAGTATGGTTAAACTTAACAGCCTGTCTAGACACTTTTCGTGTTCGACAAAGGGGGAGAGAGAGTGTTGGTTGGTTAAGTTTAGTTTGATCATGTTGTAGGGGGAGGATCTGGATTCCCCTATGATTCTAAAATTTGAAAAACTTGATTGAGAATCCCTAAACTTAAAATCGGGTTGTCAAACAACAAAAAGGGGGAGATTGTTGATGCAGTCTGGCCCTGATTGTTGTTTTTGTGTTGACACCGATTTTAGTTTAGGTGGATGATTATTGATTATGATTAAGTCCTGATCGAGGATCAGGCATGGTATTGGGAAAATCCTAACCTGGAGGGTTAGGTGTTGAAAATCCTAGCTTGGAGGGCTAGGTGTGTGAAAAGTCCTAATTCGAAAGAGGTGGGTGAAAAGTCCTAGCTTGGAGGGCTAGGTGAAAAGTCCTAACTTGGAGGGTTAGGTGCAAATTCCCATCTTGGAGAATTAGGTGAAAAAGTCCTGGCTTGGAGGGTCAGGTCCTAGCTTGGAGGGTTAGGTGTGGAAAGTCCTAATCCGGAAGAGTTGGGTGAAAAGTCCTAGCTTGGAGGGCTAGGTGAAAAGTCTTAACTTGGAGGGCTAGGTGAAAAGTCCTAACTTGGAGGGTTAGGTGCAAATTCCCAACTTGGAGGGTTAGGTGAAAAATCCTTAGCTTGGAGGGTTAAGGTGGATGAAAACTTAGCTTGGAGGGATAAGTTTGAGTCCCTGGATCGGTCTGGTGACCGATCAGGGAGTTTGGCACGCTACTCCTTCATGGATCAGTCTGGTGACCGATCCAGTAATGACTGATCGGTCTGGTGACCGATCAGGGAGCACACAGTGAGGTTGGGAACCTACTGTACTGCTCCTGATCGATCCGGTGACCGATCAGGGAGTGCGTGTTTCACCCACTGCTTAGCTCCTGATCGGTCATCTGGTGACCGATCATGGAGCAAATAGTGAGGTTGAGCTCCCTTGCTGATCTGCACCTGATCGGTATGGTGACCGATCAGGATCACTGTGCAGATCGTTCTAAAGAACGATCCAGCATCGCAGGTTCCTCACTATGACCGATCAGGACGGAGCCTGATCGGTCTGATCATGATCTGATCGGTCTGGTGACCGATCAGGAGGTTGCCTGATCGGTCCGATGACCGATCAGGAGGTCTGGACTGCGAAGCTCAGAAATCGCCCAATAAAGGGGTGGATCGGTCGGGTGATCGATCCACACCCTGGGATCGGTCTGGTGATCGATCCAGAAGAGTCACAAGGAAATCGCGATTTCTAATTGAGCGTTGGGGATCGATCAGGACGGAGCCTGATCGGTCTGGACCCAGCTTCTCCGTCCTGATCGGTCTGGACCCAGCCTGATCGGTCTGGTGACCGATCAGGGGTCGCTCTGATCGGTCCGGTGACCGATCACTTTAATTCAAATTGCACTATCAGACGCTCTGATCGCGTCTGAACGTATCCGATTCGCTGCTACTTACATCTGATATTTGATTTACTGTGTGATACGCTGCTCTAACACTCTGATTAAGCTGCAGGTGACAGGGGAGGATTCAAACACTCAAGGAGAGGTCAATGGAGGCTTTCCTTGGAGCAGGTTTGTCCGATTCTCCATTTCAGGTTGCAACGGCTGAGCTGCAGACTGGAGACGAGACTGGGGCTTGGCTGAGGGGATCTCAGGAAGACCAGAGAGGGCTCAGTGGTAGCTGGCGTTGGCACTGTGGTAGCTGGAGGCTACGGAGGATGTTGTCACCTGGTGCTGTGTGGAGAATCAAAAGGGCGGAAGATGGCTTCGTGGAAGCAGAGTTCGAATATTGTCTTCTTGCTGCGCCTTGAGTTCTCCACAACAAGCTTGCTGCTTCCTTGAAGTTTCATCACATTGAGCAAGCTATTGATCGAGAAGCAATCATCCATTACTTGAGTGCTTGAAGGAGAGAACAAGGAGCTAGGAGTCCGACAGTGGGAAGACACGAAGAAGGGTTCTTGCGTGAGATCGCCACTGGGTGGAGCTCAGGGAAGCTTGCTGTGTTCTTGTCCTTGCTGAGGGCTTGAGTAAGATCTTTCTTGTTGTTTCATTGGGCTTAAATATTTATCTGTGATTGAAACGCTGTGGAGAGGTTTCTCCACCGAGAAGGAGGTTGCTTTATATCCGGTGTTAACCTGGGCTTGATCTGCCGACGATCAAGGGATCGCCCACCTTAAGGGCACGCCAAGGAGTAGGGGCAAGTTATCCCGAACCTTGTAAACCCTCCTTGTTAGCGATCTTGCTAGCTGTGGTCGTTTGTTCTCGGTTTCTGTTTTGGTTTTCTGCACTGCTCTGTTGTTTTATTTCTTCCGCTGTGCTACTGATAAGATTAAGTGTAGAAACCTGTTACTTGCCAAAGATAAAAGTGATTGGCTATATTTACCCCTCCCCTCTAGCCATCCGTTTCCAACAGGAGCTAGCCGGGAGGAAGGTTGAAGGAAGGTTGTGTTTCGCCAGTTAGAACTTCGATTGTCTTGAGGAGAAGTTTATTTGTTTCCGTCTTCTTAGTTACGTTTGTTTGTCTTCGTCTTCTTTGCTGCGTTTGGAAATGTCAACATGTTTAGGTTTAAGTTTTGCTTTTGTTTTTGAAGAAGAAGCGCTGCACCGGTTGTCAACCGTCGGTGATGACTCGGATGCATGTCACACGTGACTCATCCTCTTCTTCGCTGTTTCGGACGGCATGCGACTCGCACGAGGTTTGTTGAGGGGTATTTTTGTCATCTGCTATGTGATTGGGTAAATATGAACTTTGGATACGATAAATGAGTATTTGGCAAACTTTTATACGTGGTTTAGGAAATTAATGAATTTATTTTAATGGTTGATGAAAAAATTTCATGGTTCGAATTAATCACTTTCAAAATTAATCTTTGTGTATATCTGATTTTTTTTAAAAAAAAATCACTGAATCTACAATTGGTGGCTGGAGTACTTTTAACGGTGGAGAGCAGCTCAGAGTTTCCTGTGAACTTATATGGCTCTCCCATGTATTGTGTTATGTGAGACAATAGGAAAACAAGTGCAATGCTCACCTCCCACGAAAAAATTAATACGATAGAAAATTTAAAAAAAAATACTAGAAGGGCAATAATATCTATTTGGTACAGAAAGGAGACCTTTATATTTGTCAAATACTTCTAGTCAAAATTATTTAATTCATTTTTTAAAAAGAATTAAAAGATTGAAGAAAACAATAAAAGATGCTTGCAACAATACTTTTGGTAACCTTAATAATCAATTGGATGTTATTCTACATGATTGTTAATTGAAATAGATTGACTATTTACTTACTAATTTTTTTAAATAATTAAATTTATATAATTTAATCAACTTCTATATACAACTCCTACTTAAGTTGTTCCGGAAGGAATCGACATTGACGATCAATCATCAAGATTCAACCCACGAGGATGCTGACGAGGGAGGAAGAGCTCCCACCCTGCGAGATTAACGCGAGCGTTAGGGGAACACGCCGAAGTTGTCCGACGAAGCCCACTTCGACGCTCAAGTCAGTACCTGAGTCTGTTAGATAAAAGAAAAATAAGGACAGAAGTATGACTTCGAATGTGTGTAACCCCCTTACCTGAGAGGTTGGAATACCTTTTATACCTGAGGCGGTAGTCACACGTGTCCCCGCATTCTTCTCCACATCCCCTCAATCGTCGGTTACTGGATAATTTTTGTAACGGTCCTCGTAGCCATCAAATCTAGACCGTTGCGATGATTAAGGCTTTGATGATCGCGTATCATGGGTCGTGATTATCCCGTAATAATTGGTGTGATTATCCACCGATCCGAAGAAAGGGGACTGTTACTTGCGGTCGAGTGCTCCTTGGGCTCCGCTACCCTGAGGTGATCTCGGGGTCCTTTGGCCCGGGGGGGGGGCGGTCCCAGGCGTTCACCTTCCCAAGGTGATCTCGGGCGTGTGTCCTTCTAGAGCGATCTTCAGGACTATGTCTACCCAAGTTGGTCTCGGGAATTCACCTTCCCGAGGGGGTTTCGGGCGTCAGGGAAAGAGAGTCGTCCAGACTTGATAAATCTTGTCACATAGCTTCTTCAGTCCACGTGTCAGTCACGGGGTGTTTAACCCTATCATAAGCCATTAAATCAATAATTAACCTCTCATTAATTAATTAATTACCTTGAATAATTATAGCATTAAAAAAAATTAATTCATGCATTTCATTACTATATAATTATCGGTTTTACCTTTAATAATATTTTGAAAAGATTGGTACATTTTAAAATTTAAATTAATTAAATTAAATGATTATTTTATCTCCTATTTAATTAGCATTTTCTAATTAAATAGTATTTAATTACTTAATTAGAAATTATATAATTAATTTAGTTTTTAATTAGCATTTGATTAAATAATATTTAATTGATTGTTAATACACATTTGGTCAGAAATATTTAACAACAATAAAAACTTACGATTTGTACTAAATGCGTTCTCTATAATTTTATTATTTTGTTGAGTTTATTTCAATTTTTTTTACACATTGTAAGTCAGGTTGTCAAATACTTTTAAAAAAATTTTATTAAGAATCATAAAGACTTTATATTATTGCTAAATAGACACTATTGCACTCTTTAATATTTTCTAGATTTATCCATAATTATTTTTAAATATTATAATTACATATTTTGAACCAAAATTATGTGATTGACTGTCAGTTGTGTTTGATGGTTAAGTAGTTTGGTTGGGTGATAATAGTTGGTGCGAATGAAATGCATCGAACAGATATGTACATTTTGGAAGTTGGTTGATGTGTTTTTTTGCTCCCTCTCAGTCTCTCCCAAGATCAAATCACATCTTTTTGGTTCTTTGTTGTTGGGATCACAATTTTTTCTAGATTCGATGAATTTATTATCCGACCTGAACCGAAAAAGATATAGAAAAAATTTTATATCCGATTAAATAATCAGATATTCATATATGAATATTTTCAATTCAAATATAGAAATAGATATAATGAAATCCTACCCAAGACTCGCCTTGAAAAAAGAAATTTAATTAGTTTGTCTCACTCATTCACCAACACATATCTCTTCTTTTTTCATGAGAAATTTTCATCGGAGCGAGACAAAAAAAAAATAGACGAGTACAAGAATTTAATAAATATTTATAAGTTTATTAAATAATTTATTTTTAAAAAAATGGTAGATAATAATAGGATGATGATCAACAGGTATAGGAATGATGATGAAAATTAAGTATAGAAATGGATATGAGAATGAATATGATAGTAGATGAGAATGGACATGGAATATATAAAATCCTATTCAATCCTAGCCATCCTATCGCTGCCTCTAAATTTTAAAAGAATTTCTCAAAACTAGAATTAGAAAGGAGTCAACTCAGATGCATCAATGAAATTATAAATGAGAGTTAGTCTTCTGCAACACCTGTGAGTATCCTATAACTAACTGCCTAAGCTTAAGCCTTATGCTCGTGCTTGGAGCGGTTCTTAACGTTTTCCATCCGAAGGTTTTGGCGAGAGGCAGAGAGAGATATACATGGAAGAGGGAGGTAGCGTCATTAATGGGAGAGAAGAGATCAGTGTAACTCCCGAGCATGGATATGGGAGTTCCTCTAACAGAGGCTGGGGCCTCACTTTCCCTATTCCCTTGGCGCAGAAGGTGATCATTTCTCCATGCTTCTCTTCTCTTCTACTCTCATACTCCTTTGCAACTAGTTCAGTTCTTATAGGTTCTTGGTGAAGTTTTTGGAACCTACTTCCTCATTTTCGCCGGCTGTGCTTCGGTCACTGTCAACTTGAGCAAGGGAATGATCACATTCCCTGGCATATGCGTCATGTGGGGACTCGCCGCCACGGTCATGATCTACTCCGTCGGCCACATCTCCAGCGCCCATTTGAATCCTGCCGTCGCCATTGCCTTTGCTACATGCCGGAGGTTCCCATGGAAGCAGGTCTATCTCCTACGTACTTACAGAGCACACATGTACCACACACATCGAGGTCGACTATATATCTCACTTCTTCTATCGTTGCATTGGCGAATGCAGGTGCCGGCAGCCGGCTTACGTCGCTGCTCAGCTTCTCGCGACAACCCTTGCCAGTGTAACACTGCGTTTGATGTTTGGGGGCAAACATGAACACTTCCCGGGAACGACGCCCACAGGCTCCGCCGTGCAGTCTCTTGTCATCGAGTTCATCATCTCATCCTATCTGATGTTTGTCGTCTCCAGTGTGGCTACTGACAACTTCTTGTCAATTTGATTTGATTTGATTTGATCTGATCAACTTCTTGTTCAGAGTTGTCATTTATGGTGTTCAGATTGGAGAATTAGCAGGGTTTGCTTTTGGTGCTACTGTCTTACTGAATGTTTTCATTACCGGGTATGGAATGCTAACTAACTGAACATGGATTCAAATATATTAAAAGACATGCAAAATCTATTCAATTTACTAACCTGATCAGACAAACCTTTGCGCTTCACAGGCCTATGTCAGGGGCATCGATGAATCCGGCAAGGACCTTTGGGCCAGCACTGGTGGCGAACCACTGGCCGGGGATCTGGATCTACATCGTCGAACCAGTTTGGGGAACTATAGCAGGGGCAGGGGCAGGGGCATACAACCTCATCCGGGACAAGTCACTTCGAGAGATCACCAAGAGTGAATCTTTCCTCAAGAGCAAACCCTTGATCTGGATTCTCAAAGAAAAACTTTGTATCTCATTAT
>JAGFNQ010005814.1:120318-216062 GCA_024364735.1 Boesenbergia rotunda
ATCACAAATTGTCTTCTTCCAACTACTTCAAAGCATCTTGATGAGATCCATCCATTACACTGCCTGATGCTTTACGGGATGCATCTGCAGTTAGATTTTGACATAGCACCGTCCATTTATTTCTCCATCATTGTTCATGGTCTGAGGTATGACCAGACGATCTATATGCCATTCGGCCATATCATCACTGCTTGGCTGCAGTCCATTGGGATCGATGTTTCACAGGGTCGTACTGTACCTATGGTGTGACAGGACTGTCGACTTGATCGTCGCATGCTGGCCCAGTCTGGTATTGTTGTCGGATCACGAGGGTTGCGTTGGAAGAATCAGAGACACATGGGGGAGTTTCCATGAGCAGCCCATTCCCAGGAGCAGCCCGCTGATATAGATGATTATGATGAATGAGCTCCTGACCTCCGATGGCAGATTGCGGAGTTAGAGCGGATGCTGCAGTACGAATTGCATATCTCTGAGCTCTGGCGACAGGAGGTCCGCTCAGAGTTTCAGACTTTTGATCGTCGTCTCGATGCTTTAGCCTCTGATGTCTCTGAGATGCACTCCTTCCAGGACAGATGGTATGAAGAGTGGTATCATCATACATTTCCTGATGGTGCATCTCCCAGTGGCTCTTCACCAGGAGATATCATCTACATTGATGATTCGGACGATGATCCAGCTGACGATTGACCGCTCTATGTTCGTGTTTGATGTTTTTGACGGATGTGTACATCCTGACTCTTGTCTGTTCTATCTTGCTTAGGTTGTTGCTTGCTCACGTGTTTACTGTTTGTTGATGCCATGTTGATTATCTGTCTATTATCTGCATGCTTGCTACATTGCTATGTTCATGTCTATGCTACCATGCTCATATGATACATATGCCTATTTAGCCATTCGATATCGTTTTGCTATGTGATCGTATGATTATCAATAGTCAATCATATTCTTGTTGATTTGAGATACCCCTAGGGTTGAGGGGGAGTATGGTTTAAACTTATCAGCCCTTCTAGCCCCTTTTCAGTGTTCGACAAAGGGGGAGAGTGTTGGTTGGTTAAGTTTAGGTTGATCATGTTGTAGGGGGAGGATCCTGATTCCCCTATGATTCTGGATTTGAGGAAATGGATTGAGAATCCCTAAACTTAGATCGGGTTGTCAAACAACAAAAAGGGGGAGATTGTTGATGCAGTCTGGCCCTGATTGTTGTTTTGGTGTTGACACCGATTTAAGTTTAGGTTGATGATTATGATGATTATGTTTAAGTCCTGATCGAGGATTAGGCATGGTTTGGAAAATCCTAATCTAGAGGGTTAGGTGTTGAAAATCCTAGTCTGGAGGGCTAGGTGTTGGAAAAGTCCTAATTCGGAAGGGTTAGGTGAAAAGTCCTAGCTTGGAGGGCTAGGTGAAAAGTCCTAACTTGGAGGGTTAGGTGCAAATTCCCATCCTGGAAAATTAGGTGAAAAAGTCCTGGCTTGGAGGGTCAGGTCCTAGCTTGGAGGGCTAGGTTTGGAAAGTCCTAATCCGGAAGAGTTGGGTGAAAAGTCCTAGCTTGGAGGGCTAGGTGAAAAGTCCTAGCTTGGAGGGCTAGGTGAAAAGTCTTAACTTGGAGGGTTATGTGCAAATTCCCAACTTGTAGGGTTAGGTGAAAAATCCTTAGCTTGGAGGGCTAAGGTGGAAGAGAACTTAGCTTGGAGGGCTAAGTTTACATCCCTGGATCGGTCTGGTGATCGGTCAGGGAAGCTGGCACGCTGCCCTGTTGTGGATCGGTCTGGTGACCGATCCAGCAACGACTGATCGGTCTGGTGACCAATCAGGTAGCACACAGTGAGGTTGGGAACCTACTGTGCTGCTCTTGATCAATCCGGTGACAGATCAGGGAGTGTGTGTGTTTCACCTACTGCTTGGCTCCTGATCGGTCGGGTGACCGATCAGGGAGCGAACAGTTGAGGTTGAGTTCCCTTGCTGATCTGAACCTGATCGGTCTGAAGACCGATCAGAATCACTGTGCAGATCGTTTCGGAGAATGATCCAGCGTCGCAGGTTCCTCACTATGATCGATCAGGCTAGCCTGATCGGTCTGGTCATGATCTGATTGGTCTGGTGACCGATCAGGACGCTGCCTGATCGGTCTGGTGACCGATCAGGAGGTCTGGACTGCGAAGCTCAGAAATCGCCCAAGAAAGGGGTGGATCGGTCGGGTGAACGATCCACAACCTGGGATCGGTCAGGTGATCGATCCAGGAGAAGTCACAAAGAAATCACGATTTCGAATCGAGCGTTGGGGATCGATCAGGACGGAGCCTGATCGATCTGGACCTAGCCTGATCGGTCTGGTGACCGATCAGGGGTAGCTCTGATCGGTCCGGTGACCGATCACTTTAATTCAAATGCATTGTCAGACGCTCTGATCGCGTCTGAACGTATCCGATTTGCTGCCACTTACATCTGATATTTGATTTACTGTGTGATACGCTGCTCTAACACTCTGATTGAGCTGCAGGTGACAGGGGAGGATTCAAACACTCAAGGAGAGGTCAAAGGAGGCTTTCCTTGGAGCAGGTTTATCCGATTCTCCATTTCAGGTTGCAACGGCCGAGCTGCAGACTGGAGCCGAGACTGGGGCTTGGCTGAGGGGATCTCAGGAAGACCAGAGAGGGCTCAGTGGTAGCTGGCGTTGGCAGCATGGTAGCTGGAGGCTACGGAAGATGTTGTCACCTGGTGCTGTGTGGATGATCAAAAGGGCGGAAGATGGCTTCGTGGAAGCAGAGGTTTTGAAACTGTCTTCTTGCTTCGCCTTGAGTTCTCCACAACAAGCTTGCTGCGTTCTTGAAGTTTCATCATCTTGAGTATGCTACTGATTTTCGAGAAGCAATCATCCATTACTTGAGTGCTTGAAGGAGAGAACAAGGAGCTGGGAGTCCGACAGTGGGAAGACACGAAGAAGGGTTCTTGCGTGAGATCGCCACTGGGTGGAGCTCAGGGAAGCTTGCTGTGTTCTTGTCCTTGCTGAGTGCTTGAGTAAGATCCTTCTTGTTGTTTCATTGAGCTTAAACATTTATCTGTGATTGAAACGCTGTGGAGAGGTTTCTCCACCGAGAAGGAGGTTGCTTCATATCCGGTGATAACCGGGGCTTGATCTGCCGACGATCAAGGGATCACCCACCTTAAGGGCACGCCAAGGAGTAGGGGCAAGTTATCCCCGAACCTTGTAAACCCTCCTTGTTAGCGATCTTGCTAATTGTGGTTGTTTGTTTTCGGTTTCCATTTTGGTTTACTGCACTGCTTTGTTGCTTTATTTCTTCCGCTGTGCTACTGATAAGATTAAGTGCAGAAACTTGTTACTTGCTAAAGAGAAAAGTGATTGGCTATATTCACCCCCCCCTCTCTAGCCATCCCGTTTCCAACAAGTGGTATCAGAGCTTGGGGCTCTGTTCACGGCTTAACATCCGAGAGTTTTCAACAAGATGGCTTTAAGAGAAGGCTTCTCCACCACCCGACCTCCATTCTTTGTAATACGGCACTCCTGCACCATTACACCGATGGTGTCAAGTGCCGAATGTTCTTGAACACCTTATCAGGAGCAGCCCAGTGATGGTTCCAGAGGCTGCCCCAGGGGTCTATCAACTCCTTCATGGAATTTAGAACTACCTTCCTCCATCATTTCGCCAGCAGCCGCCGTTATCAGAAGACGACGCTAAATTTATTCGCTCTCAATCAGAAGCCAAAAGAACCTCTCAATGATTACATCAATCTTTTCAACCGAGTGGCGCAGGGTGTGCCAACTGCGACGTCAGAGATCCTCGTCAGTGCCTGCACCCAGGGGCTCTCGGAAGGGGATTTCATCCGATCTTTGGTGAAGAAGCCACCCACCAGCTTCGATGATCTGCTAGGGTGTTCTGTCAAGCACGTCAACATGAAAAAAGTGCAACACGCCCGCTGCAAGGAACTAGTCGGGGTCCCTACTCAAACCGTTGTACGGTCAAAAAGGAGGGAACCTCTGGCTCCAGTACGAGGAAAAGACCTTCGCCTCGGGAAAGACCAGTGGGCTGTTAGGCGGAAGCTAGTGGAGACAGTTGACACCAAGCAACCAGAGCCGCTGACAATGTACTGCGAATTCCACGGCAGTACGACACATTCCACCGAGGAGTGCTATGCCCTAAAGAGAAAAGTAAGTGAAGAAGCAAACACCAAACCCCCGAAGGAAGTGGAAGAAGATGGGGTATCGCCGGAGGTCCCCTCAGCGAAGCTTGTCTCCTCGACAACGACAGTCGGTAGAGAACGAGACCCGACATTGGTCTCGGTCGCATTCGAGAGGGAGGAGTCAGGGGGCCGCACCCTGTAGGTCTCCCTCATTGGAAAGAGACCCCAAGAAGGGCAAGGCCCCTGCACGTGGCCCGCCTTATGGACACGTGGTGGTGATCTCAGGAGGACCCACCGGAGGAGATTCCCACCGGGCAAGTGCAATCGACCCAAGTTTTATCGGGTAGATCATGAGTTTTAATGTGTGTGTCAATATGATTAAGTTAGGATTTCATGTTGATCTAATATGTGTATGTAAGTGTGCAGGTTTGCAGGATACACATAGACTTAGTTGGACGTCTTCGGGTCCGGTGAAGGATGGTGTGAGGAGACAAGCCGTGTGCTTGTATACATCCGAGGGACCATGGACAAAGCAGGAATGGTGAGCCAAGAGATGCGAACTTCGAGGCATACGTGAAAGACGACATGGGAGACAAGCCGAGGGCTTGCATGCATCCGAGGGACGAGAGCCAAAGTCGAAGAGGGCTTGAAGGCAACAGGTCGAGGTTGCTGGAGCAGGGATGATGAGCCGAGGGAAGCGATCTTCAAGGCATACGTGAAGGATGACATGGGGGGATAAGCTGCGGGCTTGCATGCATCTGAGGGACGAGAGCCAAAGTCGAAGAGGACTTGAAGGCAACAGATCGAGGTTGCGGGATGAAGAGTCAGTTAAGTCGTGAGGATTCGAGTGCTGAGAGAACTGTACTCGGGAAGGGAAATCCTAGGGTTCGAGTGCTGAGTGAATTGTACTTGGGAAGGGAAACCTTAGGTAGCAGTCGACTGATGCTAGGTCAGTCGACTGATGTGGAGCATAGAAAGATCAGTCGACTGATGCTTAATCAGTCGACCGATGCAGTCGACTGGGCAGTCGACCAGAATGTGAATTGTCGGACTGTGACATTCGAATTTGCGAGGACCAGTCGACTGCCCCAGGGGCAGTCGACTGGTAAGGGTCAGAACAGTATCGAGCACTATTTAAGAGGGCTCATTTTTTGCTGTTCTTCCTTGGCAAAACAAGCTTGGTCAAAGCCTGTTAGTAGCCTATAAGTGCTTAGACATTGTCAAAGGATTGTGGCGAGGTTTATCCACCCACAAGGAGCGACAAGAGCTAGCCGGAGGTGTTTCGGAGAGTCATCCACCGAAGGATCGGGATCGTCCACCTTACGGACAACCGTGGAGTAGGAGTTTCATCTCCGAACCACGTAAAGGTGATGTGTTAGCATTGTTTTAGTTTAGATTTGAGATTTCCGCTTGCGCTTGCTAACCTTTGTAGGAAGAAAATCGAGAAAATAGCTATTCACTGTAAGATCGTTGGCGTTGCTAGGGGGTGAATAACACTTTTCTTGATCTTTCTCTACCAAAGGGTTATCACAATACAAAAATATAATGAAAAACAATAAGAACAATGTTAACAAGAAGATTTTACTTGGTATCCACCCCGAAGGATGACTAATCCAAGGATCCACACGAGTACTCCACCTCCAATATGAAAAGTCTCCTTCAAGGTGGAGAAAACCTTTACAAGGTTGTCTTCTTCCTCTTTACAAGATGGAAAATAAGGCTAGAGGAAGAACTGGTCAATTGGGGCACTAGCAGCACTTTGGTACAGTAAAAAACTGTACCTTCCTCGTGCCAAAAAGTTCCCTTTATATAAGAGTAAAGAACAACTCCACGAGTTGTCCAACCCGACACCAGTCGACTGCCCCTTTGGCAGTCGACTAGTCTAGCCTTAAATGCTAGCCAACGACTAGTTTTTGGGGATACCAGTCGACTTCCCCAGGGGCAGTTGATAATTACCATTTTGTTGATAAATTTAGGCTCTCAAATCCATGTTTTGATCCACTTTTATATGCTTAAGTTTGCATTTACATTAGATTTCATGAATTACCTCTATTTTAGCTTTTGATTCGAATCTTTGTATATTTGAGATATTTTGGGCATTAAATTTGAATCTAATTTTGTAGGCTTCAAATGATCATGGACCTAGATCAGATTGGATCAAACTTGAGTCAGAATTGGATCTGGATCAAGATGATCAAACATCAGATTAATATGAGCCGTCCGATCAAGAAATGACTAGATCTGAGCCGTCCGTCAACTTCTAATCAATCCAAGCTCAAGATAGAGTTAATCAAGTCCATGGATCAAGATTTGAAAGTTTGGGCCAAATCAGAGTTAATCTAGCCATTGGATCAAGCTCGAGAGGGTCTAAGCTATCCATTCAAAGATCAGTGCAATCTGAGTCATCCGTTGCAAATATGGAAGATCAAAGCTACTGAGAGGCAAATCCTTACCCTTGATTGAGATCTGGAAGGTTTGGGCTTGATTCGAGTTAATCTGACCGTTGGATGACACGAAGAGGATCACAGCCATCCAAATTCAAATGGAATTAGTTAAATTGGGAATTCCCTCCGCTGAGCTCATCGTCGCCGGATCGCGAGAGTTCTCTGTTTTCCAATTTTCTTCGCCTGTTCTTCATCGATTTCTTTATTTTTTTTTCTTCTCAGATCGCGCGGCCAACATCAGATTTGTTCGTCTTCAAGTTCTCATATCATCGAGGTAACTTTCTTATTCAATTCGCTAATCCGAATCTCGCAGTTGAAGGAGCTAAGGTGAGGGTTTCGCCGGAGCTGCTGTTCCTATGAATCGATCCTTGTTGACTGTTGGTTTCCGTCGACCGGAGCTGTCTAAGCAACGTAGAGGGGTTCTCGAAGGTGTTCTGATAGTTTCTGAGGTCGATCGCTAATCAGCCAGTCGAGAAGGAAGAGATCGGGGATCGTCTTCAACTACTGACCGATCGCTGTGACCGAATAGAGACGCCTCTTGTAACGACCCAGAAAATTCTCTTAATATTTCTTTAAAATATTAAGCATGTCTAGATAATTTTCCGAGGGAACTAGAAATATTAACACGAATTTTATGCTAGAAATCCATGTTTTTCCATTTAAATTGGGGGGAAAAGGCCCTAATGGGCCTTATATGGGCTTTCTAGCACCATGATTATTGGTAAATTTTAGGTAAAAATTTATAGAAATATAAAGGGATTTTGATGGGAAATATTAACATAATTATGGGGAAATTTTTAGAGGATTTTCGAAATATTAAAAAATAAAAAATAATAATAATAAAATACAAAAAAATTGGTGCATGCACCAAGGATTGAACCTTGAACCTCTTGTTCAACCATGCATGCTCTAACCAATTCACCTAGCAAGGGAGTGCTATGAGAAAATGAAGTGGATTATGGTTAAGGCTTAGGAAAAATGAAGAGTCATCAACTATGACTCTTCATTTGCCTCCTTAATGTGTTATAAAGAGGGGGTTTGGGAGTTTCTTTCTTCCTTCCATCAATTCCACCTCTCTTCTTCCTCCTCCCTCAAGCTGGCCGAAACTTCAAGGAAGGTTTTCCTTGAGAAAACTTCACAAGAGGGCTTAATCTTCAAGTGTTAAGGGTCATCTACAAGGTTACAAGGGCAAAGGGTGATCAAGGGGCAACCAAAGTCTTCATCATCTTCCCTTTTTAAGGTCTAAAAACCAAGATAACCCAAGGTAAGACTCCCTCACCTGTGGTATAATGGTTTTTGAGTTATTTTCATGATACAAGAAATTGTTTGAACCATATATGAAGAAACACCAAAGTTAGGGCTACTAAAGGTTTCGGCCACCATGGGTTCTATGATTTGGTTTGGATCCAACTCTTTAATATTGTTCCTTATGTTTTATTATATGGTAAGAGATGTTAATAAGGGTTATGTGAAAGTTTGTACATGATTTAAGGCCCTAGAAACTTTCGGCCAAGATGGGATTTAGGGCTAGGGCTGAAGGTTAACTCCAAGCAAGGGTTCAAATGTTTTCCTATGGAAGTATATGTAAATTATAGGATGTAAATTTGTAACTTTATGAATTTATTCATGTGATGGTGACCCATTAGGGTTTCGGCCAAGGTCCCAAGGTAGGGCTAGGGCTTAAGGTTAACTCCAACCAAGGGTGCAAATGTTTTCCTATGGAAGTATGTGTAAGGTGTAGGATGTAAATTTGTAATTTTATGAATTTATTCATGTGATGGTGACCCATTAGGGTTTCAGCCAAGGTCCCAAGGTAGGGCTAGGGCTTAGGTTAACCCCAATTATGGGGGTTTGATGGCTCCCTAAGGCCTTGTATGTGATGTATGGATGTTCTTCTACTCATGGAACCCTCCCTATTGAGTGAGTGATGGAGCTTCATGCTAGGGAACCATTCGGCCAACTCCCAAGATTTAGGGCTTGGGTTGGGTTAAGACCCCAAGGATGCAGGTCTATGGGGTACTATGATGTATGTAGAGATTTAAGTATGTTGGAAGAATAGTTATGCCAATTGAAATCCTAGCTTATGTATCATGAATTATATGTTAGGTCACTTGTGAAGATGATTCCTAAATGTTTAGACATGTGCCATGATTTATGAATGATATGTATGTATGCCATGTCTTATGAATGATATGTAGGTATGCCATGCTTTAGGGATGATACGTATGTATGACATGCTTTATGAATAATTTACATGTATGCCATGCTTTATGAATGATGTGTACGTATGCCATGTTTAAGAATGAAAAGGATGAATGAAGTTAAAGTTTATGCTTTCGAGGCATAATGATGTTATGGAATGAAAATGATGAATGAATGAATATGCTATGAATGTTTATGAATGAAGAAGCATGTGAAGATATTTTATTTTATGAATGGGCTTGTACCGGGCCTAAGTAAGGTCCACGGTTCGGGACTACCGATGAAGCTGTCCTTACCCTAGTAGGTCGAGATTAGCTACCTCGTATTTACTTAGGGATGCACGCATATGATGTATGAATGTGGTACAAGCCAGGGCCCAAATGAATGTTATGATTATGTTAAAGTATTTAAAAGCATGATTTTAAAGATTAAGCATCCTTATATATATATACATTTGCCACATGCATCCATCCATGTTATGCATTATACTTATGATAAGAATATTATGCAAAGTAAGTTATGCAAGGTCCGTTTATGCAAATGATTTTATTTATGTTCATGCTAATTTATGATGCCATGATTTATTTATGTTTATGCTAAGTTAGGATGCCATGATTTTATTTATGTTCATGCTAATTTATGATGCCATGATTTATTTATGTTTATGCTAAGTTAGGATGCCATGATTTTATTTATGTTCATGCTAATTTATGATGCCATGATTTATTTATGTTTATGCTAAGTTAGGATGCCATGATTTTATTTATGTTCATGCTAATTTATGATGCCATGATTTATTTATGTTTATGCTAAGTTAGGATGCCATGATTTTATTTATGTTCATGCTAATTTATGATGCCACGATTTATTTATGTTTATGCTAAGTTAGGAGGCCATGATTTTATTTATGTTCATGCTAATTTATGATGCCATGATTTATTTATGGTTATGCCAAGTTAGGATGCCATGATTTTATTTACGTTCATGCTAATTTATGATGCCATGATTTTATTTATATTCATGCCAAGTTAGGATGCCATGATTTTATTCATGTTCATGTTAGACTATGATGCCATGATGATATCTATGTTCCTGCTAAATTCTGATGCCATGATTTCAATTATGCTTATGCTAAAATGAGGATGCCGTGACTGTGTAGATGTTCATGATAAGAAGTAATATGTTCATGTTTATACGACGTATGGACTTTGTGAGTAGGAAAAGGGTCTTACTAAGCCTCCGTGCTTATAGTTTTATTTTCTTATACCGCAGATTAAGCAAGAGATTTCAAAGGAAGCAGCAGGAGAGGCAAGACCATGTGTGTGTGGTAGTGACATGGCCAAGAGTCCCTCTCATTTCACTGATTGTATGTTTTGTTATCTTACAATGCTTATGTTGGTTATGCTCTACTTATGGTAGCTATGCCTAAGAAACAACCTACTACTTATGAAGTTATGGATAAACTACTTGATACCTTAAAGGCTTATGAATGAATTATGGAAAGTAAATAATCATGATGCTATGCATGCTGGTAATAGGTTACCTGAAATGCTCAGGAAAGCTTATGAATGTGTTATGAAAAGTTGATATCATGATGCTAGATATATGTATATAATTTAAGCACTAATTGCATGGTTAAAAGCATGTGAAAAAGAATTTATGATTCCGCTGCATTAAGATGTTTTATATGCGCATGTATGTCTAGCGTAACGCCGCTTTATGAAAAAAAAAAGCGGGCGTTACACCTCTGATCGGTCCCGTGACCGATCAGAAGAAGACCTGATCGGTTCTGTGACCGATCAGGAAGAGCAGAACAGATCACTTCGCAGCAAACTGAGCAAGGGAATTTATCTTCATTGATTTTTGAGTTCAGAGGGTTTCTAGCTCAACCTTTGTGACGACAAAGGGAAGTCTTGTTGATGAACTGATTTGGTGTTTGAATTTAGGATAATTTTGGTTTGAGCATTTATTTTTTTCACATTGCTCTAGTTTGTTCCAACTAAACTTCAAGTCAAGTCTTTAAGCATTGTTTTGTTCTAGCTTTCATATTTCTGCAATTAATTCCATGCAATTAGTTCTCTGCAATTGGTTCTTTACAATTAGTTCTTAAGTTTCAATTCAATAGTTTGAAATTGAATTGCTTAGTTTTTCCAATAGGTTAAGAGTAGTCCTTGCAATTTCCTAATTCATTTCATGCTTTAGCTAAGTTCATTCTATTTCATATTGTCATTTCCTTATCGCCAAAACCCCCCCATTTTATTAGAAAACCCAAATCATTAAACGACAACAACTTTCAAGCTTGAATTAAACATTCACAACTAGTCCTTGGAAAAATACGACCTGAGGCCCCTATTCTACATTTAATTTTGTTAGCCAAGGGTTTTCGGCTTATAAATATCTAAATTTGAGGCTCATTCGTGAAACTAGTATTGGGCTACATCAAATTTTTGGCGCCGTTGCCGGGGAATCACTAGCTGAGTTTGTTTGATTTGAGCTTGTATTTATTTTCGTATTGTCATATTCTTTGATTTTATTTCATTTGCTTTATCCTTCTATACACATTTGCTACCATTTTTTGCTTGTTTTATGACTAGGACTGCAGGTGGTGATCTTGTGGAGTTTGACCTTGAGATAGAGAGAACATTCAGAGCTAGGGGAAATCAAGAAAGTGAAAAATATTTCTATTCATTCAAGCAGTCCATGGCAGAGTATCAGTATTTTCAGAATTTTCAGCAGCCTTTTCAGAATTTTCAGCAACCCTATTCTCAATTCCAGAATTTTCAGCAAGGTTTCCAGCAATCTAATCAACAATTTCAGCAAAACCATCCTTGGAATCAGTCGGAACAGCAGTTTCAGCAAAATTTTCAGAATTTTCAGCAACCATTTCTTCAGCAACCATTTCATCAAAACCAGCAATTTTATCAAGATTTTCCACAACCTTCACAGCTCTCTAATAATTTTCAGCAGAATTTTCAACCATTCCAGCAGAATTCTCAATTTCAAGATTTTCAGCCTTTCAACCCACATATTCAGCAAGCAGATCAGCAATTTCAGAATCATAATTTCCAACAACATCATCCAAGTTATCAACCAAATGTTCAGCAATTTCAACAGCCCAATTATTCATTTAATCATCCCCAAACACTTTATTTTCAGGATTCACAGCCTAGTCATGATTTTGAGCAATCTAATGTTTCATTTCAAGATCAACAAGAGTCTCTTATCAATCCAGAAGGCTGTGGAGATTTTAGTGGATTTGATGCTCAACAACAAATGCTTGAGGAGATTATGCAACAGATCATACAACAACAGCAAATTCTTCTACAACACGGGCAACAAAGGGATGAATCCACTTTTCAAAACATTGAAAGATAAATTGGATAATTAGTTAGTGGAATGAATCAAATGCAAGCCCAAGGATCAAGCCAATTATCTTCTCAAGCTACTCAAAATCCTAAGGGATATGATTGTGAAATAACTTTGAGAAATGAGGAAGTTGTTTCAAGTCTAAACATTCCAAGGGTTGATTTTTCTGAAAAATTTTTAGCAAACTATTTTCCATCTCAAAATAGCCCCGAAATTGATTCTATACCAGTTCAAAGTGACCCTAGTGCAAGCCTAAGTCCTTCTTCAATTGATCTTGCAATTTTGGTGGAAGAAGAAGAAGAAATCAGCAAAATTAGGGCACCTACAGCAGCTATTCCTCCTGAAATTCCTGTTCAAGATCCATTTCCAAAATTTTCAGCTCACGCGGAGGAACCAAGGGTCCCTTTACCCTTCCCACAGCACCCCAGAGAGGATCCTTCTACCTTGAGCGTGGATATTTTAGATGAAGTTGTTGAAGCAGATTTAATTGCTGATGAAGTTTCAATTGATATTCAGAGAGGATGTTTTAGCTCAGATGAGGCTGAAGATGCATTAGTGATAGAGGCAATGGAGGAAATTGATAGTAAAGCTTGTGACAACCTTGAATTTGATTCTGAAGCTCTATAGGACCCTTCTAGACTTTTATTTTGTGATGACATAGTTGTTTTTGGTCCTAACATTTCTAATATAGTTGTTGCAGATGGAGATGATTCTATAGGTGTAGGGGATTGCACTGAGCCTCAGGGACCACCAACGTTGATTGATACATCAGAAGATTTGGAGGATAAGTATGAAAGTGTAGGGACTTGCATGGTAGAAGCAAGGACCCAAGAATCACCATTTTTAGTTGAATGTTCATTGGAGAAGATGGATAGTAAAGCTTGTGACAATCTTGATTTCGATTCTGAAGCTCTACCAGACCCTTCTAGTCTTTTATTTTGTGATGATATAGTTGTTGTTGATCCTAACTTTTCTAATATGATTGTTGCAGATATTGTTGATGAAGCATGCGTTGTAGATGATTCTACAGGTGTAGGGGATTGCACTGAGCCCCAGGGACCACCAACATTGATTGATACATTAGAAGATTCAGAGGATAAAAATGAAAGTGTAAGGACGTGCATGGTGGAAGCAAGGGCCCAAGAATCACCTCTTTTAATTGTATGTCCACCAGAGTCTGAACCTGAAGTGGAGCCTTGACCTGACCAGGAGGAGGCAATAGTCACATCTACTCTTGTAGAACCTTCAGGTATTTCTCAGCACGACGAGGTGAGTATTTCTCCTAATTGTTGTGAAAAATTCATAGAGGAACCTACGGTTGATTTTATTGGTTGCGATGCATTTCTTGATACATCCTTTGTAGAAACTGCTTGTGAAAAATGTATAGAGGTACTTGAGGTTGATTTTGTTGGTTGTGATGAATTTCTTGACACATCTTATGTAGAGCCTAATTGTGAAAAACTTATAGAGGTACCTAGGGTTGATTTTGTTGAATGTGATGCAATTCTTGATACATCCTATGCAGAAGCTGATTGTGAAAAATTCATAGTGGTATCTAAAATTGATTTTGTTGGCTGTGAAGCATTTCTTGATACATCCTTTGTAGAAATTGATTGTGAAAAACCCATAGAGTTACCTAAAATTGATTTTGTTGGTTGTGAAACAATTCTTGATACATCTTATGTAGAGATTGATTGTGAAAAATCCATAGAGGTACCCAATGTTGATTTTATTAGCTGTGATGCATTTCTTGATATACCTTATGTGGATACTGATTATGAAAAACTCATTAATGTACCTAAGGTTGATTTCATTGGCTGCGATACATTTCTGGATACATTTTATGTAGAGGTTGTTTGTATTTCATTTCTTTCTTACCCTGCATGCGTGCGAGAAGTATTTTCTTTTCATGGTTTTGCAGGATCTCGTAGGCTTCTCGAGTGGGTACTCAAACTTAATAGCCTCCAACCTCCCGGAAGGACTTCTAAAGAGCATGTAGTGGGAGGGGTTGAGTTTACTTTGACCTGTAACTATTTACCCCAAGACTGGATTTTGAACCTTAATCGTCTTCGACTACCTGAACATACTTACGCGGAATTGATAAGGGAGAAAGCTGTGCATTATGAGATTGATCACATGAGGATAGTTCTTCCAAGATGGATGCTCCGTGCTCTTTACCCAATTTGAAGGGGAGTTGTTTCTTCTTACACTCTTATTTCATCGTGAATATCATTTTTAAGTTTCTAGCAATAAATTTTCTTTTAAAATGGGTTCTTGCTAATAAATGTTTGAGTAGTGTAGAGTGAATAAAGAGTCATTGTAGATACCATTTTATCCCTTTTGAAATTTTGTTTCATGCATGAGTTGCAATAAATGAATCTCTCTATATTTTCTCTACATCATTTTAGAGTCTCTTGAAAGCAAATTAAATTTGGTTGTTAAAACTTAGGATTTGAGCTAATGGATGAAAATTCTTGGATGCTTGAGTACTACTTAGTTATGGACTCTAGATTGATGACTTGAGATGAATTCTTTTTACCTAGTGAGGATTGACCTAATATTTGTGATACACACATGTGATTGTACTATATAACTTGCTTAGGTTCTTTCAAAACTATATTTCTATGATTGGACCACATTTATAGAGGTGAATCACTTTGTTTCCTTTCTCATATCATTTTTGCAACCTTGTTGTTGATCTACTCTATATTCCATTTTCCTTCCTTAATCTTTATGTTCATCATGATCTTTCCATGGACTTGGTTACTTTAATGTTTCTTGATGTTATTTTGCCCGAGGCGGACAAATGTTTAAGTGTGGGGGAGGATGCAAGCATTCTATCAAATTTTGAGGACAATCAAGCATTGACAACCTACAAGAAAGTGTGCCAACTTGAAAGATTTTTGTATCAAGTTTGGGTTGCAAGAATTGATTAGTGAAGGGAAGTGAAGGCTCATTCTCACTACCATGGAAGAAACAAAAAGAAAAGAAATTGATGTGCTCAAGAAAGTATTAAGTGGAAAAGAAATTGAAGTAGAGATCAATTGAAGGTTGCAATTGGTGTATCAATAAGTGTAGTAGCGTGCCAAGAGGGGTTGCAAGAGTTGATAGTGGCAGAAAACAATAAGAGCAAGGAAAGTTATCAAGTTGAAAAGCTGAAAAGTTTCATTGAATCAAATATTGAAGACACATTCCAAGTAGTGAGCAAAGGATGACCACATTCCATATTATCAAGTTGAAAAGTTTTGAAAGGCTGAACATTTCAGTTTCCATGAGTTGGAGCTAGCCATTGTAAGGGATTGAAAGGAAAGAATGGAAGCAAAAATAGAATAGGAATTCAGCTGCAGAGAAGAAAAAGAAAAAAAAGAAAGAGCAACTGAAAAACAAAAGAAAAGAAAAATATGAAGTGGAAATCAAGTGCTGGGTTAGATTTCTGATGTGAAGATGAGAATAAGGAGCTAGTTGGATTTAAGATGTAGTATTGATTGAAAAGGAAAAAAATCAGGTAGAAACAATTCAAAAATCTGCTAAAATCAGCTACTGATCAGACCTTGATCGGTCACCAATCCGATCAGGGAAAGCTTGATTGGTCCCTTGACCGATCAGTAGAGGCTGGCACAGAACAAAACCTGGGCACACTAAATTCAGCATGGTTTTTCATCCAATTCAAAGGCACTTTCCAATCCTTACTCACCTTGGCTCTGAAATATGCAGGATAATTCAAAATGAGAGGACAAAGTGCATTAGGTTACATTTTTGGTGTCCAAGTCTTCCATTTTCTTTACTTTTCCATATTTCCTTATCATGCCATATTACTTTCTATATTTCCTTACCATGTCATATTTCTTTACTTTCTTTATCATGATTCTTAAGTATAAAAGTTCATTAAACTCCTATTTCATTTCTATCATTGCATATCTTCTAACTTGTTCAAATAAGCTTTTGTAGATGTGGATCCAAATCAAGAATGATGGTGGAGAGTAGATAATAAGCAAGCTTATGGTAGTGCAAGAACCATATTGTGTTTGAGTCAGCTCCACCTTCATAAAAAATGTAGAACTTAGGAAGAGAGCCACTAAATATTCCCTTGATAGGCTTTGTGAGTTAAGTTCATCTCAATGAGTCATGAAGGATGAAGTATACTAAGTTGTTGATTTAAGGACAAGATACTAGTCCATTGAGTTTAGATTTTTTAGAATTAACAACAATAGGTAATTTCCTTTCAATTGCTTCTAACTATGATTGAGAATAATCTAGGAGGATACATCATTAGTTTACTAGTAGCTTGTGCGAGACACCCAAGAGTAAGTGTGGGGGAGTTGATAATTACCATTTTGTTGATAAATTTAGGCTCTCAAATCCATGTTTTGATCCACTTTTATATGCTTAAGTTTGCATTTACATTAGGTTTCATGAATTACCTCTATTTTAGCTTTTGATTCAAATCTTTGTATATTTGAGATATTTTGGGTATTAAATTTGAATCTAATTTTGTAGGCTTCAAATGATCATGGACCTAGATCAGATTGGATCAAACTTGAGTCAGAATTGGATCCAGATCAAGATGATCAAGCATCGGATTAATATGAGCCGTCCGATCAAGAAACGGCTAGATCTGAGCCATTCATCAACTTCTGGTCAATACGAGTTCAAGATAGAATTAATCAAGTCCATGGATCAAGATCTGAAAGTTTGGACCAAATCAGAGTTAATCCAGCCGTTGGATCAAGCTCGAGAGGGTCTAAGCCGTCCATTCAAAGATCAGGTCAATCTGAGTCATCCGTTGCAAATCTGGAAGATCTAAGCTACTGAGAGGCAGATCCTGACCCTTGATTGAGATCTGGAAGGTTTGGGCTTGATTCGAGTTAATCTGACCGTTGGATGACACGAAGAAGATCACAGCCGTCCAAATTCAAATGGAATTAGTTAAATTGGGAATTCCCTCCGCTGAGCTCGTCGTCGCCGGATCGTGAGAGTTCTCTGTTTTCCAGTTTTCTTCGCCTGTTCTTCATCGAGTTCTTTATTTGTTTTCTTCTCAGATCGCGCAACCAACATCAGATTTGTTCGTCTTTAAGTTCTCAGATCATCGAGGTAACTTTCTTGTTCAATTCGCTAATCTGAATCTCGCAGCTGAAGGAGCTAAGGTGAGGGTTTCGTCGGAGCTACTGTTCCTATGAATCGATCCTTGTTGACTGCTGGTTTCCGTCGACCGGAGCTGTCTAAGCAACGTAGAGGGGTTCTCGAAGGTGTTCTGATAGTTTCTGAGGTCGATCGCTAATCAGCCAGTCGAGAAGGAAGAGATCGGGGATCGTTTTCAGCTACTGACCGATCGCTGTGACCGGACAGAGACGCCTCTAATCAGTCCCGTGACCGATCAGAAGAAGACCTGATCGGTTCCGTGACCAATCAGGAAGAGCAGAACAGATCACTTCACAGCAAACTGAGCAAGGGAATTTATCTTCATTGATTTTTGAGTTCAGAGGGTTTCTAGCTCAACCTTTGTGTGACAGCAAAGGGAAGTCTTGTTGATGAACTGATTTGGTGTTTGAATTTAGGATAATTTTGGTTTGAGTATTTATTTTTTTCACATTGCTCTAGTTTGTTCCAACTAAACTTCAAGTCAAGTCTTTAAGCATTGTTTTGTTCTAGCTTTCATATTTCTGCAATTAATTCCATGCAATTAGTTCTCTGCAATTAGTTCTTAAGTTTCAATTCAATAGTTTGAAATCGAATTGCTTAGTTTTTCCAATAGGTTAAGAGTAGTCCTTACAATTTCCTAATTCATTCCATGCTTTAGCTAAGTTCATTCTATTTCATATTGTCATTTCCTTATCGCCAAAAACCCCCATTTTATTAGAAAACCCAAATCATTAAACGACAACAACTTTCAAGCTTGAATTAAACATTCACAACTAGTCCTTGGAAAAATACGACCTGAGGCCCCTATTCTACATTTAATTTTGTTAGCCAAGGGTTTTCAGCTTATAAATATCTAAATTTGAGGCTTATTCGTGACACTAGTATTGGGCTACATCAGCAGTCGACTGGTCTAGAGTGAGAAATATTCTGTGAGTTTTGGCAGTCGACTGCCTTTCTACCAGTCGACTGCCCATCCTCTACACTCACTCACTCTCACTCTGAACACTCTCCTTCACGTGTGCCTTCAGGTATATTCCCTTGACTTGCCCCTTGAAGTCTTCTTCCTCCGGCTATCGTCCCTCGGATGCGCACACAAGCCTTCCCTTGGCTTGCCTCCAGGCCACCCTTCACGTGTGCCCTTGAAGTCCACTTCCCGGCTTGCCCTTGGAGTCCTCCTCCCTCGGCTCTCGTCCCTCGGATATGTCCTCCATGTGTGATTCTCCAAGTCCTGCAAACTCAATCACACATATCAAATAACAAGATAACACCTTAACCTTAAACATATTGTCACACACACATCAAAACCATGATCTTCCCGATCATCTTTGGGCCAATTGCCTCAATAATCTCCCCCTTTTTGATGTGTGGTAATATGTTTAGGTTAGGGAGAAAATACCAGCCAATAACAGTAATTGAAAACAAGACATAGTAAGAAAAACAATGAGATAACCTCCCCCTTAACCTATGCCTTCTCCATTTTCAATTCTCATAAACCAAAGTTAATCAAAGTTAAGCTACAATTCTAACTTAAACCACCCATTCTCCCCCTTTGGCACCATCAAAATGATTGCCCATAGCAATACTAACTTATGGCATCAAATGAGAGAAGTTTACATTTCTGAAAAATTCTCAGAATCTGAATTCAGCCGTGCCAGTCGACTGCCCCAAGATGCAGTCGACTGATACTCTGTCAGTCAGACATTCAGGTTTCTGAGCCAAATTCAGAAACCTCCCAAAAATTTCAAAAAATTCCAAAAATTGTAAAAATTTACAAGCATGTTTGATATGATATACTATAACAGGGAAAAATACCAGTTCATGAAAAATTTCAAACATGCTTGACTTTTGACCAAAGTTCAAATTTCTTGAAAACCACTAATTTTGTATCAAGTTTTCAAACTAATTATGGATTCATACAACTTCCAAGCTCATGCAAAACATATAAAGCACAGAATGGTTTTCAAATGTTTTAAAATGTCCAACTATGATCTTTGGACAAGATGTCCATCAATTAAACACTTGCTTTCCCATAGTTGGTCTATTTTTCATAATTTGATACATCTAATGACCCAACACTATGCCACAAATACACGTGAATCATTTGTATCATCCTAATGGATCAAGCACCACCTTCCTATTGTATTACCCCAAGGTCCATCCTATACTTCTACAAAACACATACCAAGGCCCCTTCTTAAGGATGTGAACTCCGCTTCGAGAAGAGGCTTGGTAAATATATCGGCAAGGTTTAACTTTGACTCAACATAGTGCAAATCTATGTCACCCCTTGCCACATGATCCCAAATGAAGTGATGCTTCACTTTAATGTGTTTTGTTCTAGAATGGTGAACCGGATTTTTAGTCAAGTTAATTGTACTTACATTATCACACAAAACCTTGATCTTGGAGTAATGTAACTCATAATCCGCTAAGGTGTGCATGATCCTAAGTAGTTGAGACACACAACCACCCATTGCCACATATTCGGCCTCCGTTGTTGATAGGTCAACACATGGTTTTTTCCTACTACTCCAACTAACCAAAGATGACCCAAGGAATTGACATC
This sequence comes from Boesenbergia rotunda, assembly GCA_024364735.1. Taxonomy (NCBI): domain Eukaryota; kingdom Viridiplantae; phylum Streptophyta; class Magnoliopsida; order Zingiberales; family Zingiberaceae; genus Boesenbergia; species Boesenbergia rotunda. The sequence continues at coordinate 140,173 of JAGFNQ010005814.1, forward strand.
CTCCATTAGTACTCTTCCTATCTAGTTTACACCCCGCATAGTCTGAATCGGTGTATCAAAAAAGATCAACATTTGGGGTTCTAGGATACCAAAGCCCGACATTAAGAGTACCTTTAATATACCTTAGGATCCTCTTTACTACCACTCAATGAGACTCTTTGGCACATGATTGGTACCTTGCACACATACCTACCGCAAATAGTATATCGGGTCTACTAGCGGTTAGGTACAATAGACTACCAATCATGCTCCTATATTGTTTTGAGTCTACTATTTTTCCTTCAACATCACTATCCATTTTGACATTTATTCCTATAGGGGTGGATGCTACCTTAGCATTTTCTAATCCAAATTTCTTTAGCATTTTCCTAGCATACTTAGTTTGATACACATGAGTTCCTTCATTTGTTTGCTTAACTTGGAGACCTAAAAAGAAGGTCAACTCTCCTACGAGACTCATCTCAAATTCATTTTCCATACACTTAATGAACTCATGTAGGAATTCACTATTTGTGGACCCAAGGATAATATCATCTACATAGACTTGGGCCACAAATATGTCATTATCCGTAGATTTTAGGAACAATGTTGGGTCAATTGTTCCTCTCCTAAAACCCTTGGACACTAGGAATGAGGAAAGCCTTTCATACCAAGCCCGGGGAGCTTGTTTCAATCCATACAAGACTTTTCTTAATTTGTAAATATGTCTAGGGTAGTTTGGGTTTTCAAACTTGGGGGGTTGTTCTACATACACCTCTTCTTTAATGACCCCATTAAGAAATGCCGACTTCACATTCATTTGGTGAAGTGTGAAACCCATGTGAGCGACATAGGCTAGTAAAATTCTAATGGACTCTAATCTAGCTACGGGGCATATGTCTCATCATAGTCAAGGCCCTCTACTTGATTAAACCCCCTAGCTACCAATCTAGCCTTATTCCTAGTAATTTTGCCTTGATCATTTAGCTTGTTCCTAAAAACCCATCTAGTGGTGACAATGGTGCAATCATTGGGTCTAGGAACCAACTCTCATACTTCACTCCTTTCAAATTGATTTAACTCCTCTTGCATAACTAGGACCCAATCCACATCACCTAATGCCTCATCAATAGATTTAGGTTCTAATTGAGAGATCAAAGTAATTTGACTACTTTGTTCCCTAAAGTAGGACCTAGTCCTTACCCCTTCAGTGACATCACCAACTATTTGGTCAATGGGGTGATCTTGGTGATGCCTTAAGGGCCTAGAGGTTATGTGTTCATTTACTACATGGTCCTCATCCTCTAGTGCACTTCTCTCTCTCCCTTGATTATTGCCCCATAAATGTAAGTCTTGGATTCTTTGAGCAAGGGGTTGACTTTCTTCTATGTCCTTATCAATTGATGCTCTCCTAGGGGTAGATTCATCAAAATCAACATTTGAAGATTCCTCAATTACCTTGGTCCTTTTGTTGTACACTCTATACCCTCTACTAGTGGATGAGTAACCAACCAAAATCCCCTCATCCGCTTTAGTTCAAACTTCCTTAAGTCATCCTTGGTGTTTAGAATGTAGACCTTACATCCAAAAACCCTAAAATAATGAATTTGTGGAATTCTCCCATTCCATAACTCAAATGGGGTTTTTCCTAAAAACCTATGAATTAGAACCCGGTTTTGAATGTAACAAGCGGTATTTACCGCTTCGGCCCAAAAATAGCTAGGAAGAGAATATGCATTAAGCATAGTCCTAGCGGCTTCTTGTAGGACTCTATTTCTCCTCTCTACTACTCCATTTTGTTGTGGGGTTCTTGGGCATGAAAATTCATGCTTGTACCCATTTTCTAGACAAAATTGTGAGAAGTTTGAGTTTTCAAACTCCCCACCATGGTCACTCCTAATGCGGTTGATTTTGAGGTGTTTATCATTTTCAACCCCTTACTAAAACCTATGAAAATATCTAAGGTATCATCCTTATGTTTATGAAAAACACCCAAGTAAATCTAGAAAAATCATCTACAATAACTAAACAATACTTACTCCCTACTAGTGAGGGAGTGCTATGACAATCAAAAAGATCCATATGTAATAATTCTAAAGGCAAAGTAGTACTAGTTAAGGTTTTACCTTTGTGTGATGATTTTGATTGCTTACCCTCTTGGCATGCATCACACATCTTGGTCTTCTCATACTTGATCATAGGGAGCCCCTTCACCAACTCCTCCTTTGCCACTCTTGCAATGTTCCTCATGTTGATGTGCCCAAGTCTCCGGTGCCACAACCATCCTTCTTCTTCTTTAGATATGAGACACTTAGGCAAATTGTTAGAAGCATAAGCAAGATTAATATAGTAAAGATTAGCCTCTCTATATCCTTCTAGCATAACACTTTCGGACCCATTTTGCTTAATTAGACACTTTCTAGCATAAAACTCAACCCTATATCCCGCATCACAAAGTTGACTTACACTAAGTAGATTAAATTTCATATCTTTAATCAAAAGAATTTTGTGGATAGAGATTGTAGGAGATACTTCAATGCTGCCCCTACCAATTATTTTGAGTTTCCCACTATTTACAAAGGATACGGTCCCTTCTCTTAGGTAGCTAATAGTGGTGAATTTGCTCACATCTCCGGTCATAAGTCTTGAGCACCCACTATCTACAATCCACATTTTTGAGGCAACCTTGACTTTTACCTATACAACATGGAAAACACAAGCTTTTGGTACCCAAATTTTAGTTCCACAAGCATCATTTAAATACTTCTTTGGTACCCAAGCCTTCTTTGTATTTGCCTTAACCCCTTGTCTCCTAGAAGCACCCTTTTTACCCATGAGTGAAATAAAAGCTACTTCCTTGGTCTTTGGCCTATAACCTATCCCGGCTTTGTTGTAAACGACTCTTTGACTATTTATTATCATATCAAGGTTGCTAGAGCCAACTTGAAACTTTCTAAGTTCCTTGGTTAGGTCTTCTACCTTTTCCCTTAGTTCCTTATTTTCATTTTTAAGACATGAATCATTTGACATAGTAGAAACATCATGCAAATTATCCTTAAGTTTCATGAATTCTACTTTAAGGATGACAACTTCATCCTTTAAATCCTTAATTTTTCTCCTAGCTTTAGCCAAATCCATAGTTGTACTAGAAATAATTTTGACAAGAGTAGAAGAGGGTAAGCTATATACCTCACTTACCGATGTCTCGGACTCGGATGATGATGAGGCTTCACTTTCATCTTCACTACTTGAGCTTCTCTCATCATCGGATGACTCTAAGTTGTCTACTCCCATTAGTGCGAAGTGTGACACGTGATCTTCCTCCTCCGAAGACGATGGATCATCCTAAGTAGCTTTTATGCTTGTGACACTTTTCTCTTTTTCTTTTGATCTCCTCTTCTTCTTTTCTTCCTTCTTGTCATCTCTTTTTTTGACTTGTGGACACTCATTCTTCATGTGATCCTCTTGGTGGCAATTGTAGCAAATGATGTCTTTGCTCTTGCTTCTTGACCCTTTTCTACCATAAGACTTGTTAGAGAAATTTTTAAATGCTTTTCTCATTTTCCTTACTATGTAAGCCTCTTGGTCACTATCCATAGAAGCACTAAACTCCTCCAATTCGGATGATGAGGAGTAGATCATCATCTTCTTCTCCTTCTTCTTTTTCTTCTCCTTTTCTACAATGAATGCTACACCTTTTTCTTTGGAAGAGATGTTAGCTTGCTCATGTAATTCAAATTCACAAAACAAATCGTCTAACTTTACCATTGAAAAATCCCTTGATACTTTGTAGACATCAACCATTGATACCCACAATGTAGTCCTAGGGAAAGATTGTAAAGCATATCTCATGAGATCTAGGTTTTCCACCTTCTCACCAATTACATGTAGTTCGTTGATGATTTCCTTTACTCTTCCATGTAATTGGCTAATCGTCTCGTTGGTCTTCATGGAGAGTGATTGTAATTGAGCCACCAAGAGGTCCTTCTTTGCCCTCCTTGACTCGTTTGAACCTTCGTTGAGCTCCACTAGTTTCTCCCATAATTCCTTTGCGCTCTTGAAAGGTCCCACCTTGTTGAGTTGTTCCTTGGACAATCCGCATTGAATGTGGTGGTGGCCTTGGCATTTGCTTGCATCTCTTCATGACTTCCTTTGGCCAAGTTCTCATGGGTAGTGGCTCTCCTCTTTCGTTGACGGGTGCTTCGAAACCATCTACAATACTTATCCAATTCTTAATGTCATTTATCAAATAGTATTCCATCCTACCTTTCCAATAGGCGAAATCGTTTCCATCGAAGAACGGAGGCCTTGCGGTGCTATAGCCCTCTTGAAATGCCATTTCTTTGTACTCCGGTCGACGTTGAGTTCTCCCGAAGCGAATCAGATCTGATACTACTTGTAAGATCGTTGGCGTTGCTAGAGGGGGGTGAATAGTACTTTTCTTGATTTTTCTCTACCAAGGGGTTAGCACAATACAAAAATATAATGAAAAATAATAAGAACAATGCTAACAAGAAGATTTTACTTGGATCCACCCCGAAGGATGACTAATCCAAGGATCCACACGAGTACTCCACCTCCACTATGAAAAGTCTCCTTCAAGGTGGAGAAAACCTTTACAAGGTTCCTTCTTCCTCTTTACAAGATGGAAAATAAGGCCAGAGGAAGAGCTGATCAATTGGGGCACTAACAATCAAACACAAACGAGAAGGTAATTTCAATATTACTTAGTATTTTGCCTAATGATATAATTAGTGGTGTAGGTAAATACAAAAATGCACACGAATTATGGAGTAAGATATTAGCGCTTCATGAGAACCCTACACAAGCTCAATTAGTGGAAGAGCCCAAGGAAATGAGTTTAATGGTCCAAGAAGAGGAGAAGGACCAATCAGATGAGGAAAGAAGCTCAATATCTTAAGAGGAGGAGAAAGAAAAAAAGATTCATCCATATCCTCAAATGGAGTGACACAAGAATTTGAAGAACCATCCACTTCATCAAAGGAAGAAGGAGAGGTCTCCACTTCAAGGATTGATGGGGAAGAGAGACCACCTTCAATACCGGAGCAAGAAGAAGCCACCACCTCCACTAAAGCAATATCCAAGGATCACATCATTTACTTTGGGTGCAACAAGAAGGGCACTACAAGGACAAGTGTCCATTGGGTAAGAAAAAGGAGGTAAACATTAAACCCAAGTCAATTCCTTTAAATTCTAACATGGGTTGTAGGAATGGTGCGAAGAAGGAGAAAAAACATATATGGTCTTCACATGTGGTGAGCTAGGACACTACCACATCAAATGCTCAAGAAAAGGAGAGTTTAAGAAATTGGAGCATCTGAGAAAATGGGAGAGAAAGGAGAGGGAGAAAAACTCACATCAAGGGGGAGCTACAAGGGTAAGGGAGGTAATCCCTAACTTTATGCATGTTTCAAATTCCTCTATGTGTGGTAGAAATAATGAGAATTATTTATCTATGCATAATTTTGGTTTTAGATATTGTGATAAAAATAAAATTAATGTTGTATCTCAAAACCCTAAGGAATTTATGTATCATGATAAATCTAGAATTTTTAAACCTAAGGACCAAGGCATTAATCCAAAGAAAGAAAGACACATGCCTAGACAAATGGTACATTTATGAATGTCCAAGATGAACATAGTAATGGTAAGGTTAATAACCTAGAGATGGAAAATCAAGCCTTGAGGGCAAAGCTTGATAAATTAGAGAAAATCTTAGATAGATTCATTAGTGGATCTAAGGGCTTAGGTATGGTGTCGGGTGGTCAAAACCCCGACAATGATAGATCGAGTCTAGGATACTAATCTATGAGATCAAATGTTATAGAAAAGTCATATGCAAGGATGCCATATGACTATAGCAAGGGGAAGGCAAAAATGGCAAGGGAAAGCCATTTAGAGGGAAGAAGAAGAACTTAACTAAGGAAAAGGTGTACAGAGTTAAGAAGGTTATGGTTGAAGGCCAAAAGTCACTAGAGGTACACCGGTGTGGTCTTGCAATTATAGATGAGTCACCTAGGGAGGTGGCTAAGGTTAAGAGCTTAAGGGGGAGCTCTAGGAGTCAAGATGGGGTCCATGGTCAATGGATCTCAGGAGGATTTTTCCAGGGAGACTAGATGGTAAATGGAGTGTGCCAGAGGATGTGAAGATGGATTTGAGTCTTAATCCGAGGAATTTGGCACATCAAAAGTGAGTTTCATGCATAGAAATATGAAGTTGGAACCATATTGCATGAAAATTAGTTTTTAATGTGTAGATGTCATATAAATCAATGCTAAGGATGCATTGTGGTTGGGGATAAGAAGATATATCAAGGAGAGATCAAAACTAGGACTTTAGGTTAAGGTTCAATTGAATCATTTAGATAGTTTTGAGTTTTGTGTCAATCTTGGGATTGATAATAAATACGTGTGTGAGTATATTTTTCCCAGGAAGACATGAGTACCACAAATCTCTCCACAAAATTTGGGAGTTTTTGGAGAGTTGTAGAATTTCTGGCGCATTTCTGAAGTTAGGTCAAAAATGCTGATAATATAGGGTATCAGTCGACTGATGCAGAGGCAGTCGACTGATCTTTCTATTTAGTTCATCAGTCGACTGGCCCAGGGGCAGTCGATTGATGCTGCGAATCTTTAAAATAAAACCCCGCGCGAGGACGACTGAACCTAGGGTTTCAGGCGCCGTCCCTTACTGCCACTTCTCTTCCCCGACCTCTCTAGCCACTCCAAGTCTTCCCAAGGTCCTGAAATCTTGTTCCTAGCCTTCCTCCACCTTAGATCCAAGTCTAGGGCAAGAAGCATCCTTTCTTGAGTTAAGTTTAATCATCATTCATCATACAACGAATGGAGCGACGGTAACAAAGTGTCTACCTTATTTTTCTCCATTTAGTTTATGACTCATGACTAACTTTTGATATTTTGCGTGTTTTCCTTGTTTTTTCCTTCTTGATTGGGTCATTCATGGACATGCATACGGTATTTGCATTTTAGGGCTAGGCTAAAGAGAAGGGTTGGTGAGGGATCATCCCAATAGCAACTTATAGATCCGGCGACACCTCGGTTTCGTTCCGAGGCTTGCCGGCGGGTCTTTAAAAATGCTGCCTTTATTCTAATGAATTGTAGATATCTCAATCAAGCGTATTTTCAGGAGATCACTCCTCACATTATTGAGATAATCACTTATTTTGGGTTAGAAAAACTAGTATATTGTCAGCATTATGCCAACTTTGACCTCTGCAAGGAATTTTATGCCCATCGTACATGTCATAATCCCGATGACGGGATATATGAGTCTATGGTACAGGGAGTTACAATTTCTTTTTCATCCACATTATAAGGATCTTTCTTAGGATGTCAGGTTTCAGAAAACCCATTTACCTATTTCCCCAATGTCACTGAGCCATTATCATTGCCTAATGTCACCATTGATCAAATTCATCGTCATTATTTTGATAATCCTCGACCTCCTCTAGAGCGTATCTTTATAGCTAGGCGCATGAGTCCAGTTAGCAACATATTATATAAAATTATCCTAGACTGTCTTCTGCCCATTGTCACCAAGGGGAGGTCAAAGATCTGGCTACCTCACTTGGTGATGATGTATGCTCTAGAGAGAGGCTAGACATTGACATGGTCCGCCATGTTTTTGCATCTATTGTCCATTTTTTACATGATGTAAATAGGAAGATCTACATGCCATTCTGTCATATTTTGACCGAATTCTTTGCATCTAGAGGAATTAGAGTCACTAGGGGTCAGGTCCATTATCTGTCAAAGGACTACGACCAGATAGGTTTACGGCAGCTCTCCTTGGCTGGGATCGAGAGGCGGCAGGGAGTGATGGTCTGACGACGTCGTCAGGATTCTTCCAGCTCTGATGATGATGAGGAGGCTGCTCCTGCTGCTGCACCTGTTGTTGCTCCTACTGGATTACAGAGGAGCGGTTCTTCTGACTAGAGGCAGAGGTTCATGGACTTCGGGAAGACTTCCAGAGTTTCCAGCAACAGCAGGTTGCTATTCAGGGGGAGGTTCACGGTCTCATGGAGCACTTTCAGGGTTTCCAGCAGCGATAGGATGATATGTACGAGATGATGCAGCGCTGGAACCTTATATATCAGACTCCTCCTCCTCCTGGCGATGATGATGTGTAGCTTCCATATGACTTAGATGTGTGGGGGTGTTGAGAGTTTGTTTAGATTGAGCATGTTTATTATTATCTCTCAAACCCCAATTTTGATATTGTAATAATTAAGGATTTCGGGGTCATGACCCTTATAGTACTGATTTATGATTTCGTAAGAATTTTTGATTCACTTCTTAAATTTGATTATATGAAGTGTTATTACTTTAATTGTGTAGTATGCATGCATGATATATATGATGAATTCTAAATTACCCTCTATCTAGAGATTATGGTAAAAAGGGGGAGCTTGTATAACTTTTTATGTCTTAAGTGTCCGTATAAGAAAAAGGGGGAGGTTTGAAAACATTTGTATGTTTTAAATGATATGAGATAAACTTGGAAAATATATGGGTTCAAACCTAGGATAGAAGATTGATACAAAATGGAGTGTTTTTAAAGAATTTGAATTTTGGTCAAAAAGACAAGCATATTTGATATTTTCATGAAAATGTATTTTTCTAGGTCAGAATACATCATAAAAAATATGCTTGCAAAATTTCAGAATTTTTTGAATTTTGTGAAATTTATTAGGGGTTTCCGAATTTCAGCTGGAATTTCAGAATGTTGTGTATCAGTCGACTGCCCTTGGGGCAGTCAACTGATCTTTCTGTGGGATTGCAGTTCGAAGGCACTAGTCGACTGGTAACTGACGCAGTCGACTAGTACTTTCGTATTCTTATCTCTGGGGGGTTTCATAAATAGAAAGGTATTTTTTATTGATACCAATGGTTAATATTGCTTGGGGCAATCATTTTGATGGTGTCAAAGGGGGAGAATTTGTGATTTAAGTTAGGTTTAACTTAACTTATGGTTTGAAGTTAGTTTTTAACTTAACTTGTGGTTATGGGAAAATTGAAAATTATGTGGAGGGCATAGTTTAAGGGGGAGGATACATGTTTATGCTGCTTACTATGCCTGTAATTTTCAATTGTTATTGTTGTGTTTGCACCTAACTTAAACATATTGCCACACATCAAAAAGGGGAGATTGTTCGTGCAATCAACCCAAGTTTGATCGGGTAGATCATGGGTTTTGATGTGTGTGCCAATATGATTAAGTTAGGATTTCATGTTGATCTAATTGTGTATATGAGTGTGTAGGTTTGCAGGATACACATAGACTTAGTTGGACGTCTTCGGGTTCGGTGAAGGATGGTGTGAGGAGACAAGCCGTGGGCTTATATGCATCCGAGGGACCGTGGACAAAGCAGGGACGATGAGCCGAGGGAAGCGGACTTCGAGGCATACGTGAAGGATGACATGGGAGACAAACCGAGGGCTTGCATGCATTCGAGGGACGAGAGCCAAAGTCGAAGAGGGCTTGAAGGCAACAGGTCGAGGCTGTTGGAGCAGGGACGATGAGCTGAGGGAAGCAGACTTCGAGGCATACGCGAAGGATGACATGGGGGGATGAGCTGCAGGCTTGCATGCATCCAAGGGACGAGAGTTAAAGTCGAAGAGAGCTTGAAGGCAACAGATCGAGGCTGAGCGATGAAGAGTCAGCTAAGTCGTGAGGATTCAAGTGCTGAGAGTGTTGGGACCGGGTGCATGTCGACAAGGATACGGGTTCGTAAAATTCAAAATTTTTTCGTGCAGCGGAAGAATTAGCATAAAATAATTTCCTAAATTATTTTAACCACGTATCTAGCATGCAACCTTATAGTGTATTGACATAATCATAAAATAAAATTTTGCGAAAAAGTAAACTAATTTACTAAGTACCTTTCGTAACTCGAAGTAAGGGACGAGATCCAACCGTAGCGTCCCTTGGAAGCTCCGCCTCTATTCGCGTCCACGCCGAGTTGTCTTCGGGATGACTTCGCAAAGTCACGAGTTTTGTGCCGACGAGAACTACTAGATTCTCTATAGGCACAACAAGAAAGATCAAGAGAGGAAAGGGAAACTAACCAACGAAGTAACGGAATCGAATTCCGAGAAGAGAGGAGTCGCTATCCGCTTCTTCTTCTTCTTGTTCGGGTTCTCCTTCTTCTTGAAGCTCACGGCAACACCTTCTAATGGAGGAGTTGCGCCGGCCCTAGATGGAGGATGAAGCTTCAAGGTGCGCCGGCCCTAGATCCCTTAAGGTGGGCGCCGGACCTAGGTGGGAAGAAGGGAGAAGGAGAAGAGAAGAGAGAGAGGGAGAGCTCTAATTCAATTACTTGATTGATTAGGAATAAGGGCTTGCCTTTGGTTCCTATATATAGTAGCAACTCCTTTGCTAAGTCTCCCTCTAAACCGAATTAACGGAAGTAACGGAATTAGTTATAAGAAATTTATCTTATAAATTCTCTTATTAATTATTCCGTTTAAGCCGAGTCTTATTATAACTAATTTATAATAAAACAAATTCTTCTTCTCTTTAAATTATGGAATAAATTTTATAAGAAATTTATAAACTTTCTCATTATGGAAAAATCAATTCTTAATTGATTTTATAAAATTAAAATAAACCAATTCATGGATTATTTTAACTTCCATAAAAGGAATAAATTTCTACAAATTTATTTATATAAATTTCTTTATACAAATTTATTTATCCATAATTTATAAAACAAATCACACTAGATTTATTTTATTAATTAAACCAAATAAATTGATTTAATTCCCTTTAATGGCCGGCCACCACAAGGAGGGTTAGCACCCTCTTTGGCCGGCCAAACCAACCCGAACCGGTCGCGAATTAAACTCATTTAATTCGCCCAATAAGCCTTCAAAAGACTTAGCCATTTTTAGCTTCCATTGCGCCTCTGATCAACTCAGATTCGACTTATTTCTCTTGATCGGAAAATCCAATTTTCAACTCGTTTTAAATCCCTCGGATTACTCGTAGTGCGTGTGACTAAATAGGCTTTCGATTTATGTTGGTCGTCTATAATTAACCCATTAATTATAGAACGATCATGAGTGGCACCTAGTAGTACATCATGATCCCCAATTAATCGAAAGATCAACGGTTTGACCTCAGAAGTAATTCCGAAACCCTTCAGCAGCTCTAATGAATCGTGCCCCATTCCCTTCACCATCTTATACCCACTTGGTTCAGGACACGGTCTATCTGTGTCAGTCCCCACTAGGCTGACTACGTCACACCTAGCCCAAGTAATGTCTTTCTCATCCTTTGGATTTCTAATTACTCTCATGTATTTAAGAGACTCGCACTCTTAACATGATATACTATGGCCAGAGGTTTTTGAGTAACAATCCGACGATAGGCCTGGGTATACCTCTCCTCGCAAGGAGTGGTGAATCCTTTGTAGGCTGTTCAAACATCTTCGGGCACTTTGGCTTATACCCAATCATCCTGGGTCCACACCTCCTTGGAGATGCTTGCTTAAGATGTTAAAGTATAAGTCTCCATGACCAAGATGACTTGAACACCGCAAGTTAAAGGAACATCGCACTTAAGCTGCAGTAAGCACTTCATTGACATATCTATATAGATAACCATATGAAGTTTTACAACTAGTCACTCCAATGAACCAGTTCCCTTAACTAGCATCCATGTTTATCTCCGGACATCCCAATGTCACCAGCCAGTGAGAATCAACTGATTAGAGAATAACCCATGCTAGTCTCAACAGAATTGATAATGTCCGTTTTTTATCAATTCATCGATTAGGGATATTTTCAATACTTCACATTTGCACATATAGAGATAATCACAAGTTGTGATCCCATCACAAATTCTCTTATGCTGTGAGTTGTATTGCGGACATTCAGTAGATGAGTTTAAGATCCCAATCAAATACACAAACATGTATACTCAAATAGTGAATTATCATTTATTAAAATAAATATTTACAATCATAAGGCGATTGCCTTAGGACACTTCTCTCATATCACTAACAGAGAGAACTATACTCGGGAAGGGAAATCCTAGGGTTCGAATGCTGAGAGAATTGTACGCGGGAAGAGAAATCTTAGGTAGCAGTCGACTGATGCTAGGTCAGTCGACTGATGTGGAGCACAGAAAGATCAGTCGACTGATGCAGTCAACTGGGCAGTCGACTAGTGTCGACCAGAATGCGAATCATTAGGCTGTGAGATTCGAATTCGTGAGGACTAGTCGATTGCCCCAGAGGCAGTCGACTGGTAATGGTCAGAACAGTATCGAGCACTATTTAAGAGTGCTCGTTTTTTGCTGTTCTTCCTTGGCGAAACAAGCTTGGTTAAAACCTGTTAGTAGCCTATAAGTGCTCAGACATTGTCAAAGGATTGTGGCGAGGTTTCTCCACCCACAAGGAGCGACAAGAGCTAGCCGGAGGTGTTCCGGAGAGTCATCCACCGAAGGATCGGGATCATCCACCTTATGGACAGCCGTGGAGTAGGAGTTTCATCTCCGAACCACGTAAAGGTGCTGTGTTAGCATTGTTTTAGTTTAGATTTGAGATTTCCGATTGCGCTTGATAACCCTTGTAGGAAGAAAATCGAGAAAATAGCTATTTACCCCCCTCTAGCTAAACGACAAGGTTACAACAAGGCTCACACTCGGCGGCTAGAGAACTACGCCATCTGGACAAGTCAGAGCCACCATCTTGGCCCTACGATCTCCTTCGGCCCAGAGGACTTGGAAGACGTAGAAGCTCCCTATGAAGACGCTCTGGTAATTCTTACACGCATTGCAAATTACGAGGTTAAGCGTATCTTCGTGGATACAGGTAGCTCTGTTAACATCCTATACAAGGCTGCTCTAGGCCAGATGTAGATTGACAAGGATGAACTGCTGCCAGTTTCGACTCCACTCTTTGTCTTCACCGGATACCAAGTACAACCGATAGGGCAAATTACCCTATTATTGTCGTTGGGCAGTGATACTCTAGAGAGGACTAGGAAGACTCCCTTCCTAGTCGTGGATGCTCCCTCATCCTACAATGCCATCTTAGGACGCCCAACGCTCAGTATATTCCAGGCGGTGGTCTCGGTCTACCACCAGAAGATCAAATTCCCGATAGGCTATCAAGTGGCAGAAGTCAAGGGAGACCAGTTGGTGTCTCGGTGATGCTACAGTGGGGAAGTCCGATCGGAGTCCCATAAGAACTAGAAGTCACACGAAGCCCTGTAAATCAATCTTGCCAATCCCCTAGAGGGGACAGGGATAAAAAGCTGAAGAGGCCATGGCATGCCAACTATCTCCAACCCTGCCACACCCGGTAAGATTTGTGAGACATACTATGTGCTTGTCTATGTATTCTTGCTGCCTTGCAGTGATAGTCATGAAATAAAGGAGACGACTCATCGTACAAGTGCTAATACATCTGTCTAAAACCCTACTACCTTGCGGTGCTGTGGATGCCCGAGGTGAGTAGGCTTGGTCTGGGTGCTGCGGATGCCCGGCCAAGAAATAAAACCCTACCACCTTGCGGTGTTGCGGATGCCTGAGGTGAGTAGGCTTGATTTGGGTGCTGCGGATGCCCGACCAAGAGATAAAACCCTACTACCTTGCAGTGCTGCAGATGCCCTAGGTGAGTAGGTTTGGTCTGGGTGCCGCGGATGCCCGACCAAGAAATAAAACCCTACCACCTTATGGTGCTGCGGATGCCCAAGGTGAGTAGGCTTGGTCTGGGTACTACGGATGCCCGACGTGAGAAGGTTTGGTCTGGGTGTTGCGGATGCCTGACCAAGAGATAAAACCCTACCACCTTGCGGTGCTGCGGATGCCTCGAGGTGAGTAGGCTTGGTCTGGGTGCTACGGATGCTTAACCAAGGAATAAAACCCTACCACCTTGCGGTGCTGTGGATGTCCGAGGTGAGTAGGCTTGGTCTGGGAGCTACGGATGCCCAACCAAGAGATAAAACCCTACTACCTCTTGGTGTTGCGGATGTCCGGGTTGAGTAGGCCTGGTTCGGGGACTGCGGATGCCCGACCAGGAGATATGTAATCCCTACAACCTTTGACCATGAACTGGAGGGGGTTGGGGGGATGTAGTGGAAGAAAGTTAACACATAGCCGACCGGATATGAAACAACATCATCAGACATGGGAGGCAAACATGATATTTAATTATTACTCGAAGCACTTATATATCAAAGGTAACAAGTTTCACTTTATTTCTGAGGGGAACACATTGACAATGACATCTCTAGGAAGTATAAAAGATGGGTACACATAAGGGATACAATCAGTGGACCTGGTAAAGGAGACCATTCCTTTGCCCGGACTCTCCTCTATTGCCTCATCATCTCCATCTGGCCGCTGGGCTCGGAGCCGTCTCCTTGTGACGGGTGAGCTGAGAGTCATCTTCATTGTGGTTGTGACCTCTGAATCTTCGGACGTGGTGGAGACCTCTCAGTCCTCCGCTAAAGGTAAAGTAAGGCCAACCCGGAAGGCAAAGGACATTGTTTAAGGCCGAAACCATCCTCATAATAACTAATAGATGAAATGGAAACATTCTGGATACACAAGGTAAAGGGGTGAACAAGTTCCATTCAAAGGTCCTGATTACGCCTTACGTTCAACTTACATTCAGAAACAAAGACGAAAAGTAAAATACAAAGGGAGAAAAGGAAAGGTGGCGCTACAACTCCTTCTCCTTGGATGACAACCTCTCCCATGCCTGACTGGCGCCGGGGAAACGGGAGTGGACGTCCGACCGCAACACTCGCGTTCGTCGGATCTGCGGGGATGCTACGGTGAAACCTTGCTTCAACCGTTTCAGAGCTGAGCCGACCGGTCGATTTCCAAAACTCGGTGGATTGATCGAGCAGTAGGTGGAGAGCATTCGTAAAAGACAGGAGAGCAACCAAAAGGAGACACTTTCTGATATAAAGATGGAGAGTCCGAAGGAGTTTGCTATACTCTCGGGTGAAAGAGATGATATCATCTCTACTATGCTCTCAGGTGAAATATGTGATATCTCTGATGTGCTCTCCGGTGAAATATGGGGTATCATCTCTACTGTGCTCTCCAGTGAGATATGCGATATCATCTCTGCTATGCTCTCCGGTGAAATAGATAACCCCTGTCAGAATGGGGAACAGTGGAGGATGTATCGGAATGTTGTACGCTTCACAAGTGGTTCTGAGAGCACCTAACTTAACTTGTGCGGAAGGGGCTTCACGCCACTCTGGGCAGCGAACCCCTTCCCTCTCTGATTTCTCCTCTAGGCTGCCACCTCATTTCCCTTCCTTGCTCATGGGTCCTAACCAGAGGAGGAGGGAAAGATGGAGGGTGCAGAGCGGCTTAGCCTTCCACCTTTATAGTGATAGCCACCCTCATGCATTCAACGAGGGCACGACGCGTGGGCAATAATGGGCGCCCATCCCGAAGCGTCGCCTCTTTTTTGTCACCGTCGATTGGCATGTTTCTATGGCACCTCGAAAATTGTGAACCTTTATGGATCAATTCAAGGGACCGCCTTGGGCCCGGAGTCGATTGTTCTGATTCCGCAGACTCAGAAAACACTCAATAAAGAAGAGAACCAATACGGGTCCCGTAGATGAATAGCTTCAGGCCAAGCAGTCAGACTTTCGGGGCTACCTTGGGAAGACCCCCGAGGTTACCTTGGTCCGCTAGACACCCGGTATCACGAGGGGCTCTGGGTTTCTGAAACCAACCTAAGAGGCTGCTGGGGATGAGCCTAGGCTCCCTGGCTCCCTTGCCCCACGGGCCGGGATGTTTCAGGAGTGTTGGTCTACTATCTGGCTCCCTGAGTTGAGGAAAAATACCGGCTCTTCAATTTTTTTGGTCCTCACGTTAAGGACAAATAATACAAGGAGCCAAGCAAAAAAGATACTCAGGACGGTAAGTCAAAAAAATATTTTCATTACAATCAAAATGAGTACATTGGGAGAAGATAGTAAGCATGAACAGAAAAAAGGGAAAGGTCCCGGGTGGAAAATAGTTCTATATTTTCTACAACTCCTTGTCTTCTTGTGGGAGCTCCTCCCAGACTCGATCAATGCTCATAAAACTCAAGTCGGCATCTGGCGGCAAGGGTTGGGCCTTCCTCAGTTGATCGATGGCCCCGTGGAAGCCCTGTTTCAAACGCTTCATTACCTGGCCGACCAGGATATCGCCGAACTCGTCCGACTCCAAGAACCTGGTCTTGAATTCCGCCTTGGCCTCCTTGAGATGGGAGTCCTTGGCAACCCGGAGATTGTGCATTTTGGCCTCGGCTGCCTCCTGGGCAATCTTTAGATGAGTCACCTCAGAAGATATTTTGTCTTCCAGGGCCTCTTTGAGTCTTTCTGAAGTAGCCAAAGCTTCCGATCGTGCCTGGGCCGCGTCCTCCTTGAGGTCAGTCAACCGATCAGCTGCCACCATGAGGTCGTATTCCTTCTGGGCTAGCCGGTGCACTTGGTCTTTGATACGCTCATTCAGTCTCCCGGCCGAAGTCTTCAGGAGTCGGACATCCCCCCATAACTTTTTCTACTTCGCTTGGAACTGGTACTGCTCCTGAGTCATCCGAAGCAGGTCGTCTGTGAGGGCTACTGCCCTCTCGGGCATTAAACGCTCTCGGCGATGGGAACTCTGTAAGGAGACCTCCATAGCCAGCAGGGTGTCTAGCTGATGCTCCACATTCACTCGGAGAGCTCTGCTGACGTCCGCTTGCATGAGTCCCGTCCTATGGGCATAGTCAGCTGCAGCCTCTGCTCTCAGTGCTCGGCGGGTCAAGGCCTCAACCTCTGGCCAGGAGTACAAGTGGCAACCGATCGTCAGACAGTCTTGAGCCGCTTGTCACAGTATAAAGGAGTTATGAAACATAAAGGGAAGTAACCTGTGAAACTTGGAACACTCACCTTCAAAAGAGACTCACGGAGGGTAGTGAGAGGCCCGACAGAGACTCGCACGGCTTCCCCTCTTGAGACTCCTTAACTTCTTGGGGTGTCATCTCGGCTCACAGAAGGTGAGGAGTCTTTGCGCATGGGGAGTGGCTGGACAGTGGGAGCTCTAGGTGGCACTGTGGAGGGACCGGAATTGTCATCCTCAGAACTGGAAGCCCCCTTGGAAGGAAGGCCCTCGGTAGGGACCTCCTTAAAGTGCATTGGGGGGAAAGACTGTACGGCAGCCTCCAAGGTCGTGTCAAACCTTTTGCGTAGGTGGTCATACTGCATCTGAGGTTGAGCAGGCAATGCTTGTGTGCTTGTGGGGGACTCGGAAGGGTCGGTCGGGGAGGAGTCGAGGGCCTGACCTCCTGTCTTTGTAGGAGCAGTCGACTGGGAAGTCGGAGACAGGGGACGGTATCCTCATCATCAGAGATGGGAATGCCCTCCTCAGGGATGGAAGGGAGCATGCTGGGGTTGACATGACGCAACCTTTTCCATCTCGAGGCTAGGCCTTCCGGTATTTTCCTTTTTTGCCGCCCAGATAATTTGAGTATTTGTGGGTCGACAGGAGGCGATGACCTCTCTGCGGCCTCCCCCGTATGAGCGGTAGCAAGAGGTGGATCATCCCCCAAAGGAGCACCAGTCTCCGGGCTGGTAGACACACTCGGAGTCTCTTGGTAGGCAGGTGTCTGAGACACGGCAGGAGCCTCTATTGACTCCGGGGATGCATGCTCACCGGACGACTCGACAGTCTCCTTCGAGGTCTTGGCTGGAGCAAAGGGCGAGGCGAGAGGGACTGGAGGGCGAGGCGATGTTTTCCCTGAGTAGACTTGTGATCTATCTCTGTTTGAACAAGATCTGGATTTAGGGGTGTTTAGAAGGCTCGCCGAAGTAAGTTGGAGGGATTTGGATCTAGATCTCTGCTGATACCTCTGATCTGAACAAAGGAGGTAGTGGGGGAAAACTGGTTGCGCCAATCTAGGTAAGGATAGCTTGTGTATGTTGGTTTTGATTTGGATTGCCAGTAGGTTGGTTAGATCTGTGACAATGCATTGATCCTTAAATTGAATGCAATCTGTGGTTTGACTAGCTGTAGAACTCCTCACGATTTGGGTGGCTGCTGAGTTGATGATCAACAATTGGAGACCGTGATAAGATTTTTTTTCTGCCGTTGGAGCTAGAATCTGAGGGAAGAGCTGTTCGGAGTTGATATAATTGTTCAAGTTGCTCAGATTTGGGATTCAGCTGCAGCTTTGATCTTAAGTAAGTAGGGAATACCTTTTGTTTGTTCTTTTCCGCTCCTGTGATGTTACCGTGAGTGGATGATGAACTGGTGATTATGGTTTTAGTTTGCGCTAGCTTCTATTTGATTTGAATGTTGTTTGAGATAGGATGTAGTTTAAATGTTGAATTCTGACCATGATAGCAGATTCCCTTGGAGTATGATCTTGTATTGCCTTGTGTACCTCTATGGCTTAGGGGCTTGAAACCCTGTGCCGTGTAGTGGGGTTGGGGGTTGAACTCAATGCATGATTTAAATTGATGGTAGCGTGCCTACTTGGGTTGCATGTAGACTAACCCTAAATTTGGAACCTAATCTTAATAGACCGACTAGATTAGGTGTGAGCATTTACTTAGGATTAATTAAATGAATGAGAAAACTAGGGATAATCCTAGTTATTTAGGGTAGCTCATTTAGCTATATAATGCCTATTATTGTAGCTAAATATTATGCTGTTGATACAGGACACTGAGTTGTTGCGTATTATTCAGACGGGTGGTTCTCATTTGATACGGACTTCACTTACTTGGAGGAGGGTACTTCTTGCTTGTATTCTGTAGTCCACTTTATCTTTATGCATGACTATTTGTTATTTATGCAGTAGGTTGATATTGACCTTTATCTGCTACCGTTTTTGTTATCCTGCTTGATACTTATGCTTGACCTTGGATATGATCTAAATTTCCTTTCTATACAGTATCGTGTTTTGTTATCTGATTTGTATAGCATTGGTATAAGCATGAGTATGTAGATATAGCATAGCTCACCATTGTATGGTCGCATTGATTGATTCTAGTCATACTTGCACGTGTGTCTGGATATAGCTGATTGGGTTATGATACATACACACGACCTGTGCATGATAGGCTGAGTTGTGTGTTGATGATCTGGTAGGGGTTGCATGTATTTGAGTCATGCACCATACCTATACTGTTGCATGTCGGCGATCAGCGACTCCCTTGTGGTTGAGCCTATCGTCTTCTGGCACATGATATGCACACACAACCACTCATGGGTTAGTGGATACCACTGGGTGTGTGCATTTGCTCTGTACTACTCCGCTCGACCGCTCATGGGTAGTGATTTCGGCGTGGTAGTAGGCAGGGATCTCTTCTCTTCCCATAGACCAGAGAAGATGAGAGAGATATCTCCCTCATATATATATGGGGCGGAGCGAGAGCTCCACCAGCATCCTGTCCACTCGGTCACTCAGGAGCAGTGATGGCAGAGTGTGGACAGTGTCACAGCTCTACCCACTCTGCCGACACATTATCGCATGTCTCGGTGGCTTGACTGTTGTTAGGGGGTGACCATGACATTGCATCATGTGCATATGATGCATTTGTGCATTTGATTGTGTTTCCTGTATTTATTTGCTGCACTTGTTTGACATGTACATACAGGATATACTTTTCTGTGGTTTGATGACCCTGCACTTGCTCGTATGGTACGAGTCCTATTATGATCATATAGACTGATTTCTGGTATGTACAGTCCTTTGTTACTTCAGTTATGCATATTTCTGATATTATTGTGGAGACTGTATCCTGTTGTTTCTATATAGCTGATTTAGCTACTTTTCTGCCATGCATATCTTTCTATATACCCGCGGACTCCACTTTGACTCACCACCCGTCACAATATTTTTTTTATTTTCAGGTTGATAGCTTGCCGAAGGAGCCCAATTGTCGGTCCTGGTCCCTACGACTCCGTTGTTGGGTGCTTCCGCGTTCGTTTTCTTTTTGATAGCATTCATTATGTGTTGTATTCGTTTTCATATATCGTGGACTTGTATTCATGATCTATTCGTACGATATTGTATTTTTGAGTCCTCTGTTGGACTATGTTGGTTGTTTGGCTACACGTCTGCCCTGGGGCAGCTCAGGTGAATATTACAGAGTTTAGCATTGCGATATATTCATTTTCATATATTATATATCTGTTTTGAGGCCTGAGGCCAATTTATGAACTGCATGTGTTGTATGTACGTGTAAATTGTCCGCCGGACAGGGGAGATGTTGTCCGATTTTATATGGGATCAGAGGCTCCATTGGTCTCGGGGCGTGACAGAAGCACTTTAATATTTCACTCTATTTTGTATGCAATTTATCAATGATGACACCTATCAAAAGATAGACTTCATTAATGTTTTTCAAAATAATTTAGAAATGATTTTCAAAAATAATTTCCAATCATGTTCTTTGAGCTAAATGCACATGACTTGTACATTAACTTTCCCAATGATTAAAGTTCAGATAATCACTTGTTTAGATGATACTAAAACTCAATAAGATGTACTATTTCAACATCTTGAGTTTTGTTCATACACCTAACATCTTACTTATATCTAATGTGTCTCAAAAATACATACAAGTTAACTGAGGGTCTTGTGAGACGTAAAAATAGGTTCTCCCTAACGTAGGGTTCATGCATTTCTAACTAGACATTTTAAATTTTGATCATCCACCTAGGATGTCAATTAATATCAATGTCCTTAATTTTAATATAATCAAATAATGCATGATAGTGAACATGACATACATCAAAAACATATTTTCAAAAGAAAAATTAATATAGCTACGTGATATAAGTATGACATGACATATGATACTTTCATAATAAAGTATGAATGTTTAAACATGATGTCATGGCATGTGATAGACCATACAAAATATGACATTTTAGCATAAAAAAAACTAGATTCTCTATTTAAGTATCAATAACTCATCGCTAAGTCATTAATAGTCCTAATTTGCCTTATTTTTCCAGGAGAATGTCAAAACTCCCACTTTGACATTTCTTGGGATTCTATCATAGTTGTACCAACTTTATCAAGCTCAATCTCCTAAAAATGTAGTTTGACACAATTTTGCTCCTTAAGAGTAAATAATGAAACTTTTTCATTTTCAAGGGTAACCATTCCTCGAAAATATCTCAAAGTGTCAACTTCATTAAAGTTGGGTTAACTAACATTCCAATTTGAGTTGACATTCTCCAAACCTATCTAGGATGTGGCGAATACACTATTAGGAACCCAAAACCTATTAGTGCTCCTTGGGTGTTTTAGGTATTCACAAGGGATAACTTCCCTCGATATCTTCCTAATGACCCTCCTAGGTTTTTCCGAAGTCTTAATCATGCTAGTCTCTTCTTGGTCAACTCTAGGGATGACTTCTCTTGTGACCTTGATTTGACGTTTTGTACTTAGACTTAGTTCTATATCTATATAGAACTCTATGATAAGATGGTACATCATCTTTGACTTTAGGTTTGTAACTCAAACCTCTCTTACTCTTAGAGGACCTTGTTCTCCTAGACTTAGGTTTTAACCTTTTGATCCCTTAAATAGGTTTTCAATTCTCTTAAGGGATTTTTCTTATTTTTTAAGTTTTGACCACAAAACTTTATTTTCCATCATTACATCCTCCAATTTTGATGTTCTGATATTGCCTTTGAAAATTTTCTTCTTGGCCTTGGATTGGGTAGCTCTATCATTAAATGACCTAAATTTTTTCCGATCTTTAAGTGTGGTAGTCCTAGCATGAAATGCTCTATAATTTTCTTTAGGTTTTCATGCTTTCTATTTTATAAATAATATTAAAATAATAAAATATACCTCTAGCATGTATTTTATCATAATTAAAATAAGTATCATTACCTAATGGTATTTTTATCTTGTTCTTGGAGTCTCCCCTTGGTTTGAGCTTCCCCTTTTGATCTTGGTCGGATTCTTCCTCTTTGGACATTCATTTTGATAGTGTTCCTTTTGATTGTATGAGAAGCACACAATGCTTTTCTTGTCCTTCCGTATCATGAGTTTGATCTCCTTGGATTTTTCTTTTGCCTTGGGTGCCATTTGGTCATTCCTCTTGACCAATTTGGGACACTCTTATAGTGCCCTTTTTTTCTACACTCAAAACAAATGATGTGATCTTTATTTTTATAAATTAAAATTTCTATACCTTTGCTTGTAGGGATGGCTCATGATTCTTCACTTGATCCAGAGGTAGTGGCTTCTTCTTGTTCCGAAGTCAATGAGCTTTGCTCCCCCTCAATTCTTGAGGTGAATGCCTCTTGAATTTCCTTTTCGACCAATGCTTTTTGAATTTCCTCCTCGGATATTAAGTACCTTTCAACCTCTGGCTCCTCTTGTATTTGAAACAAAGAGTTTCTCTCTTTGCCTTTGTGATTGCATTCCATTGAGGATAGATCTTCATGAAGTTTTACTAATTTGCTCCAAAATTCCTTGGCATCTTGACATTCTCCAATTTTGTCCAAAATGGTGCTTGACAATATATTGATCAACAATTTGGTCACTTTATCATTGGTTTCATATCTCTTGATTTGCTCTTCATTTCATTTACTTTTCTTGAAGAGCTTACCTTTGCTATTTGGTGGAGCCTCAAAACCCTCCATTAAAGCAAATCATTTCTCTATCTCCATCATAAAGAAATTTTGATCTTTGTCTTCCAAAGATCGAAATTAGCTTTATCGAACGGTGGAGGTGCCCAGATGTCGTAGCCAAACTCCATTGTGAAGTTGAATCCCCTTGATAATGACTTCTTAAAGTTAGAGTTTCTTCAACTTCTTCTTCTTCCTCTAGCTCTTGCACTGTTGGTGATGAGTCCAAAGAAGAGCGACCTGGCTCTGATATCACCTATCAGGGCCGGTAGAATGCTAGTGGGAGTGATTATGTTCTATCTT
Source organism: Boesenbergia rotunda (assembly GCA_024364735.1). Lineage (NCBI taxonomy): Eukaryota > Viridiplantae > Streptophyta > Magnoliopsida > Zingiberales > Zingiberaceae > Boesenbergia > Boesenbergia rotunda. Next base: position 163,105 of record JAGFNQ010005814.1, read on the forward strand.
TGCTCGTTGTAGACTTGTTGTAGCGGAAAACTTGAGCAACACCTTCTTATTTACTTGGTATCCACCTCCTTGAGGTGATTAATCCAAAGATACGCTCTCCTCACACTCACAAGCACTATGAATATCTCCTTTGTGGAGGCGGAGAAGCCTCGTACATGCTCACAAAGTAATACACAAACGACAAGCAAATATAAACGAAATCTTATAAGATTTACAACAATAAGATCTTGCTTGTCTGACTTTCTTCTAGCTTAAAATCGCCCCCTGATGGCTGAAAATGTAGCAGCACTTTGAACCCAAGAGCTCACAAGAATGGGCAAAGAAGAAGGAGAAGAGATGCCACTTCAACCTATGTGAAAACCTTATATACCCGCGACCTAGGGTTCCTTAATCGATTACCACGTCAGATCTACCCATTTAACCACTTGTTTTTTGAAGCTTAATCGATTAACCAATCGATTAAGAAGATCTTAATTGATTACCTAATCGATTCTGGACATCTCTGTGCTCTCGTGCAACACAGCCTTATTCGACTACCTAATTGATTAAGTACCTTACTGTGCTCTTTGCGATATTGTCTTAATCCATCACCCAATCGATTAAGACATCCTTAATCGATCACCTAATCAATTAAGGTTGATTCTGTTCTCACGATAAAAGCCCACCGATCAATAACCGAATCGATTACAGACCATTCTATTTTTTGCGAGAAACAGTGCTCCAATCGATTACCTGATCGATTAGATTGGGCCAATCGATTACCTAATTGATTGCCCATGCCCAAACATGTCTAAATCAAGTCTAGGGTTCCCTTTACCTAGTTCCTAACTAGGACTTCTCTCATGCTAAGTGTTTAGCTCCTAGCTAATCCACCTTGGACTTCACCTAGTTCCCAACTAGGTCTACCTAGTCTCACTAGGACTTTACCTTACCTAACCGTAGTTAGGTCTAGTCTCTTAATAGACTTTCACCTTGCCTACGTGTGATCTCCCATATCTATTTGGACTTCATCTAGTTTCCAACTAGGTTTGCCTAATCCCACTAGGACTTCACGTTGCCTAACTATAGTTAGGTCTTCATTAGTCAAGTCTCCAATCAACCTTGACCTACTTAACCTGTTTAATACAACATTAAATAGCATTGTCAAACATCGAAACTCAAGCTGACATGAACTTAATCAAACCAGTCAACCTTGACCTAAAGAAGATTGCACTAAGATGTTCAACTACAACTTAATTTTTTATAAAAATCATGAAAATTATATTTATTCTATTTTTATATTTTAATATATTATATTATTATGTTTCAAGATTCATATTAATATATTCTTCATCATGATCATTATCTGCTGATATATATCTAAGTATTAAAATTTACATATAATTATGCATAAATCTATTAATAAAATACTGTATTTTACTTTTTTAGGATTTTCTATTACTATCTTATGTATTTGACTATCTTTTATCATGGTATGTATTTTCTATTTAGATATTGATAGTTTAGTTTGTTATCTTGTGATTTGTTTAAATTATTGAGATTGGATTTAGATAGGATTATTTAGATATGATTTAGATGATTGTTTTTGTATGGTTTAGATGATTGTTTTTGTATGTGTGATGATTGTGCTTGTATGTGTGTATTTATGGTTTAGATAATGATTGTGTGTTTGTATTAATGTTTGTATAAAATGTAAATGTGTGAAATGTAAAATACGATCGTCAGTGATGGTTTGTTATTGTTTGGATAATTTATAAATTATTTTTTTTATTTTTTTAATTTCTGACGAAATCGATATTCCATCGAAAAATATCGAGAATATCCACCAACGAAAACACCTATTTCTGTCGGTGGATATCGATATATTACTGATGGGAACCCTAGGGTTTACCGACGAAAACAAGATTCCGTCGGTAATTCTAGAAAAGGATTGTCGACGAAAGTAGGGTTTCGGTGATCACCGATAGAAATAGAGCTTTCCGTCGATAAATACCGATGCAAAAAAAATTTTCCGTCGGTGATTCTTGAATTAGATTACTGACGGAACCCGATTTTTCGTCGGTGATTGCCAACATAATCTGCTGTTTCGTCGATAAAAAAATTGATGGAAAAGTGGTTCCGATGGTTTATACCGACCGAATATATTTCCGTCAACAAATTTCCTCCGACGGTTTATAAACTGATAAATTTTTTTCCAGTCGTAGTTCTATCAGAAACGCTATTTGCCGATAGAATTCCGTCAATAAATTTCGTCGGAAACTCTATTTTTTTTTAGTGTGAAGTTGTTTTTTGTGATAAGTTTCTTTTAGCTTTTAACGTTCATTGTTCTTTCTTTTGACTCAGTGCGGTAAATTATGTTGATGAGTAAATCTTTAATGATAACGACATAGGTGTAACTATAAATATAACAAAGTTTATATATATATATATATATATATATATATATAGCAAAGTTGATTTATTTAATTAATTTTATATGTATTATATGAAGATAAATAAATTTTTATTAAGTCGAACATCAAACTTGCTCGTAAACTATAAATTATTTAAAAATATTCATCTATAAATCTTTTTCAATATTTACTCTTTTTTTCTAGATGTTTAGTTCTTCCGATCTAATTAATTTTGAAGAAGATCAATTTAAACTCACAAAAATTTGTCATTAGTCCTTAAAGATAAATCAAGAAAATGCTACAGCAAGTCATTAGCAGCTAACTCTCGCGGTCTTCGTCATCCCTATAAGATAGTCCAATATTGAATTGGTACTTCACTCATGAAAATAAATTCATAGTTACTTTGATCCACGACCTATTAACTTAAGTTTTTACATTAAATTTAACGTCAACATATATCCTAGTAGAAAATCGTATCACAATACTAATTTTACCTTCGTTACATCTTAACCGTTAAGTCATATTCATGGGTAACGGCCGTCAACCGATCCCATAGGTATGGACGGAAGTAAATTCAAATATATAGGGGGAGATATATGATGATGTACACGTTGTTAATAGTATTACTAACGGTGTGCATGTTGATGTGCGTTGTTCATACCATGAACTTTAAGAAACAACAAAGTATTAACAACATACATTAAAAGCAAGCCGTTAATAATATTATTATTAATGGTATACATATTAATATGTGCTGCGAATAATTAATAACAACAACGACATGTAAAAAATAGCTTACTGTTAATATAACAATTTATTATTAACAGCGTATAGTACGCTGCAAAAGATACGAATAAAATATCATTGTTAAAGAATTCCTTTTATCCAATATTATAAGATATAAGCCCTATTTATATACAAAGTTAGGGTATATTCTAAGAAATAATTAGAACTCTATTCTAGGAAATAAATTAGGATTCTATTCTAAGGATTAATTTATATTTTAGGTAAAATACAAATTAGCATACATCAAATTATCGCTATCTATATTTACAATATTCTAACACTCTCCCTCAAGTTGGAGAATATAAATCATATGCACCCAGCTTGTTACATATATAGTCAATTTAGGGTCCTTTAAGTGACTTAGTGAATATATCTGCTAGTTGATCATGTGAGTTGACATAACTAATAGATATTTTTCCAGATATAACTTTCTCTTTGACAAAGTGATAGTCGACTTCAATATGCTTTGTCCTCTCATGATAAACTGGATTTGAGGGGATATGCATGACAGCCTTGTTATCACATATAAGTGACATTTGTATAATCTCTCCAAATCTTAGTTTCTGAAGCAACTGTTTGAGCCATATAAGCTCTTGACTGACTATGGTCATAGCTCGATACTCTGCCTCTACACTGGATCTTGCTACAACATTCTGCTTTTTACTTTTGCAAGAAATAAGATTATCTCCGACAAATATACAAAACCCAGAAGTAGATTTCCTATCAATGGGAGAACATGCCCAATCTGCATCAAAATATACTATGACTCGAGTATTTCCTTTGTCTCCGTACAAAAGATCTTTTCCTGGAGCTCCTACGATATATCGAATAATGTGGATCACAGTATCGTAATGTTCCTTGCATGGAGAGTTGAGAAATTGACTTACTACACTTACTGCAAATGAGATGTCTGGATGAGTAACAGTAAGATATCTTAGTTTTCCTACTAATCGTCTATATCGTTCAGGATCTGGAAGAGACTCCCCCTGATTTGGCAGGAGCTTGACATTAAGATCCATGAGGTTGTCAATTGTCTTTGAGTTGAACATTCCTATTTCTTTCAAAATATCAATTGCATACTTGCTTTGGGATATGATGATCCCATCTTTGGACTGTGGTAGTTCTATCCTCAAGAAATATTTGAGTTTGCCGAGATTCTTTGTCTGGAAATATTTGAAAAGATGATGTTTCACCTGTGAAATCCTGAGATGATCACTACTTATGATGACAATATCAATAACATAAACCACTAAGTAGATGCAACCAGTAGATGAGTGACGATAAAAGACAGAATGGTTGACCTCACTCTGAGTCATGCCAAACTGTTGAATTACAGTACTAAATCTACTAAACCTTGCTCTGAGTGACTGCTTGAGGTCATATAAAGATTTTCGCAGGCGACATACATGACCAGAAGACTCCCCTTGAGCAACAAAACATGGAGGTTGCTCTATATATATAAGAAAATATTTTTGATGTCCAACTGATAAAGAGACTAATATCGAATCGCAACAATAGAGAGGAATAGGCGCATAGATGACATCTTGGCATTAGGAGAAAATTTGACCCCATAATCCAATCTGAAGATCTGAGTATAGCCCTTAGCGACGAGGCAGGCTTTAAGCCGGTCAACTTTTCTATTTGGACCAACTTTCACTGTATATACCCATTGACAACCAACAACTGATTTCCCTGATGGTAGAAGAATGAGGTCCCAAGTCCCACTGCTTTGTAAAGTACATATTTCGTCGAGCATAGCCTGTTTCCATTCTGGATGGGCAAAGACATCACCTGCAGTCTTTGAAAGAGAAACAAATGACAAAGTGGAAAGACAAGAATAGCAGGAAGGAGAAAGACGATGATAACTCAAAGAAACATAATGAGGAGAATGATTACGAATGGAACACATATCTTTTCGAAGTGTAATAGGAATATCAGACTCAGAAGATTGGACCGGAGGAAGAGGCGAATGACTTGACTCCAAAGATATGTCCACGACAGTGTTAGCACTGGGCGGCGACAAAGCAGGACGAGGATGATGCTGATAAACCCACAATGAAGAGGAGATGGGGCTAGAGATGATAGAGAGTCCTCCGGAGGGTAAAAGATAATCACTGGAGTAGGCATAGAAGAAGAAAACTCCGATGGATATGCGTTAGGCTTAAAAAATAGAACCAAATCAATGAACATGACATTAGCAGATATGAAGTACCGACGGAGAGTAGGGGAATAACACTTGTACCCTTTCTGAGACCGTGGGTACTAGGGATGGCAATTTTCCTCGCGGGTTTGGATACCCGTGGGGAAAATCTGAAACGGGACGGGGTTGGGAGGTATTATCGAGTTTGGATTCGGATTCGGGGATTTTTAAAAATCCCCGAAATAGATTGGGACGGATATGGGGATGTTATCCCCATCCCCGAACCCGCCCCGATATCTTTAATAATAATACATTATTAATAATTATTAAAATAATTTTAATAATATTAATATTAAAGATTTGTGAAAACCCTAATGAATCATCTCACTCGCCGCCTCCCACCATTTGCGATTCTCTTTGACTCTTCTCTTCTCTGCTCCGAGTCGCCGCTCCCAGCCATCTTCAACTCTTCTCTTCTCTGCTCCCAGTCGCCGTCTTCAATTTAACCGGATACATAAGTAGCAGATAGCATTTGCTTGAGACTTGCCTACCTCAAGCTGTTCGTGGAATAAGAAGATTCTGTCCAAACTATCCTACAAGTGTTAAGACTACTACAAGTTGGCCTGCAGACAAGAAAACGAGGTTCAGTGAGTAGAGAATACAGTGCAATCCAAGTAAAGAGTTCTAGCTGGTGGCTGGTAAAGACAAAGCCAATGGTACGAGGTGTGTAACTCCCCCAGAGGGAAGACTCAACCACTGAATGAGGAAAAAAATGGATATTTCAAGTGGGTATGGGGACGGGGATGGAGATTTACTCCCTGTGGGTTCGGGGACGAGGATTCCCCGATTAAGTAGAGGTGGGGATGGGGACGGGGATGGAGATTTATTTCGGGGACGGGGATGGGGACGACAAATCCGTCCTCGACCCGCCCCTTTGCCATCCCTAGTGGGTACCCAAGGAAGACATATTTATTTGACCGGGGAGAGAGTTTGTCAATGCCAGGATCAAGAGCATGAGCAAAACATATCGAACTAAAGACTCTAGGTGGTAAAGAATGAAGATACTAATGAGGATAAAGTACATGATAAGGTATTTTACCTTGTAGAGTGGAGGAAGACATATGATTGATGAGATAACACGCAGTAAGTATGGTGTTACACCAAAATCGATGAGGAACATGAGAGTGGAAAAGAAGAGTTCGGGTGGTCTCGAGAAGATGACGATTCTTACATTCTGCAACTCCATTCTGTTGGGGGGTATGAGGATAAGACGTCCTATGCAACACACCAAGAGAACCCCAAGAAGGCCTGAACAGAGTCGATAGATACTCACGTGCATTATCACTTTGTAAGGTTCGAAGAGAAATACCAAATTGAGTTTTGATTTCATGAAAAAAAGATTGAAAAATAGAAAACAATTCTGAGCGATCCTTCATCTGATATAACTAAGTACAACGGGAAAAATTGTCTATAAAAGTAACAAAATATTGAGACTCCAATGTACAAGAAATACGACTCGGACTCCAAACATCAGAATGAACCAAAGCGAAAGGGGACATAGCCCGACTCTCAGTGGGAGGACAAAATAAACTACGAACTTGCTTTCCTAATTGATATGACTCACAAGCCAAAGACTCTAATTGAAAAAGGCTAGGATGTAATTTTTTCAACTTATCAAGACCTGGATGTCCTAACTGAGCATGAATAAGAAGAAGAGATGTCACCGCCCAACCAACAAGAGAGGGTCGGTGAAGCCGATATTGGTCATGAGACTTACATCCGAAGCCAATCATCCTCCCCGTACTCCGGTCCTATAAGGAAATAAATATTTTAGTAAAATAGATGACACAATCAAGAGACCGAGTATGTTGACTTATTGATAACAAATTAAAGGGAGCTCCGGGAACATAAAGAACATTATGAATAGGGAGAGACAGAGAAGGATGAACAATACCAACACTCTAGGACTGAGTTTGAGAACCATTTGCCATCGTGACAAAGGGTAAATAATCGAAAGTAGTGAGAGAAGAAAAAAGAGATTTGTTACCAGTGATATGATCGGTGGCCCCAAAATCAAGAACACGGGGATCTGAAGATCGAGATATGCCAGCAAAGGAATTACCAATGTGTGCAACTGCAACAGTAGAATCAGAAGTTTGTCGATCTTCATACCATTTCAGAAAGTTATCATAGGAAGGTGGTGGGGTCGGATCCGGTGGCAATTGTGAAGTGGAAGCTGAAGAAGTGGCAGAACTCTGGATGCAGAACTCTGGATGATCTGAGCAGGACGAGGGGGTCGACCATGTAGACTCCAACATTTATCAATCGTGTGCCCTAGTCGGTGGCAGTGATCACAACAAGGATGTCCTTTGCCACCCTTACGAAGTGGAGGTCTGGCGTTACTTCGAGAGACCAAAGCTGATGAGTCAATAGGAACGGAAGGAGGTAACGTCAAGACTTTAGCAGGGACATGAAGGAGAGTCGCCCATGTACTATCCATGGTAGCTTCTGTGAGGCTGCCTAGAATGTAATCACAAATATGAGAATAATCTATGGGCAGACCATATAATGCCAGAGACATAAAAAATTTCTTTCAATTTTCAAACTCTGTAACAGGAGTGGTCGTAGGTGGAAGCAATTCATTGAAATCACAAAGAAAGCTAGAGACGGAACCAAGATAAGTTGATATAGAATCCTTAATCTAATGGGCACTGAGGATTTTCATGAGATCTTCATAAACTTGATAGTGTCACCTAGAGGTGTTTGTAAAGAGTTGTTGAGCCTGTGTCCAAACAGTTTTGTAGGTTTTGTGAGTGTGGAAGACATTCCTAAGAGATGGATGGATTGTGGATCGAATAATATAATACAACTGAGCGTCAACCTTTTTTCACAGAGGATGATCGACGACTTGAGCATCCTCTTTAGTTTGGGTGAGATGTGTCTCATAACCCTGTCCAACAAGCCAAAGCTCAATATGAGAGACCCAAGAGGAGTAATTCTTACAATCCAACTGCTCGGAAGAGAGCGGTGCAGTGATGTGGTTGGTAAAGATTGAGATATCCAACTTTGGAGCGCCAAAGGTAGCCATTGATCAGTTTTGGGTTGTTGAGAGGTTGTCGACGTCAGGAATAGGCGCCAAAATATGCATGTGACGGAGGAGCCTTCGGCATTCGACAGAGGAAAGCACACTGCGGAGAGCAGCCCACGGCATGCGACGACATACAGGAAGAAGCCTTCAGAACACCTGAAGATGGAGGTCACAAGCAGAGGAAGAAAAGGAAGGGCTGCCTTGCTGAGCAAGTCATGGGGAGCGACGCGATCGAGCGTAGAGAAAACGCGATCATCAAGACCAAATTGTGTTGAATTATCAAGACCAAATTTTTTCAGTTATGAGATCCATATTTTTACAAAGTATGAGACAACAAAATCATCAAGACCAAATTAGTAAGTAGACAACATATATATACAATAAGTTTGGTATATATACTTAAATGCTTTTGAATTATCATGATGATATTACTTAACACAATTGTGTTGTTAAATTAGATCGCATGTGGTGGCATTTGTAATGGTATCAAAAATGAATTGGGTAGCAACAGTGATATCAATATTGGTGCCAAAACAAGTGGTGATTTTGGTTATGTTTCTCAGGTAATTATTATAAAATTATGTATTTCTTGTAAACTATAAAATTGTTACAATTGCTATAGACATGATTGAATTAATAACTTTGTATTGTTTATTTACGATCAAAGAGTAATGGAGATATTCCTATTATTACTAAATGTAAGTTGTTTCATTGGTGTGCTGATGAACTAATTGTTACAGAAGGTCGAATTGCATCCACAGATCCAAACACAAAAGCGCATCACGTCATTCTTGGTCGATCATGTTGGAAAGTTTGAGTTGACAAGGTATTGGTGGATAAGGTGGATATGATTCGACCAAATGATGAAATGCAATTTATCAATGATGCAATAGGAAATACAATCTCAGCGTTATCTAAACTTATAGTCTTATCTGATGGATACATATTCTATTTATTTGTGTATATTAGTATTTAATCGAAGTTTTGTAATGGCTATTTTTGGATCTTTGTACATTATTTTGGTATAATTAAATATGATTTTTATTAATTTTGTGAGGATTAGATTTGTATTAAATTTATTGTAAAATATTTGTTGATTGTTTTGGTATAATGAAATTATTTTTTTAATATAGATAAGACAGCATGTTGTAGATTAAAATATGAATAGTATACATTTCCATGTTGTGGAAAATATTATCTGCAATATGCATTGTGCCTTGCGAAAAATATTTTCCATGGTGAACATTGAGCGCCGCGGATAATATTATCTAAGACGTGTATTATGTGCTGTGGATATTATTTTTCGTAGTGTTCAATCGACGCCGTGAATAATATTTTCTGCGGCACATAATGCATTCCGTAGAAAATATTTTTTATAGCACATAATGTATATCGCGGATAATACAAGACTTTCAATAACTTTTAACTGTGAAAATTAAATTTACGCGCTGCGCTAAGAAAAATCATTTTTTTGCAGTGCCTTCTGCTTAGGGTTGTCCAAAGCCCTTCATTCCCGGTTTGATTAATAACAGTAGGTGCAACTAACTCAAGTGCACATGCATATCTACTCGGTAGTTTTATTAATTTGTGTGGATTTTGTTTTTACGACATCAGTTTTTTCATTTCCTATAAATTAGTCGCTTTCAACTAATTTGATCGCCGAAAAGTGTGAGATTTTCCATGGCGACGGTGTTGTTTCTGGTGCGCGAGGTCCTGATTTGCGTGGCTTTGTTCTGGTTCGTTCGGTGGATAGGGCGACGGGTGGCTGGCAGCAGACGGCGGCCGCCGCCCGGGCCGCGGGGGTTCCCGGTGGTGGGGGCTCTGCCGCTGCTGGGGCGGGCGCCGCACGTGTCGCTGGCGAGAATGGCGGAGCGGTACGGCCCCGTGATGGGGATCCAGCTGGGGAGCTCGAATGTCGTGGTGGCGTCGTCGCCGGAGGCCGCGCGGGTGTTCTTGAAGACGCTGGACGTGGCCTTCGCCGACAGGCCAGTCGACGCCGCGCCGATCCGGCTGGCGTACGAAGGACAGGACATGGTGTTCGCGCCCTACGGTCCCAAGTGGAAGTTCATGCGCAAGCTCTGCAACCTCCACATGCTCGGCGCCGGCGCGCTCAACGCTTGGGGACCGGTGCGTTTGTAGACCAGTACCGTGAATGTGATTTCAATTTGCGTCGACGCCGGAGTTTTCTAGCTTTTTTTTTTGTGCATTTTGAAACAGTACCGGCGGGAGGAGGTGGGGCGGATGCTGCAGGGGATGCGGTCTGCGTCAGGCGAGGGAAAGCCCGTGGCGGTGGCGACGGTGTTGATGTACACGATAGCGAACATGATCGGGCGGGTGATCCTGAGCCGGAGAGTGTTCGAGGAGCAAGGGTCGGCGTCGAACGAGTTCAAAGATATGGTGGTGGAGCTAATGACGCTGGCGGGGCAGTTCAACATCGGCGACTTCATCCCGGCGTTGGCGTGGCTGGACCTGCAGGGGCTCGAGGGGGAGATGCGGCAGGTGCACAAGCGGTTCGACAAGGTGCTGGAACGGATGGTGGAGGACCACGAGGCGACAAGGAAGGAGCGCCGGGGGAAGCCAGACTTGCTCGACATCTTCATGGAGAGGCAATCGGCGGCGGAGGAGGAGAAGCTGACGCCGGACAACATCAAGGCTCTTCTTTTGGTGAGACAAAAACGTCCTTTTAACTTATCAGTCACGTGCTCTCATTTCCCTTGCCACGTGTTTCTATCTATTATAACTAACCATTGACGCTGATTTAAATGAATAATAATAATAATAATAATAATACTTGTTACAGTTTTAAAATTATATTTAAAATAATTAAATTTATAATTTTTTATTTAAAATAATTTATATATTTTGTCAGAATCTCTTCACCGCCGGCACGGACACCTCCACGGGCACAATGGAATGGGCGATGGCGGAGATGATGCTGAACCCGACCATCCTCCGACGAGCCCAGGCCGAGATGGACGTGGTCGTGGGGCGGAACCGGCGGCTCGAGGAATCCGACATCCCCAACCTCCCCTACCTCCGAGCCATCTGCAAAGAGTCGTTCCGGAAGCACCCGTCGACGCCCCTCAACCTCCCTCGCCTCTCCACCCAAGCCTGCGAGGTCGCCGGCTACTACATCCCCCCGAAAACCAAGCTCCTGGTCAACATCTGGGCCATCGGCCGGAACCCCAAGGTGTGGGCGAACCCGTTGGAGTTCGACCCCGGCCGGTTCCTTCCCGGAGGACCAGGCGCCAAGGTCGACCCCACTGGCAATGACTTCGAGCTCATACCCTTCGGCGCCGGGCGTCGGATCTGTGCTGGCGTCCGCATGGGGGTGGTGCTGGTGCAGTACATGCTGGGGTCCCTCATCCATGCCTTCGACTGGGAGCTGCCGGAGGGGGCGAGGATGGACATGGGCGAGACGTTTGGGATCGCTTTGCAGAAGACTGCGCCGGTGGTGGCGTTTGTCAAACCTCGACTTGCACCGAATGTGTACCATGGCTGATGACTCCTATTCATTTAGGAGTTTTTTTTTAATTTAAGAAGTCGGAAATAAAAATTAGGGAAATTTTTCGACGTTTGGAAAAATTTCCCTTCGTTTGTTTAGTTTGGCGAAATTATGAGGAATGGATGGTCTATCGTTTCCTTCCGTTCTCATCTATGTTCAAATAATGGACGGACGGACTTCATATGAGCAATGATAGAGAACGTGAAATTTTAGCGTGAAACTCAACGTGAATGATGTGGCACTTTTTATATACACGTCCGATTGTCGCTCGGACAATGGCGGTGGCCTCCGGCCGCCGCCCCGAACAAAACTATAACCTGAGGGGACGGGTGAACCCGTCGAAGATCGGTGTAATTGGATTTCATGTTGGATTCACATTGAGTTTTTCATGTTCCCAATCATTTTCCGACTTCATATATCACTCCGGTCGAATCTCTCCTGATAGTGTCGACTTCACGGCTACGAATGACCTCACTCGTGGTCGTAAGCTGACTTTGCCACTGTCAATGACCTATCTGGCAAATCGGATAGAACGGATTTGCCTTTTCTTTTTCATCTCAACTCAAAGTAACCATGTGTCAGACAGTAAACGAGTCAAGTCTAATTAAATTTTAGGATATTTAAATTTATTTAATGAGATAATTAAGTAGAATATAAAATGAACTAATGTTTGATTTATTTTTTTTATAAGTTTAATCGTGATTTAAACTTGACTTGAGCTTCATTCGTTAAAGATGTTATTAAATTATCAATTCAAATTTGTTTAATTATTTAAAATTTTTATATTTTAAGTATGTTTGATTGGTTATGAACTCGATAATATAAATTTGTTGGTTCATTTTAAAAGTTTTTTACAAATTTATTTAGTGATGCAAACGATATGTAAGGATTCATATGATGAGCTTTTGACCCGGTTAATAGGGAGTCCAGGTGGCATACAGAGCTGCTCGGCATACATCTGAATCTAAATCCATTGTTAAGCATGCTATTGATTTAGTGAATTTAATTTAAAATTATACAAGTAAATTTTGTAATTATTACCAAACTTGTATAATTTTGACCCAATATATTTGTATATATAAGAACGGGATCTAGCCCAACAGCCTACTTGTATGGAGGTCTTTCTCAAGACCCATAAGAAGAATGATGACACATTTGTCGATTCTTGATCTCAAATTATACACGTAAGATTATTAATTTTATTATATTTAATTATTTTTATTTTGATTAACTTTAGTATTTATATTCAAATTAAATATTAATCAATTATATTTTTCCATACGGGAGCAAATGACAAATAGGGTGACTCAGGCATCTCAGCCATCAATAGAGGGGGGAGTCACAATCTCTGTTTACCGACCAACTGAATGAAATATATTATGATATTATTAGTGGACGACAAAACACTTCACCTTCTACGACCTTGGCTCCTAAGCCAAAGTTTCTTATAGAAGAGTATATGACTTTAAAATAAGTAAAATCTATATCAGCCATACAAGACTATTAACTTATATAACCAAGCGTGGACTTCCTATTGCATCCTTCAAAAAATCTATTTCTTTATTTGGTTGAATTAAGTCCACCATCTTCTCCAAAAAAAAAAAAAAAAACTCTATTAATCTAAACTTTTTTACAAGATTCATCAAGAAGAACATGATGCATTTTTTCTTTTGAATTTGTTGGTGCATTTCCATCCTACAGTACTAATACCAGCTTACTTACAACAAGATAATTGAGTTTGAGCCAAGCTATTATTACTAAATATGCAATAAGCTGACTGTTATTTAAAAAAAAATTATAATAAATCAATACCTTGGAGGAGAAGTTGGCCATCTTATAAAGAAGTCAACTTACTTGTTACTTGTAGAAGTAAAGCCAAGGACATTATCACTTAGTAATCCAGTAAAAAATATAGATCAAACGTGACACCTGAAGGGCTTTCTGATAGTGGAATAATAAGAGGAATCAACCCTTCCTTTGCTACAAGCTATATTAATGCTTCATCTATGGTGCAGCGGTAAGGTCACTAGTCGTTAACTTAGGTATTCATGGTTCGATCCCCAGCTATGGCGCATTTTGTAGGAATTTTTCCTCCAAATGGGGCACGAACCTTGGGACGTTGGACTTCTAGTTGGCCACCGCGAGTGCTTCCCGATTTACCCTGGTGACCGGTGGAAAACTTCCGTGGGACCGGGCCAGTCACCCCAGGTTCAATTTGTCTGCTGCCTGGTTCATCATTTTTTTTTATATTAATGCTTCATCTGCCCCCGGGCTATGGTGCAGCGATAGGGTAATTAGTTATTAATCCAGACATCCATGGTTCGATCCCCAGCTATAGCGCATTTTGCAAGAATTTTTCCTCCAAATGGGGCGTGAACCCTGGGACGCTAGGCTTCTAGACTGCTCGCCGCAAGCGCTTCCCGATTTACCCTGGTAACCGGTGGAAAACTTCCATGGGGCCGGACTGGTTACCTTAGATTCAATTTATCTGCTGCCTGGTTCATCATTTTTTTTTTAAATATTAATGCTTCATCGATAATCAATAGTTAGTCAAATAAAGTTCAAAGTCTCTGCGATAAAGCCATATGCAAACTACAACTCCTCGATTATCAATAAGGTATTAAGTTTAGCAACAAACTGATCCTTGTTACCTTCAAATTAAAATCGGATGGTTTTGGAAGTATAATGGAGAAAAGAAATGACTAGTAAATTACTTAAATTTAAAAGACTTACAATGATCTAATAGTTCTTAATTATGTACATAGTAAATTGCATCTATTGGTACACAATCTAAAGAATGATCAGGGATGACAAGTATTCTCACTAAAGTTTTGACATTTATACAGAGTAATGATCTAGAAGCGCATGATTCACTGATCTAAAAGAGGTGTTTTTTTGGTGAGCATTTATTTGCTAAACTCAGAAGCTGAACCATTATACAATCATAAATTCTTGGTAACTACGACTACAGCACTAGAACCATTCCAGAATTATATTCCGGCTTCAATAGTCATGTGCCATCTGCGGTCATGAGTGGAAATATGATATAGATTTGTGAAGTTGGAGACTCATTCCTGATCATCATAGATAGATAAAGTGAACAATGTCCACAGGCAATAGTATGTTATACTACTGTCATCCATGTAGGAAACATTCAAATGATATCAATAAGATCAAAACATTCTGAACTCCAATAACATTGATTTTTTTTACCCAAACAAAGCATAACTTTCAGAGTAATTCCCATTGTACACAAGATTGTTGTCTAACTAACTATAAGTTGTGTCATGTCAAATGCCTTATAATTTTAATACCTTGGGCCTGGAGGATGTTCAATAAATGATTCAAGCTCTCAAGAGCTCTCAACATCTTCAATGAAAGAGAAATGATCTGCATATGAAGGTAGGCAGTCATAGAATTAAATTTTCTTAATTACTTAATAACTAAACTTAATAATAAAATAAAGAAAAGAAGGATTTGTAAACTGTAGATCTTGTAATTAGAATTAATGAACTCTACTATTTATATCTTTAAAGATTTTGATACTCTGAATATTATATCTAATTTATAAATTCATTGTAGTTTTTTTCTCTTGCTAATATTGTTGGTTTTCGGTTGCATCGGAGGAGTTCCTCTCCATATCCCTGGATTAAAAATTCTATTAATTAGAACTAATCCGGTTGAAAAGAAAATTTTTCGAGCGACCTACTTCATCATCGTGCTATTTGATTGAGTGATCGCTTGAACAAACTTGTTGTTCAAGCAATTTAACTCCTTTTATCGTTTAGCCGCGGAATAGATGATGATTGGATCGTCGGTTCTTGTGTTTATCTTCGAAGTCCATGTACATAAGCAATACAATAAACTAAGCATGATAAAAACAAGATTATACCTCTTGTTTTACCTCTTGATCTTCTATCGTATTCCTATCCTCTTCTTGGACGTCGTGTGGGCGACGATCTTCCAAGAAACGAAGCCACCAAAACTCTCCTTCTTCCTTGCTTGAGTCAACCACCAAAAGGAGGAAGAAAACCTTCTTCCTTGCTTGCGCCGACCACCAAAGGAGGAAGAAACCCCTCTTCCTTGCTTGCGCCGATCACCATGTTATGATGTATACTAAAAGCCTAGCTTTTGTATGGACATTTACATTTTGAAAGAGAATCACATGATTACTGTTTGCATATTTATATTTGTTATTTGTGTGTAAATTTTCTAATACTTTACATTATAGATAACATGGTGTGTGGTGTCACACAGAATATTATGTTATCAGTTCTTGTAGAGTATAAGTAGAGGCTCACAATCGAGATGGATTTGGATAAACCATCAGGATGGTTGTAGTGTAATTTGATATTGGTTTATCTTGACCATAGAATTACACTAGCGTACTTTGTGTGTATTGAGCAGGACCGACATAGAAGTGATTCAATTTATACTGACTTTATAATTGAATAAAACCTCAGTTATTATGAAGTACATGCTCTTAATCCCGATATAATAACGGACACATGCACTTAATATTTATTTCTTTGATTTACCAATGGGCGAGATTTATTTGTTAAATCGATAGGCCCGGTAAGTTGGGAAATAATATTATTTATATGGCGTGTCGTTAATTATAGAAGGAAACCGTGTCCTGGTGAGTCGGGTTGATGATGTCCTTTGGAGGAGCTCATAAAGTTCATCATGTTAAATCCTGCAGGTGGACTTGGTCCGACAAGATGATAAGGTTGAGTGGTACTACTCAAGGAGTTAGATGTTAATTAGTTAAATTATCAGTAATTTAATTAATTAACGGACATTCGATATCTTAAATACGGAGAGTTCTTGTACCCATAATAGGTGAAGCCCATATTTATTTATGGGGTTGCTGAGGTAATTCAATGGTGACCCTTTAGTGGAATGGATCATCATTAATGGATCGGGCTTTGATCCATTAGGTGGCCAAGATTCAACTCCTCCTCATGGTCCTTATTGTAGCCTATATATATCTCATGAATCATCAAGAGAAAACCTAATCAAACCTTGATCATTCTTTTCTCTCTCTCTCTCCTCCTTGCCGCTGTGCCCAAGCTCCAATTGTTGTGCCCCCACGGGCTGGATCGGATGGTAAGGCGCCTGGCCGATTTCGTCGAGGTCACAGGTTCGAGGGTCGCCAGTTGTGCATGGGGATAAAACCCTGGTCTACTGGTATTAATTCCCTCGACCCCAGGCGCCTCACTACACCAGTGATAACCGTGATTTACCTCCGTCTAGGAAATCTATGAAACCGGGACTAGGGGTCGCTAAAGTGACGATTCTACCTTTTTCACCAAGCTTCAATTGTTGTGGCCTCCATGCAGCGTTGTCCTCCATGCAAGGAATTGTCGTCCTCTGCCGTCCTCCATGCAAGGATTTGTTGCCGTGCTTAGTTGCATGCGTGAGCAATTGGCATGGATTTGTTGCCGTGCATGGTTGCATGCATGAGCAATTGGCTTACTTGGTTGCACTGGATTTGTTGCCGTGCTTGGTTGCATGCATGAGCAATTGGCTTACCTGGTTGCACTCCATGCATGGATTTGTTGCCGTGCTTGGTTGCATGCGTGAGCAATTGGCTTACTTGGTTGCATGCGTGAGATAATTGAGGAGGTTTCGGCCAAATAGGAAGAGGAAGAAGGGTTTCGGTTGGTTGCTTTGTTTTTTGGAAGATCGTTGTCCACACGACGTTCAAGAAGGGAATAGGACATACAATAGAAGATCACGAGGTAAACAAAAGGTATACTTCTTATTTTGATTCCTTTGATCTTATTTGATTATTGATAATTAATTGCATGATTATTATTGTTTAATTAATTGTGTTAATTAATTATCTTGGACCCGATGATAAACACAAAAATCGACGATCCACTCATCGTCTATTCCGCGGTTAATCGGTTGGACGAGATTGATTTCTAGAACAACACGTTTGTTCAAGCGGTCGCTCGAATCGGTTAGCACGATGATGAGACGGTTGTTTGGAAAATAGGTCTCCATTCAGATTGAAAATTTTTAATCCATGGACATGGAGAGGTTTCCCATGCGTGACTCGGAATCTTCGTGGGGAAACCCAACAATTGGTATCAGAGCTAATGGTTTTCGATTTTGTGTGTTTTGGATTCGGTTACATTTTTACACTTATCTTGTATTTTATTTTGCAGGATAATAATAGAATATGCGTAGGCTAATTCTTTGGTTGCAGACACGAGATCTGACTATTATGGTTAAATATGTGTGTATGTGATTGTGTGTGCATGTATGTAAATTTATTTGAATCATCGGGGTTGACGAGGCTAAATTTGGTATTTAATTTTTGTAATTAAATACGACACTTGTTTAGCCGCGCTTTTGATTTAATTTCAATCTAGATTTAATGTACACTTCTTTGTGGAGTATAGGATTGATGGATGTAAATTAAATAACATTTTATCTCGGCTTGGAGAACCCCTTCATGGAGCTTGCACATGGTGATAGGAGGTGGAGATGAGGTGGCGACACGACTGGAGGCATATTGAAGACTAAAGCCATAATAGTTGAAAAAATTAGTTTTTTTCTTATTTATTGTTTTTAGTTTATATGCTTGTCGTGCATGCATGAAAATTCCTCAATTATAAATAACTAAGTAGGAGAGGGACTTTAAGAGTCCCATGACCTCCATTACTAATTTGACATGTGATGCGAACAAGCTTGCGCGTTGGCTCTGAGTGTCTTCCTCCATATCGGATAAGCTTGTTCTACGGATCACTAGGTCAGACATGATTATAGGAAATTATTGAGGAGCATGGATTTTTCCCATCGAACGACACATAATCCGAGATAATTTTCTTAGTATCGTGTAATGGTAAAACACTTAGATGCAAATAATAGTATCCTCCCCATCGGAACCACTGCTATTATTTATAGGGCCGAAGAGGAACCAACTATTAATTTTATTTGTTAAAAAGCTAAGTTGACAAGATAATAAAATTAATGGGTAAAACCTTCTCTTACAAATATAGAATTCGTATACTTCCACACTATTGTGGCATGCGATATTCTCGGTGTTTTGAGGTGTTGGTTGATTTTAAAATTTATTGTTTGAGGAATCAATATTTTTTGAAATCTAAAGTTTGTGATTGTTCTGATTCTCAGGAAATTTCAAAATGACCTTCAACCCACTAGCAGTAATACTTAAAGAAAATAAACTTACGGACCCTAATTACATTGATTGGAAACGAAACCTAGACATTGTCCTAACTGCTGAGGATTCTATCCTAAAAAATCTAGCGAGAATTCTGATGAAGAGGAGAAGGAACGCTATAAGAAGTGGATTAAACCAGATGAGATGACGCGGTGTTACATCTTGGCTTCTATGTCAAATGTATTGCAATATCAGCATCAGACTTTTTCCACTGCTTATGATATGATGTTCAATCTTAAGGAACTCTTTGGATATCAGAATCGGGCTGCTAGACAGGAGGCAATGAGGAACTTGATGACGACTACCATGATTGAGGGGACACCCATGAGGGATCATGCCCTTAAAATGATGGCACATCTCAATGAGATGGAAGTCCTTGGAGCAGAGATCGATGGGGAAACCCAGGTCGATATCATTCTCCAGTCTCTGCCTAGGAGCTTTGAGCAGTTTCGCCTGAACTACAATATGAACAAGTGTACATATTCGTTGGCGGAACTTCTGACAGAACTTCAGGCGGCAGAAGGGCTTTTTCGTCAGAATGCTCATGCTTTGGTTGCTCAGAAGGTTTCTACTTCTAAGCCGAAAGGCAGGAAGAAGAAGAAACAAGGTGTGACAAAGACGGCAGGATCTCAGGGATCTTGGGCTGGCGTGAAGAAGCTAAAAGGCAAGTGCTTCACGTGTAAGCAGACTGGACACTGGAAGGCGGATTGTCCCGTCGTCAAGATAAAGGTATATCTTTTTGTTTAGTTGTTGAAACATGCTTAGCGGTGTTATCTACTGGTACTTGGTGTGTAGATACAGGAGCCACTGATTATGTCTGCAATTCTTTGTAGGGGTTCCAGGAAACCCAACGACTAGCTAATGGAGAGATTACCATCTACATGGGCAATGCTACGGAGGTGGCGGCTGTTGCAGTGGGAGATATTTATTTATCGTTTGATAGGAATAAAGTTTTGGTTTTAAGAAATTGCCTTTATATATATTCTTTTAGAAAGAACCTTGTTTCAGTTTCTAAATTAATAAAGGATGAGTATTCTATTTCTTTTAATAACAAAGTTATTATAAAAAGGAATAGAGAGATTATCTATTCTGGTGCAAGGGTCGACAATTTGTACACTTTTGAACCAAAATCTCCCACGATGCAAATAGAAGTAAATAACTTATCGTTTAACCATAAGAGAAAAGAACCTTCGAAGATGAACCAAATATATCTTTGGCATCAAAGACTTGGTCATATTACCCTTAGTAGGATTCAAAGGTTGATAGCCGATGAGCCCTTGGGTTTATTGGTGGTGGAAAACTTCCTAACCTGTGAATCTTGCTTGGAAGGTAAGATAACCAAGAGGTCTTTCAAGGCCAAGGGGTATAGAGCCAAAGATGTGTTGGAATTGGTTCATTCTGATTTGAGTGGTCCTATGTCTATCCAGGCTAGAGGTGGCTTTGAATATTTCGTCTCTTTTATAGACGATTATTCATGGTATGGATACATTTACTTGATGCGGCGCAAGTCTGAATGCTTTGATAAGTTCAAGGAATTCAAAGCTGAAGTGGAGAAACATCAAGGTAAAAGTATCAAGACACTACAATCGGATCGTGGTGGTGAGTACCTCTTGGGAGAGTTTAAGACTTACTTGTCAGAGGCTGGGATTCAATCCCAATTATCTGCACCTAGTATGCCCCAACAGAATGGTATAGCAGATCGAAAGAATAGGACTCTTATGGAGATGATTAGATCGATGATGAGTTACTCCGAGTTGCTAAATTAGTTTTGCGGATATGCTCTGGAAACGACAGCGTACATACTAAATTTGGTACCATCTAAGTCAGTACCCTCTACTCCCACAGAATTGTGGACTGGACGAAAGCCTGATCTAAGACATATTCGGATTTGGGGCAGTCCAGCACATGTGCTGAAGGGAGATGCTGATAAGTTGGAATATCGTACAGAAGTACGCTTGTTCGTAGACTATCCTAGAGGAACGAAAGGTGGTTTATTCTATAGTCCTAAGGATCAGAGGGTGATCGTTAGCACGAATGCCCGATTTTTAGAGGAAGACTATGTGATAAACCATAAGCCCATGAGTAGGATTATTCTTGAGGAATTAAAAGGGGAAGTTTCAACCTCAGTACCAATGGTACAAGAGGACATACCACAAGTTATTGCACCGCGTGTCACATAGGATACACAAGTAGTACCTCGTCGTAGTGGGAGGGTTGTTAGACAACCTGAGAGATTCATGTTCTTGGGAGAGTTTTTAGACTTGGTCCCTGGCGAACATGAACCTGATCCCTGAACCTATGACGAGGCACTCCAAGATAAAGATGCGGTATCTTGGCAAAAGGCAATGAAGAGATAGAATATATGGATTCTAATCGTGTCTGGGAGTTAGTAGAACCACCCAATGGTGTAAAAGTTATTGGATGCAAGTGGATCTACAAGAGAAAGAGAGGATCAGACGGGAAGGTTGAGACCTTCAAAGCTAGGTTTGTTGCGAAAGGGTATACTCAGAAAGAGGATATCGATTATAAGGAGACCTTTTTGCCGGTAGCCATGCTTAAGTCTATCCGGATTCTCTTATCTATTGCCGCTCATACGAATTATGAGGTATGGTAGATGGATGTCAAGACAGCTTTCCTTAACGGAAGTCTTGAGGAAACCATCTATATGAAACAACCAGAAGGATTCATTGCAAAGGGCAAAGAGCATCTTGTGTGTAAGCTTAATCCGTCCATTTATGGATTGAAGCAAGCTTCACGATTTTGTAACATCCGCTTTGATGAGGTAATCTAGTCATATGGATTTATTCAAAGTGAGGATGAGTCTTGTGTATACAAAAGATGTGACGGAAATGTAGTGGTATTTCTTGTACTATATGTAGATGATATTTTGCTCATTGGCAACAATGTCAAAGTTGTTGAGGCAATCGACCCTTAAATGATTGGAAGATCATGGTTTTGATGTGTGTGTGTGAATATGTTTAAGGTTAGAGTGTTATGTTGTGTTTGATGTGTGTGATTGAGTTTGCAGGACTTGGAGAATCACACATGGTGGACATATCCGAGGGACGAGAGCTGAGGGAGGAGAGCTCCAAGGGCAAGCCGGGAAGTGGACTTCAAGGGCACACGTGAAGGGTGGCATGGAGGCAAGCGAAGGGAAGGCTTGTGTGCGCATCCGAGGGACGATAGCCAGAGGAAGAGGACTTCAAGAGGCAAGCCAAGGGAGCAGACCTGAAGGCATACGTGAAGGAGAAGGTCCGGAGTTGCTGGAACTAGGCTGAGAGGCAGGGCAGTCGACTGGCCCTGGGCCAGTCGATTGCCAAAACTCACAGAGAGTTTTCGGCCTCGGACCAGTCGACTGCCCTTGGGGCAGTCGACTAGTATACCCCAAAAACTAGCCGTTGGCTAGCAATTAATGCTAGACCAGTCGACTGCCCTTGGGGCAGTCGACTGGTGCGGGGCTGGACAGACTGCGAGTTTGTCCTGTTCACCTATAAAAATGGCACCTTTTTGCACGTGAGCGGTACGGTTCCGTACAACGTCGAAGTACTGCTCGTCTGAAGAGTGTTCTCTACTTCCTCTCTCATATTTCTACATTCTGTAAAGAGGAAGATCTCGACTATAAAGGTTTCTCCACCTGAAGGAGAGTTTCATAGTGAAAGTGGTGCTCGCGGCGTGGATCCTTAGATTAGTCACCCATCTGGGTGGATACCAAGTAACTACTTTTGTTAGCATTGTATTCTAATTCTTTTGCATATTATCGTTCCGCTGCACTAACGACAATTGTAGAGATAAAAATCAAAAAAGTGCTATTCACCCCCCCTCTAGCACGCCAAAGACGATCCATCAGTTGGTATCAGAGCTGGTGTGTTTCGGAAGAACTAACCGTCAACCGGAGCAAATATAATGGCGTTTCAAGAGGGATACTCCACCACACGACCACCCTTCTTCGACAAGAACGACTTCGCTTACTGGAAAGGTAGGATGCAGTACTACCTTATGAACGATATTGAAAACTGGATTAGTATTGCAGATGGCTTCGAGGCACCCGTCGATGAAAGAGGAGAACCAACACCGATGAGATTCTGGTCGAAGGAAATAATGAAGAGGGTGCAATCCAATGCCAAGGCCACCACCACACTACAGTGCGGGCTCTCAAAGGAGCAACTGAACAAGGTGGGGCCGTTCAAGAGCGCCAAGGAACTGTGGGACAAGTTGGTGGAATTGAACGATGGGTCAAACGAGTCTAGAAGAGCCAAGAAGGACTTGCTAGTGGCCCAACTTCAATCCCTATCCATGAAGAGCAACGAGACTGTCAGCCAGCTGCATGGAAGGGTGAAGGAGGTAATCAATGAGCTCCATGTGATTGGAGAAAAGATCGAGAACCGGGACATCGTCAGGTATGTTCTACAAGCCTTCCCGAGAACCACCTTGTGGGCATCCATGGTTGATGCTTACAAGGTATCAAGGGATTTGTCCATTGTTAAACTAGATGACTTATTCTGTGAATTTGAGCTACACGAACAAGCTAATATCTCGGCCAAAGAGAAGGGCATTACCTTTGTTGCAGAAAAGGAGAAAAAGAAGAGGAAGGAGATGAAGAAGGTGGTCTACTCCTCATCATCAGACTCAGAGAAATCCAGCGCCTCCATGGATAGCGACCAAGAGGCATTCATGGTAAGAAAAATGCGTAAGGCCTTCAGAAATTTTTCTAACAAATCTTATGCTAGGAAAGGGTCCAAAGGCAAGGGTAAGGCCAAGGATATCATATGCTACAACTGCCACCAAGAGGGACACATGAAGAACGAGTGCCCTCAATTGAAGAGAAGGGATGACAAGAAGGAGGAAAAGAAGAATGGTGACAAGAAGAAATCAAAGGGGAAGGAGAAGGGTGCCACCAACCTAAAGGCGACATGGGATGATCCATCATCCTCGGAGGAAGAAGAAGAACAAGTCTCCCACTTTGCTCTTATGACGCAAGACCACTCAGATTCATCAGATGATGAAAGAAGCTCAAGTAGTGAAGATGAGAGCTCCTCCACTTCATCATCAGAGTCAGAAGCTTCAGCAAGTGAGGTATACCACTTACCCTCCTCTACTTTAGTAAAGATTATTTCTAGCACTAACATGGACTTAGCTAAGGCTAGAAGTAAGATTAAGGATCTAAAAGAAGAAATTGCCATGCTTAGAGTAGAATCTACCAAACCTGAAGAATTGCATGCTAGTTCTATTTCATCACATGCCTCACGTCTGGAAACTGAGAATAGGGAACTAAGGAAAAAGATAGATGACCTCACAAAAGCCCTTAGGAAATTCCAAGTAGGATCTAGTAACCTAAATATGATCATCAACAGTTAAAAGGTCGTTTATAACAATGCCGGTTTGGGATATAGGCCAAAGACAAAGGAAGTGGCCTTTGTATCACTCACGGGTAGGATTGGTGCATCTAGGAGACTAGGGGCTAAGGGAAACACAAAGAAGGCATGGGTACCTAAAACATTTTTACATGATGCTTATGGATCGAAGATTTGGGTACCAAAAGAATATGTTTTTCATGTTGTATAGGTAAAGGTGAAGGAGGTCTCAACTATGTGGATAGTAGATAGTGGATGCTCAAGACACAAGACCGGAGATGTGAGCAAGTTCACTACTATTAGCTACTTAAGAGAAGGGACGGTCTCCATTGGAAATAGTGAAAAATTGAGGATTATTAGTAGGGGCACCATTGAGGTATCTTCCACGATTTCTATACATAAGGCACTCCTAATTAAAGATATGAAGTTCAATTTACTTAGCGTGAGTCAATTATGTGATGTCGATTTTAGGGTCGAATTTCATGCTAAGAAGTGCATCATTAAACATAATGAATCAAATAGTGTTGTATTAGAAGGGTTTAGAGAGACAAATTTATATTACCTTGATCTTGCTTATGCTACTAACAATGTTGCTAAGTGTCTCATGTCTAAAGAAGAAGAAGGGTGGTTGTGGCACCGGAGGCTTGGACATGTCAACATGAGAAGCATTGCAAGAGTGGCTAAGGAAGAGTTGGTGAAGGGGCTACCAATGATCAAGTATGAGAAGACCAAATTGTGTGATGCATGCCAAGAGGGTAAGCAATCAAAATCATCACACAAAGGTAAAACTCTAACCACTACTTCTTTACCATTAGAACTTTTACATATAGATCTATTTGATTGTCATAGTACTCCCTCACTTGTAGGGAGTAAATATTGTCTAGTCATAGTAGATGATTTTTTTAGGTTTACATGGGTTTACTTTTTGCAAACATAAGGATGATACCCTAGAGATTTTTATAGGATTTAGTAAAAGTGTAGAAAACAAAAAACATATCAAAATAAACCGAATTAGGAGTGACCATGGTGGGGAGTTCCAAAATGCAAGCTTCACACAATTTTGTGTTGAAAATGGATACAAGCATGAATTCTCATGCCCAAGGACTCCTCAACCAAATGGAGTAGTTGAGAGGAGAAACCGAGCCCTACAAAAAGCTGCTAGGACTATGCTTAATGCATACTCCCTTCCTAGCTACTTTTGGGCCAAAGCGATTAACACCGCTTGCTATATTCAAAACCGGGTGTTGGTACATAGGTTTCTAGGAAAAACACCTTTTGAATTATGGAATGGAAGGGTACCACAAGTCCACTACTTTAGGGTCTTTGGATGTAAAGTCTACATCTTAAATACCAAAGATGACCTAAGGAAGTTTGAATCAAAAGCCGATGAAGGAATTCTAGTAGGGTACTCATTAACTAGTAGGGGTTATAGAGTTTACAACAACAGGACAAAAGTGATTGAGGAATCCTCAAATGTTAAATTTGATGAAACTACAAGTACCTACCCTAGAAAAGCCTCAATTGATAAGGATATAGAAGAGGTCCAACCCCTTGCCTAAAGAATCCAAGACCTACATTTGGAGGGCAATGATCAAGGGGGAGTAAGAAGTATCCTAGAGGATGAGGAAGAAGGAGTAAATGAACCTACAACCTCTAGGCCCTTGAGACATCACCATGATCACCCTATTGACCAAATAGTAGGTGATGTAACTCAAGGAGTAAGGACTGTTGGACCTTGGATGGCTAGAGAGGGGGGAGGTGAATGTAGCCAGACACTTGCGACTCAAAGGTTTAGTAGCACAGCAGAAGCAATAAAACAGAGTATGCAGTAAACTAAACCCTAAGTTAATCACAAGAACAAGAACGCTAACAAGAGGATTTACAAGGTTCGGGGATAACTTGCCCCTACTCCTTGGCGTGCCCGTAAGGTGGGCGATCCCTTGATCGTCGGCAGATCAAGCCCCGGAAAAATCCTGATAGTAAACAACCACCTTCTCGGTGGAGTAACCTCTCCACAGCGTTTCAACAAAGATAGAGTTTTAATTTACTTAGCACTTCGGACAGCAAGAACTCAAACAAACTTCTCCCGAGCTCCACTCAGCGCAGATCTCACGCAAGAATCCCCTTCTTCGTGTCTTCTCGCTGATGGACTCGCTATGCCTTCTAACTCTTCTTCCCAATGCTCAAGTAATAAATGGTTGCTTCAAAGATTGCAGTTGCTTGCTCAAGATTGATGGAATAGATTGCACGAGCACAAGCACAAACACAACGTGGAGAACTTCGTTGTTGAGACTTGTTCGCCACCAAGCCTTAAGTCCCAGCTCTCTGATCACCAGGTCACCGCCATCTCACTGCAGCCTCCAGCTGCTCACCTGCAACACCCAGCCTACCACTGAGCTCTCCTGGACTCCCTGAGCTTCCCTCAGAGTAGCTCCAGTCAGCAGCTCCAGTCAGCAGCCAGCGCCCGTTGCAACCTAAGATGGCAAATGGACAAACCTGCTCCAAGGAAAGGCCTCCATTGACTCTCCTTAAGTGTTTGAATCCATCCCTGTCACCTGCACACTCAATCAGAGGTTTAGCAAATGAAATCAAGCTTATATCAGTCATAGAAGAGAAGATCAAGGTGACATCAGTAGCGTATCAGTGAAAGCAGGCGCGATCAGAGTGTCTGACAGCGCGTTTGAATTAAAGTGATCAGTCACCGGACCGATCAGGACTATCCCAGACCGATCAGGCTCCAACCTGATCGGTCCACAGTGAGAAACATGGGATCGCAAGTTCGTATGATCGGTCACCCTGACCAGTCACTAGATCGGTCACCAAATTGATCCGGAAATCAGCTTGCCACAATCTCGCCCGAAATCCACTGGCTGATCGGTCACCAGACCGATTAGGCTGATCCCAGACCGATCAGGCTCCAACCTGATCGGTTAGGGTGAGAAACCTCGCGACAGTTGATCGTTCAGTCTGATCGGTCACGATTTCTCCCTGATCGGTCACCAGACTGATCAGGAGCAGATCAGTGAGGATCCCAAAAACCCTACTGGATGCTCCCTGATCGGTCACCGGACCGATCAGGAGCAGAGCAGCATGGGAACTCAACCAACTTGTGGGCTCCCTGATCGGTCACCAAACCGATCAGGAGCTGTGCAGTGAGTGAAACGCATACTCCCTGATCGGTCACCAGACCGATCAGTCATCGCTGGATCGGTCACCAGACCGATCCACGAAGGAGCACCTTACCAACTTCCCTGATCGGTCACCAACCGATCCAGGGGCTCCAACCTAGCCCTCCAAGCTAGGATCTGACCCTCCAAGCCAGGATTTCATCCAACCTAGCCCTCTAAGCTAGGACCTGGTCCTCCAAGCCGGGATTTCATCAACCTAGCCCTCCAAGCTAGGACTTTTCACCTAACCCTCCATGTTGGGACTTTTCACCTAACCCTCCAAGTTAGGACTTTTCACCTAACCCTCTAAGCTAGTACTTTTCAACACCTAGCCCTCCAAGCTAGGATTTTTCACACCTAACCCTCCAGGTTATGACTTTTCCACACCTTGCCCTCCATGCTAGGATTTTTCACACCTAACCCTCCAGGTTAGGACTTTTCCACACCTAGCCCTCCAAGCTAGGATTTTCCACACCTAACCCTCCAGGTTAGGATTTCATCACTCCGTGCCTAATCCCCGATTAGGACTTAATCATAATCATAATCATCAACCTAAACTAAAATTGATGTCAACACCGAAACAACAATCATGGTCAGACTGCATCAACAATCTCCCCCTTTTTGTTGTTTGACAATCCGATTTTAAGTTTAGGGATTCGAAATCAATATTCTCAATCCGATCATAGGGGAATCAGGATCCTCCCCCTACAATATTATCATCCCAAACTTAACCAACCACACTCTCCCCCTTTGTCAAACACTAAAAAGGGTGTAGACAGGTTGTTAAGTTTAATTATACTCCCCCTCAACCCTAGGGGTATCCCAAAACAAGAAAAGATTTGATTGAATTTTGAAAACATATGAAATACATATGATAAGTGTAACTCATGGCAAAGCAAGCATATGTATCATATGGACATGACATCATAAGCAGAATCATAGCAACACATAATGAGGCAGACACAATGATAGCAATTTATGAACAAGCAAAGAAACTAACAGTAAGCATATGAATCAGAGGCATACAGTCATAGAGTCATACAATTCACACAGTCAAATAGCATCAACCATTAGCGGGGTCATCGTCCGATGAATCATCAATACATATAACATCCCCTGGTGGAGTGCTGCTGGAGGTCGCAGCTCCAGGAAACGTATGATGGTACCACTCCTCATACCACGTCTCCTGCAGTGAGCAGATCCCAGAAACGTCGGATGCTAGAGCGTCTAGTCGGCGATCAAAAGATCGAAACTCTGAGCTGACCTCCTATCGCCAAAGCTCGAAAATATGTAGCTCGCGCTGCATCGTCCGCTCTAGCTCCGCAACCTGCCAGCGTAGGTCAGGAGCCCACTCATCGTAATCCTCAGCAACAGCGGACGACTCCTGATCAAGGGCTGCTCCCGGTAACTCCCCCACACGTCGCTGATCCTTCCACCTCAGCCCCTGTGGTCCGACAACAATGCCAGACTGGGCCAACATGCGACGATCAAGTCGACAGTCCTGTCGAACCATGGGTACAATGCAACCCTGTGAAACGTCAATGCCAACCGACTCCAGCCAGGCAGTGATGATATGGCCGAACGGCATGTAAACTGTCTGACCGTACATCTGACCGTGGATAATGATGGAGAAATAAACGGAAGCCACTGGGTCAAAGTCTAACTGCTGATGCATCCCGTATAGCATCAAGCAGTGGAATGGGTGAATTTCATCTATGTGTTTTGAAGTAGCCGGAAGGAGACAATTAGTGATGATCTTAAACAAAAAATACTCAACGGGGGAAAGACGAAGAGCAGGAAATGTGGGAAAATCACGGGTGCGCTCACCGGAACCCCTTGGCCTGGGATGGCCTAGAAAATACTCATAGATGGAGTTAGGAGTGACTCCATCAAAGGGAACCGGAAGAGGATCAGGAAGGTAAGGGTAAAATCAAGGTCGACACTGGCGA
Organism: Boesenbergia rotunda; assembly: GCA_024364735.1. Taxonomy (NCBI): domain Eukaryota; kingdom Viridiplantae; phylum Streptophyta; class Magnoliopsida; order Zingiberales; family Zingiberaceae; genus Boesenbergia; species Boesenbergia rotunda. The sequence goes on from JAGFNQ010005814.1 coordinate 192,679, forward strand.
CCAAGATAGAGTAAAATCAGACCGACGGTAACCAAGAAAGGCAGTGAAAGCAGATAGAGTAAAATCAAGGTCGACACTGGCGACACGGGTCCTCCACCCCGTGCCCTCACCACTGACCATGTTATTATAGAATTCAGAGACCAAATCAAAGTTGATTGGCCTCTCAAGGAAAAGAATGGATTAAAGGTCATAGTGTTCAATGATTTGCCGTACTGTTAGACAATGTTCGTAAATGAAGGTTTGGTCCACAGTTCGACATAGCATGAGTTTGAAAGTGTGCAATTGAAAGTCTAGTGCATATTGAGTATTTTGAAATCTAGTATGTGGAGGTGGAGGAGATCTGGAAGAGGGTGTAGATGATGAAGGGTCTTTGCCCTTTGAGCCTCCCTCCACGGGTTCTTTGCCCTTAGATGATTTTCTAAAGGGTTGAAGAATTGATCATAGAAGCGAACACACAAGTTTGATCAAGAACACAGGATTTGATTTAATCAGTGGGGTCAGAAAAAGTCACGACACCAGGTTGATACAAATCAAAGGATCACAAAGATAAGAGTTGATCAAAAATCAAATAACAGAGAGTCATGGCATAGGCAAGGTCACGGCAAACACCACAAGATAAAAATTTTGATTAGCACAAACACATGATCGATGAAGTAATCAGTAAGATGAAACGAAACAAAAACTTACTTAGGTGCCATGGACTGAAGATGACCGAAAACTGCAGAACTCGCACGTTCTTAGAGAGCTCGAGAGGACTCCGATCACAAGGAGTAGAAGAACCTCGAGTGCTCACGCAGGCAAGGAAGAATGAGCTTGCAAGATCACGAACTCACTGCTGAGAACACCAGCAGCAAGAAGGAGAACTCTCACGCATAGCAAGAGAAGAGAGATCGCACGCGCAAGGAAGAAGGCAAGAGGATTTCGGCACTGAGGGGTTTTGGTCGGCTAGGGCTAGGAAGTAAGGAAATACACGAAGTTAATCGGTTGGTGGATCGGTCCACCAACCACAATTTAATGTGATTGAACGGATCACCGTTCGATCTGGGAGCGCTCAGACCGATCAAGCTTCGGCCTAATCGGACTGGCCTGGTCCTGATCGGTCGGGGTGACCGATCAGGCTGGATCCTGATCGATCGGCTGATCGATAGGAACGATCAGTAGGTTTGAAGGTTTTTCCCGTGAGCCCCCTGATCGGTCTGTGGACCGATCACCACAGGGTGCCAGATCGGTCTGGGGAACCGATCTAGGCCAACACAGTGAGTTTGGTCAATTTTTGCGAAGTGTTTTGTGACCCCTCTGATCAGTCTGTAGACCGATCACCACAGAGGGCGCCAGATCGGTCCGGGGACTATCCAGACCAGCACAGTGGGTTTTTTTTACAGTTTTTCGCACAGGAGCTGGATCGGTCCGTTGGACCGATCAGTCATACGCCTGATCGGTCCGGTGACCGATCAGGCTTCCTGAAATTCCTGATACGATCTAAAACTTACAGTTTCAGACTTCCAAGTGATTTTTGACAAGATCTGATGAGAGTTATAGATCTTGGAAGTGGTCCCTTGACTAAAATTGATCCCTTAACAAGGATCAAAGGTCCTTATGGGTGTAGCAATCACTTTGCTCCACCCATGTGGAGTCAAACTCAATCAACAAACATTCAAGCAAATTTAAACATGCTTGTATCAAATTCAAGTTTCCAATCAAGTTTCCTTGATTGGAATGTCCAAGTATGATCATGGAGTCAAGTACACATATGTTATGCATTGGTTTTCCCCATACTTGGTCACCGAAGTGATTTTTATCTCGTCAACCAAATTTCTCAAGGGATGCAATGACATTTCAAGAAATTAAGTTGATCCTAACATCTCACCCCATATCTAGCAAACAAAAATATTTTGTTGAACCTTATAGTTTGTGTGAGATGTCCTCAAGTTACCCAATTATTTCCCAACAATTCGAATTGATCATGAAGGGTTTGAATGCAATTCAATCCTATGAAGCACGACACATTCCCAACTCCCTTCTTAAGAAGCTAAACTCATTTTCGGAGAGTGGTTTAGTGAAAATGTCTGCTAGATTTGATTTGGACTCTACATATGAGAGTACAACATCTCCTCTAGCAACATGATCCCTAATAAAGTGGTGACGCACTTCAATATGTTTGGTTCTAGAGTGATAGACCGGATTCTTTGTTAGGTTAATTGTGCTAATGTTGTCACACAACACTTGCACACCCTTGTAACTTAATCCATAGTCCTCTAAAGTATGAATCATCCACAACAATTGCGATATGCTCTCTCCCATAGCAATATATTCTGCCTCGGTCGTGGAGAGAGCAATACAATGTTGCTTCCGACTTGACCAACTAAATAGAGATGATCCTAAAAATTGGCAATCCCCACTAGTGCTTTTCCAATCCAATTTACATCCAGCGTAGTCAGAATCGGTGTAGCCAATTAGGTCAAAAGATTCGGTACGGGGGTACCATAGACCAACTCTATTGTGCCCTTAAGGTATCTCAAAATCCTCTTGACAGCAATCAAGTGAGATTCCTTGCACAAACTTGATATCTAGCGCACATACCTATAGCGAAAAGTATATCAGGTCGACTGGCTGTGAGGTATAGCAGACTACCTATCATGCTTCGATATTGAGTTAAATCAACAGGTTTACCACTCTCATCAGTGTCTAATCTTGTGTTTGTAGTCATGGGAGTGGTTACCTCTTTTGAATCACTCATATTAAATTTTCGAAGCATCTCTTGAGTATACATTGATTGGTGCACATGGATTCCATCTCGGGTTTGTTTGATTTCAAGTCCAAGGAAGAAAGTCAACTCTCCCACTAAACTCATTTTCAATTCACTTTCCATGTGTCCAATGAACTCATTTAAATAGCCCTTGTTGTTTGAGCCACAAATTATGTCATCGACATATACTTGGGCTACAAATATATTGTCACCATCTCTATGTAGAAACAGTGTAGGGTCTATTTGGCCTCTTACAAAACCTTTTTCAATTAAAAATGTCGACAACCGCTCGTACCAAGCTCGGGGAGCTTGTTTAAGGCCATAGAGTGCCTTTTTGAGCTTAAATACTTGGTTTGGAAATTCGGAACTCTCAAACCCCGGAGGTTGTTCGACATATACCTCTTCTCTAATTAAACCATTTAGAAAGGCCGATTTGACATCCATTTGACATAGCTTGAAACCACGATGTGCTGCAAATGCAAGCATCAATCGGATGGACTCTAATCGTGCCACGGAGCATAGGTCTCATCATAATCAAGGCCTTCAACTTGACTGTAGCCCTTGGCTACTAAGCGTGCCTTGTTTCTCATGATTTCTCCCTTATGGTTCAATTTATTTTTGAAGACCCATTTGGTTCCAATAATGGTGGTCTTCTTAGGTCTAGGGACTAAGTCCCACACTTGACTTCTTTCGAATTGACCTAGTTCATCTTGCATCGCAATGATCCAATCGGGACCATTTAATGCTTCGTCAATTTTCCTAGGTTTAATTTCGGAAATTAGGGCAACTTTATTAGCCTCATTCCTAAAGAATGATCTAGTCCTAACCCCATGATGGATGTCTCCAACAATCTGGTCTTGGGGATGACTAGAGGCTAATCTAGTTTGCCTAGGTGTTGGTGGTGCTTCTTGAATGGTTTCACTAGACACAAGCTCAGCCTCAGGATCCGGTTGATCTATGGGTTGTCTAGGCTCACCATCATCAGATTCATCACCATCAACAACATTTGGACTTTCATTCAAACTTAGTCTCCTAAGTTCGAATTGGACTTCATCTTCTGGTTGTCCATTGCCTTTTGGAATTTCTTCAAAGACAACATCATAAGATTCTTCAACCAATCTAGATTTCTTATTGTAGACTCGGTAGACTTTGCTTATTAGGGAGTACCCGACCAGTATCCCCTCATCAGCCTTAGCCGTGAACTTTTCAAAGTGGTCCCTGGTGATTAGGATAAACACCTTACAACCAAACACCCTAAGATGTTTAACCGTAGGTGGATTCCCAAACCAAGTTCATGGGGAGTCTTACCTAAGAACCTATGGACGAGGACTCGGTTTTGCACGTAGCAAGCTGTATTTACAGCTTTGGCCCACAAGTAGCTCGGTAGTGAGTACTCATTGAGCATGCTTCGCGCAGCCTCTTGTAAGACCCGGTTCTTCCTCTCTACAATACCATTTTGTTGTGGTGTTCTAGGAGTGGAGAACTCATGTCTATACCCTCTATCTTGACAAAACTCTAAAAACCGTTGGTTTTGAAATTCACCTCCATGATCACTTCTTATTGTTTTAATAGTTGATGATTTCTCATTTTCGACTCTTCTACAAAAAGAAATGAAAACATCTAAGGTTTAGTCCTTATTTTTAAGAAAATAAGTCCATGTATATCTAGTAAAATCATCAATAATAACAAAGCAATATCTACTTCCATTCAATGATATGATAGTGCTACAATCAAACAAGTCCATATGAAGTAAATCCAATGCGGTAGAAGTATTTACAACGCTTTTACCTTTATGTGCAGATTTTGTTTGCTTACCCATTTGACATGCATCATAAATCTTTTCTTTTTCATACTTGATGCTTGGTAAGCCACGAACTAGTCCCTTGTTGGCCAACTTCTGGATATTCTTTATGTTCACATGTGTTAGTCTCCGGTGCCAAAGGGTGGACTCCTCTTCTTTTGACATGAGACACTTAGCAAAAGCATTAATAGCACTTTTAAAGGAAACTTGGTAAATGTTATCTACTCTTGTTCCTACTAGTACCGTGTCAACATTGTCATGTTGTCTAACTAGACATTGACTTGATTGGAATTCAATTGTGTAACCCGCATCACACAATTGACTGACACTTAGGAGATTAAATGTCATCCCCTTGACTAGAAGAACATTCTTAATCCTAAGACATTCGGATATTTGAATGTCTCCTATTCCTATGACCTTAAGACTACCATTGTTACCAAATGAAACATTACCTCTACTTTTTCTTTGAAGTGTGGTAAACAATGATCTATCCCCGGTCATGTGTTTGGAGCATCCACTATCAACGAACCAAGTTGATAGATGCTCCCCCTCAATCACAACCTACACAATTCGAAAAACAGAAGATTTAGGTACCCAAACCTTGGGACCTAAAGCACCTACTAAACAAGACTTAGGCACCCATGCCTTGACAACTTTCCTTTGAACCTTGGGTGTCTTAGATTGTCTAATATCAGTCCTAGATATTAAGGACACAAATGAAGGTTCTTTGGGTCGGTAACCAATACCAGCCCTATTATAGTCCGCCCTTTGGGCATTCAAGATCATGTCTAAGGTCTTTGAGATAGTTGAGAATTTCTCAAGAACATGAGTCTCTCAACTTCACTCTTCAATGATTTGTTTTCATCCTCTAACAATTCAACATGCAAATCATCAACATCCTCATCCCTAGAGGATTTCAATTGTTCAACTTCTAATTGCAATGATTTAACCCTATTTTTTAACTTTTTCAGCATATTGATTAAGCATACAATTGTTCTATAACATTTTTCAAGTTCGGGAGTAGTTACCTCTTCATCATCCGAAGATGATGAAGCCGAGTTTGAGGAGTCGGAGGATTCATCACTGCTTTCTTCTCCAAGAGCCATGAGTGCCACATGTCGTGTGCTCTTCTCCTCCTCTTCATTGGATGAGCTTGAGGAGGATTCATCCCAAGTAGCCTTCAAGCCTTCTTCTTTGGCTCTGGGCATTCACTCTTGAATGCCCTTTCTTGCTACACTAATAACAAGTTACATTAGATTTATCACCTTTAGCTTCATTAGGATTACCTTTACCCTTGAAGCGTCGACCCTTCCTCATCATCCTTCTAACGAAATTGGCCATCTCGGAGGAGGAAGAGCCGCTGCCATCTTCCTCGGACTCGGATTCGGATTCGGAAGAAGATGAAGATGAAGAGACTTCCTTCTCCTTCTTCTTCTTGTTCTTTTCTCTGCAACTAAGGCAATCCCTTCTCCTTGAGGCCTTTGTTAGCCATTTCATGAAGTTCCATCTCACAAAACAAATCATCTAATTTGACAATTGATAAGTCTTTAGAGACTTTGTAGGCATCCACCATGGATGACCACAAAGCATTCCTTGGAAATGCTTTTAACACATACCTCACAAGGTCACGATTTTCGACCTTTTCATCAATAAAATGGAGACCATTCAATACCTCTTTGAATCTGTTGTGGAGCTCACTTACGATTTCACTCTCCTTCATGGAGAGATTTTGAAGTTGGTTGAGGAACAAATCCCTCTTTGCTATTCTTGAATCTCAGGTGCCCTCATGAAGTTCAATGAGCTTGTTCCACAAATCTTTTGCACTTGTAAATGGACCAACCTTGATGAGTTGGTTTTGTTCATGCCACATTGTAGGGTCACCACCGCCATCGCGTCGGCTTCACTCTTTCGAGTTTGCTCTGCATCCAACGCCAAGATTCTAGTTCTTTGCCTTCATCATCCTTAGGAGGGGAAAAGCCCTCCTTCACAGTGAACTAAGTGTTGATGTCCATCTTTAGGTAATACTCCATCTTCGATCTCCAATATTGAAAATCTGCTCCATCGAAGAAAGGTGGACGGGTGGTGCTAAAACCATCTCTCAAAGCAATTGTAGATAGCTCTCGGTTGTTAATCCGCTTGTACAGAGCCCCAAGCTCTGATACCACTTATTGGACCTTGGATGGCTAGAGAGGGGGTGAATGTAGCCAGACACTTGAAGTTTTAGCGCTTTTGAAATTTCTGCGACTCAAAGGTTTAGTAGCACAACGGAAGCAATAAAACAGAGTATGCAGTAAACTAAACCCTAAGTTAATCACAAGAACAAGAACGCTAACAAGAGGATTTACAAGGTTCGGGGATAACTTGCCCCTACTCCTTGGTGTGTCCGTAAGGTGGGCGATCCTTTGATCATCGGTAGATCAAGCCCCGGAAAAATCCGGATAGTAAACAACCTCCTTCTCGGTGGAGTAACCTCTCCACAGCGTTTCAACAAAGATAGAGTTTTAAGCACAATGAAACACAAGAAAGATCTTACATAGCACTTCGGACAGCAAGAACTCAGACAAACTTCTCCCGAGCTCCACTCAGCGCAGATCTCACTCAAGAATCCCCTTCTTCGTGTCTTCTCGTGATGGACTCGCCAAGCCTTCTGACTCTTCTTCCCAATGCTCAAGTAACAGATGGTTGCTTCAAAGATTGCAGTTGCTTGCTCAAGATTGATGGAACAGATTGCACGAGCACAAGCACAAACACAACGTGGAGAACTTCGTTGTTGAGACTTGTTCGCCACCAAGCCTTAAGTCCCAGCTCTCTGATCACCAGGTCACCGCCATCTCACTGCAGCCTCCAGCTGCTCACCTGCAACACCCAGCCTACCACTGAGCTCTCCTGGACTCCCTGAGCTTCCCTCAGAGTAGCTACAGTCAGCAGCCAGCGCCCGTTGCAACCTGAGATGGCAAATGGACAAACCTGCTCCAAGGAAAGGCCTCCATTGACTCTCCTTGAGTGTTTGAATCCATCCCTGTCACCTGCATACTCAATTAGAGGTTTAGCAAATAAAATCAAGCTTATATCAGTCATAGCAGAGAAGATCAAGGTGACATCAGTAGCGTATCAATGAAAGCAGGTGCGATCAGAGCGTCTGACAACGCGTTTGATTTAAAGTGATCGGTCACCGGACCGATCAGGACTATCCCAGACGAATCAGGCTCCAACCTGATCGGTCCACAGTGAGAAACTTGGGATCGCAAGCTCGTATGATCAGTCACCCTGACCGTCACTAGATCGGTCACCAAACCGATCCAGAAATCAGCTTGCCACAACCCGCCCGGAATCCACTGGCTGATCGGTCACCAACCGATCAGGCTAATCCCAGACCGATCAGGCTCCAACCTGATCAGTCAGGGTGAGAAACCTCGCGACAGTTGATCGTTCAGTCTGATCGGTCACGATTTCTCCCTGATCGGTCACCAGACCGATCAGGAGCAGATCAGTGAGGTTCCCAAAAACCTACTGGATGCTCCCTGATCGGTCACCGGACCGATCAGGAGCAGAGCAGCAGGGGAACTAAACCCATTTGTGGGCTCCCTGATCGGTCACCAAATCGATCAGGAGCTGTGCAGTGAGTGAAACGCATACTCCCTGATTGGTCACCAAACCGATCAGTCATCGCTGGATCGGTCACCAGACCGATCCACGAAGGAGCACCGTGCCAACTTCCCTGATCGGTCACCAGACCGATCCAGGGGCTCCAACCTAGCCCTCCAAGCTAGGACCTGACCCTCCAAGCCAGGATTTCATTCAACCTAGCCCTCCAAGCTAGGACCTGGCCCTCCAAGCCGGGATTTCGTCAACCTAGCCCTCCAAACTAGAACTTTTCACCTAACCCTCCAAGTTGGGACTTTTCACCAACCCTCCAAGTTAGAACTTTTCCTCACCTAGCCCTCCAAGCTAGGATTTTTCACACCTAACCCTCCAGATTAGGACTTTTTCACACCTAGCCCTCCAAGCTAGGATTTTTCACACCTAACCCACCAGGTTAGGACTTTTCCACACCTAACCCTCCAAGCTAGGATTTTCCACACCTAACCCTCCAGGTTAGGATTTCATCACTCCGTGCCTAATCTCCGATCAGGACTTAATCATAATCATAATCATCAACCTAAACTAAAATCGATGTCAACACCAAAACAACATTCAGGGTCAGACTACATCAACAAGGACTAGGTCCTATTTTAAGGATCAAACAAGTCAAATAGCTCTAATCTCTCAATTAGAACCCAAATCTATTGATGAAGCATTGGGAGATGTGGATTGGGTCTTAGCCATGCAAGAAGAGCTAAATCAATTTGAGAGGAGTGAAGTTTGAGAGTTGGTTCCTAGGCCCAATGATTGCACCATTGTAACCACAAGATGGGTCTTTAGGAACAAGCTAGATGACCAAGGTAAAATTATTAGGAATAAGGCTAGATTGGTAGCTAGGGGTTTAACCAAGTTGAGGGATTAGATTATGATGTGACTTATGCCCCCGTAGCTAGGTTAAAATCTATTAGAATCCTACTAGCCTATGTCACTCACATGGGTTTCACACTTCACCAAATGGATGTGAAGTCGGCATTCCTTAATGAGATCATTAAGGAAGAGGTCTATGTAGAACAACCCCCCAGGTTTGAGGACCCTAACTATCCAAGACACATTTACAAATTAAGAAAACCTTATATGGATTGAAACAAGCTCCCGGGCTTGGTATGAAAGACTTTCTTCATTTTTAGTGTCTAAGGGGTTTAGGAGAGGAACAATTGACCCTACTTTGTTCCTAAAATCTAAGGACAAGGACATATTTGTTGCCCAAGTCTATGTAGACGATATCGTCTTCGGGTCAACAAACAATGACTTCTTACAAGAATTCATCAAGTGTATGGAAGATGAATTTAAGATGAGTCTTGTAGGAGAGTTAACCTTCTTTTTAGGACTTCAGGTTAAGCAAACTAATGAAGGTACACATATTTTTTAAACCAAATATGCTAAGGAGATGTTAAAGAAATTTGGTTTAGAAAATGCTAAGGTAGAATCTACACCCATAGGAACCAATGTGAAAATGGATAGTGACCTTGAAGGGAAAATGGTAGACTCTAAACAATATAGGAGCATGATTGGTAGCTTACTTACCTAACCGCTAGTAAACCCGATATACTTTTTGTGGTAGGTATGTGTGCTAGGTACCAATCTTGTGCAAAAGAGTCCCATTTGGTTGTAGTTAAGAGGATCCTAGGGTATGTCAAAGGTACCCTCAATGTCGGACTTTGGTATCCTAGAACCCCTAGTGTTGATCTAATTGGATACACCGACTCAGACTATGCGGGTTGTAAGCTAGATAGGAAGAGTACTAGTGGAGGGTGTCAATTCCTTGGTCTTCATTAGTTAGTTGGAGTAGTAGGAAACAACCATGCGTTGCCCTATCAACAACGGAGGCGGAATATGTGGCAATGGGTGGGTGTGTTTCCCAACTCTTTTGGATCATACACACCTTAGAGGATTATGAGTTACATTACACCAAGGTCAAAGTCTTGTGTGATAATATAAGTACAATCAATCTAACCAAAAATCGGTTCACCATTCTAGGACAAAACACATTGAAGTGAAACATAACTTCATTAGAGACCATGTGGCAAGGGGAGACATAGAATTACACTATGTTGAGTCAAAGTCGAACCTAGCCGACATCTTTACCAAGCCTCTTCCCGAATCGGAGTTTACATCCTTAAGAAGAGGTATTGGAATGTGTTTTGTGGAAGTATAAGATGAACTTGGAGATATTAGCTTTGGAAAAGGATGCTTGATCCATTAGGGTGATACATTTGGCTCACTTATGCTTGTGCACATTGTTGAACCATTAGAAGTATCAAAATATGAAAATTAGACCAACTATGGGGAAGACAAGTGTTTAATCAATGGACACTTTGCCCAAAGATCATAGTTGGTCATTTTAAACACTTGAAAACCATTTCATGTTTTATATGTTTTGCCATGCTTTTGAAAGCTATATAATTGCAAAATTGGATTGTAAGTTTGATACAAAATGTAGTGGTTTTCAAGGTTTTTGGCTTTTTATCAAAAGTCATGCATGTTTGAAATTTTATATGGACTAATATTTTTCCTAGATAGAGTATATCATTTCAAACATGTCTGCAAAATTTTACAATTTTTGAAATTTTCTGGAATTTTCTGGAAGATTCTGAAATTCGACAGAAAAGCTGAAATTTCAGACTGATAGCGTATCAGTCGATTGCCCATGGGGCAGTCGACTGGCACGTCTGTTTTCAGTTGCTGTACGAATTTTCAGAAATCAAGTTTTCTCTCATTTGATGTCATAAGGTTGGGTTGCTTGAGGCAATCATTTTGATGGTGTCAAGGGGGAGAATGGGTAGTTTAAGTTAGAATTTTAACTTGGAATGGATGGTTTAAGGTTTTCTTTCTCACTTAGACCTTAAATGATTAAAAATGGGGAGAAGACATGGATTAAGAGGGAGGTTACCTCTTAGGTTTTAATATGTCTTACATTGTTAATAATGTTTAGTGTTAAGTGGAAACTTAACTTGGATTATGATTAGAATTGAAAATGGGGAGAAGACATGGATTAAGGGGAGGTTACCTCTTAGGGTTACTATGTCTTATGCTTTTTCAATTGCTATCTATTGCTATTGCTATTGTGGCTGTTATTTATCTCTAAACTTAAACATATTGCCACACATCAAAAAGGGGGAGATTGTTGAGGTAATCGACCCTTAAATGATTGGAAGATCATGGTTTTGATGTGTGTGTGGTGTGAATATGTTTAAGTTAGAGTGTTATGTTGTGTTTGATGTGTGTGATTGAGTTTGCAGGACTTGGAGAATCACACATGGTGGACATATCCGAGGGACGAGAGCCGAGGGAGGAGAGCTCCAAGGGCAAGCCAGGAAGTGGACTTCAAGGGCACACGTGAAGGGTGGCATGGAGGCAAGCCAAGGGAAGGCTTGCGTGCGCATTCAAGGGGCGATAGCCAGAGAATGAGGACTTCAAGAGGCAAGCCAAGGGTGCAGACCTGAAGGCATACGTGAAAGAGAAGGTCCGGAGTTGCTAGAACTAGGTTGAGAGGCAGGGCAGTCGCCAAAACTCACAGAGAGTTTTCGGCCTCGGACCAGTCGACTGCCCTTGGGGCAGTCGACTGGTATACCCCAAAAACTAGCCGTTGGCTAGCAATTAATGCTAGACCAGTCGACTGCCCTTGGGGCAGTAGACTGGTGCGGGGCTGGACAGACTGCGAGTTTATCCTGTTCACCTATAAAAAGAGCACCTTTTTACACGTGAGCGGTACGGTTCCGTATAGCGTCGAAGTACTGCTCGTCTGAAGAGTGTTCTCTACTTCCTCTCTCATATTTCTGCATTCTGTAAAGAGGAAGATCTCGACTGTAAAGTTTCTCCACCTGAAGGAGGGTTTCATAGTGAAAGTGGTGCTCGCGGCGTGGATCCTTGGATTAGTCACCTATCTGGGTGGATACCAAGTAACTACTTTTGTTAGCATTGTATTGTAATTCTTTTGCATATTATCGTTCCGCTGCGCTAACAACAATTGTAGAGATAAAAATCGAAAAAGTGCTAGTCACCCCCCCTCTAGCACGCCAAAGATGATCCATCAAAAGTATTATCAGACGTAAGAGTATGGTTATCCAAACAGTTTGATATAAAGGACTTGGGAGAAGCGGGACACATCCTTGGAATCAAGGTTATAAGGGATCGCCAGAAAAGGATGTTGTATTTACCTCAAGCTTCATACATAGACACTGTCCTAGCTCGTTTTAGCATGGAAAACTCCAAGATAGGTTTTCTAACTTTCATGCATGGAGTTCCTCTATCTAAAGAGATGTGCCCTAAAACATCAAAGGAGATAGAGGAGATGAAGGCAGTTCCTTATGATTCGACTGTGGGAAGCCTTATGTATGTTATGCTGTGTACGAGACTGGATATCTGCTTTGTCGTGGGCATGGTTAGCAGATATCAGAGTAACCCAGGTCAGGGAATTGGACTGCGGTAAAGTATATACTGAATACCTGAGATGGACTAGGGATTATATGCTAGTTTACCAGGCAGATCAATTGCTCCCTGTGGGTTGTACGGATTCAGACTTCCAATCAGATAGGGATAAAAGTAAGTCTACCTGGGGGTATGTGTTTACTTTAGGAGGTGGAGCCATAGTAATGGAGGAGTGTCAAGCAGAAATGCGTGGCGGACCCCACCATGGAAGCTGAGTATGTGGCAGCCTCTGAGGCGGCCAAGGAAGCTGTATGACTCAGGAACTTCATGATAGACTTGGATGTGATTCCTGGTTTGCCCAGAGCTATCACAATTTATTGTGATAAAAATGGTGCAGTTGCAAACTCAAAGGAACCACGAGCCCATAAGATGAGTAAACACATAGAGCGCAAGTACCACCTAACACGAGAAATCGTAAAACGAGGAGAAGTTGTTATCGCCAAGATTACATCAGAGGACAACCTGGTAGATCCTTTACGAAGGCCCTTCAAGCAAGAGCTTTTGATAGACATGTGGAAGATATGAGAGTCAGATGTATGACATTGTGAGGATAGCATAGTCTTTTAGTATAAGTGGGAGATTGTTAGGATGTATACTAAAAGCCTAACTTTTGTATGAACATCTACATTTTGAAAGAGAATCACATGATCACTGTTCGCATATTTATATTTGTTATTTGTGTGCATATTGTCTAATGTTTTACATTGTAGATAACATGGTGTGTGGTGTCACACAGAAGATCATGTTATCAGTCTCTTGTAGAGTATAAATAGAGGCTCACAATCGAGATGGATTTGGACAAACCATCGAGATGATTGTAGTGTAATTTTGTATTGGTTTATCTTGACCATAGAATTATACTAGTGCACTTTATTGTGTGTATTGACCAGAACCGACATAGAGGTGATTCAATTTATACTGACTTTATAATTGAATCAGACCTAAGTTATTATAGAGTACATGTTCTTAATCCCGATATAATAACGAGCACATGTACTTAATATTTATTTCTTTGATTTACCAATGGGCAAGATTTATTTGTTAAATCGATAGACCCGGTAAGTTGAGAAATAATATTATTTACATGGTGTGTCGTTGATTATAGAAGGAAACCATGTCCTGGTGAGTCGGGTTGATGAGGTTCCCCTTGAGGAGTTCATAAAGTTCATCATGTTAAATCCTGCAGATGGACTTGGTTCGACATGATGATAAGGTTGAGTGGTACTACTCAAGGAGTTAGATGATAATTAATTAAATTGTCAGTAATTTAATTAATTAACGGACATTCGATATCTTAAACACGGGAAGTTCTTGTACTCATAATAGGTGGAGCCCATATTTATTTATGGGGTTGGTGAGGTAATTCAATAGTGATCCTTTAGTAGAATGGATCATCATTAATGGATCGGGCTTTGATCCATTAGGTGGTCAAGGCCCAACTCCTCCTCATGGTCCCTATTGTAGCCTATATATACTTTATGAGCCATCAAGAGAAAACTTAATCAAGCCTTGATTATTCTTTTCTCTCTCTCTCCTCCTTGCCGCCGCTACCCAAGCTCCAATTGCTGTGGCCTCTATGCAGCGTTGTCCTCCATGCAAGGATTTGTTGCCGTGCTTGGTTGCATGCATGAACAATTGGCATGGATTTGTTGCTGTGCTTGGTTTCATGCGTGAGTAATTGGCTTACTTGATTGCACTCCATGCATGGATTTGTTGTCGTGCTTGGTTGCATACGTGAGCAATTGGCTTACTTGGTTTCTTACTTGGTTGCATGCGTGAGCCAATTGAGGAGGTTTCGGTCAAGTAGGAAGAGGAAGAAGGTTTCGGTTGGTGGCTTCGTTTCTTGGGAGATCGTTGCCCACACAACATCCAAGAAAGGGATAGGACATATAGTAGAAGATCGCAAGATAAACAAGAGGTATACTTCTTGTTTTGGTTCTTTTGATATTATTTGATTATTGATAATTAATTGCATGATTATTATTGTTTAATTAATTGTGTTAATTAATTATCTTGGACCCCGATGATAAATATAAAAATCGGCGATCCACTCATCTTCTATTCCGCAGCAAATCGATTGGACGAGATTGATTGCTAGAACAACACGTTTGTTCAAGCGGTCGCTCGAATCGGTTAGCACGATGATGAGACGGTCGTTTGGGACATAGGTCTCCATTCGGATTGAAAATTTTTAATCCGTGAACATGGAGAGGTTTCCCATGTGCGACTCGGAATCTCCATGGGGAAACCCAACACACCAAGGGAGGAATAACTCCTTCTTCTTCACCTTGCGCTGCCGGCCAAACCCTAGCCGCTCCTTGTGGTTGCCGCCGGCCAAACTCCTCCTCCTCTCAAGCTTGCTTCGGCCAAGAGAAAAGAAGAGAAGAATAAGAGTCCCCTTCTTGCTTCCTTGCACCACAACTCAAGAGTAGAGAAGAGAGAAGAGAAGGGAAGAGGAGAGAAAATTTCTCTCCTCATTCTTTGCCGCCGGCGCCCTAACCCTAGGAGAGAGAGAAAAAAACCAAAGGCTTAGGTTCTCTTCATGATGGCTTATGAGAGGTATATATAGGCTACAATAGGGACCATGAGGAGGAGTTGGTTTTGGTCTCCTAACGGATCCTTAACCCGACCCGTTAATAATAACCCGCTTCACTAATGGGTTATTATTGAACTACCGCACCAACCCCATAATTAAATATGGGCTCCACCATATTATGTGTTCATAATCTCCCCGTGTTCAAGATATCGGATGCCCATTAATTAATTTAATTACTGATAATTTAATTAATTAATATCTAACTCCATGAGTAGTACCACTCAATCTTATTATCATGTCGGACCAAGTCCACCTGTAAGATTTACATGATAATTTTTATGAGCTCCTCAAGGGGACATCATCATTCTAAATAATTAAGGCACGGTTTCCTTCTATAATCAACGACACACCATATAAATAATATTATTTTTCAATTTACCGGGCCTATTGATTTAACGAATAAATTTCGCCCATTGATAAATTAAAGAAATAAATATTAATTATACATGTCCGTTATTATATCGGGATTAACAGCATGTACATCATAATAACCGAGGTCTTGTTCGATTATATAATCAGTATAAATCGAACTACCTCAAATCGGTCCTGCTCAATACACATAAAGTGCACTAGTGTAATTCTATAGTCAAGATATACTAATACCAAATTACACTACAACCATTCCAATGGTTTGTCCAAATACATCTCGGTTGTGAGCCACTTCTTATACTTTACAAGGAACTGATAACATGATCTTCTATGTGGCACCACACACCATGTTATCTACAATGTAAAGTAACAGACAATTATGGTATATCCTCATGTACCGTTGGTACTGAAGTAGGAACTTCCCCTCTCATTTCCTCTAGAACAATCTTACTCATGGGCTTGTGGTTCATTACATAGTCCTCCTCTAAAAATTGGGCATTCATGCTAACGATGACCTTCTGATCTTTAGGACTATAAAACAAACCACCTTTCGTTCCTCTATAATAGCCTGCAAACAAGCGTACTTCTGTACGAGATTTCAACTTATCAACATCTTCCTTCAGCACATATGTTGGATTACCCCAAATTCGAATATGTCTCAGACTAGGCTTACGCCCATTTCATAATTCTGTGGGAGTAGAGGGTACTGATTTAGAAGGTACCAAGTTCAGAATATACACTGTTGTCTCCAAAGCATACTCTCAGAACGAATTCGGTAATTCAAAATAACTCATCATTGATCTAACCATCTCCATAAGAGTCCTATTCCTTCGCTCCGCCACACTGTTCTGTTGGGGTGTACCAGGTGCGAACAATTGGAATTGAATCCCAGCCTCTGATAAGTAACTCCTAAACTCTCCCAAAGGTACTCACCACCACGATCAGACCGTAGTATCTTGATACTTTTACCTTGACGTTTCTCCACATCAACCTTATATTCTTTGAACTTGTTAAAGCACTCATACTTGCAGCGCATCAAGTAAATATACTCATACCTTAAATAGTCGTCTATAGATGAGATGAAATATTCAAAGCCACCTCTTGCCTGGACAGACATAGGACCACACAAATCAAAATGAACTAATTCCAATACATCTTTAGCTCTATACCCCTTGGTCTTAAAAGGCCTCTTGGTCATTTTACCTTCCAAGCAAGATTCGCAGGTTGGGAAGTCTTCCCCCACCAATAAACCTAAAGGTCCATCGGCTAGCAACCTTTGAATTCTACTCAAGTTAATATGACCCAACCTTAGATGCCAAAGATATGTTTGGTTCATTTTCGAAGGTTCTTTTCTCTTATTAGAATTAGAAGATGTGTTATTAATTTCTAATTGCATCGTGGGAGTTATTGGATTAAGAGTATACAAATTGTCAACCAACGTACCATAACAGATAATCTCCCTATTCCTTTTGATAACAACTCTGTCATTAAAAGAAACAGAATATCCATCCATAAATAATTTAGAAACTGAAATTAAATTCTTTCTAAAACAAGGTACGGAAAGATAATTTCTCAAAACTAAACATTTATTCTTAGCAAAAGATAAATGAACATCTCCCACTGCAATAGCCACCACTTTCATAGCATTGCCCATGTAGACAGTAATCTCGCCCTTATTTAGTCGTCTGGTTCCTGGAACCCTTGCAATGAATTACAGACATGATCAGTGGCTCCCGTATCTACACACCAGGTACTGGTAGATAACCCCGCTAAACATATTTCAACAACTAATGAAAAAGATATCCGATTCTGGTGTCCGAAGAGTTCTTTGAGATTGAGCATCATGTCATAGGCAGTGGTGAAGGCTTGATGTTGATGTTGCAGTACATTTGACATAGAAGCCAAAATGTAACACTGCGTCATCTCATCTGCCTTAACCCACTTCTTATAACTCTCTTTCTCCTCTTCACTAGAATCATCTCTAGGCTTAGAGGGGCATATCTCAAAGAGTACAAATTTGTACTCCTCAACAGTTAAGACAATATCCAAGTTCCTTTTTCAATCAATATAGTTAGGACCAGTAAGTTTATTTTCTTTCAAAATAACAGCAAGTGGGTTGAAAGCCATTTTGAAAAATCCTGAGAATCACAATGGTCAAAATATTAGGATTTAAAATAATATTGATTCCTCAAACAATAAAATTTTAAATTCACCAATACCTCAAAACACCGTGAATTTAGTATGTCACGATAGTGTGGACGTATACTAATTCAAACATTTGTAAGAGGAGATTTTACCCATTAATTTTATTATCTTGTCAACCTTACTTTTTGACAAATAAAATTAATAGTTGTTTATCTTCGGCCATACAAATAATAACAGTTACTCCGATGGGGAGGATATTATTAATTGCATCTAAGTGTACACCATTACATGATACTAAGTCAATTATCTAGGATTATGTCCCTTCCGATGGGGAAATCACACGCTCCTAAATAATTTCCTAAAATCATATTTGATCTAGTGATCCGCAAAACCTAGCTGCTCCTTGTGGTTGTCGCAGGCCAAACTCCTCCTCCTTTCAAGCTTGCGCTGGTCAAGAAAAAAGAAGAGAAGAATAAGAGTCTCCTTCTTGCTTCCTTGCACCACGACTCAAGAGGAGAGAAGAGAGAAGAGAAGGGAAGAGGAGTGAAAAATTTCTCTCCTCCTTCTTTAGTCATCGGCGCCCCATGCCCTAGGAGAGAGAGAGAAAAAAAAACCAAAGGCTTAGGTTCTCTTCATGATGGCTTATGAGAGGTATATATAGGCTACAATAGGGACCATGAGGAGGAGTTAGTTTTGGTCTCCTAACGGATCCTCAACCCGACCCGTTAATAATAACCCACTCCACTAATGAGTTATTATTGAACTACCACACCAACCCCATAATTAAATATGGCTCCACCATATTATGTGTTCATAATCTCTCCGTGTTTAAGATATCGCATGCCCATTAATTAATTTAATTATTACAATTTAATTAATTAATATCTAACTCCATGAATAGTGACACTCAACCTTATTATCATGTCGGACCAAGTCCACCTACAGGATTTATATGACAATCTTTATAAGCTTCTCAAGGGGACATTATCATCTTAAATAATTAGAACACGATTTTCTTTTATAATCAACGACACACCATACAAATAATATTATTTCCTAATTTACCGGGCCTATTGATTTAACGAATAAATCTCGCCTATTGGTAAATTAAAGAAATAAATATTAATTATACGTGCTCGTTATTATATCGGGATTAAGAGCATGTACATCATAATAACCGAGGTCTTGTTTGATTATATATCAGTATAAATCGAACAACCTCAAATCGGTGCTGCTCAATACACACAAAGTGCACTAGTGTAATTTATAGTCAAGATAGACTAATACCAAATTTCCATTATGATTATGATTATTATTAGTCAAAATAGACTAATACCAAATTACCATTATGATTATTAGTTAAGATAGATTAATACCAAATACCAATACACACAAAGTGCACTAGTGTTATATGCACACATATAACAAATATAAAATGCAACAATGACCATTATGATTATTATTCTAAAATAAATATTAATTAATACAAAAGCTAAGCTTATGGTATAGATCCTAACAAATATGACTTTAAAAATAATGATAATGCACACCAAGTATTTGCCGGACTTAGAAAATTTAAGACATTATATTGCAAAAAACTACCAGACATTATATTGCAAAAAAAAATCCTATTTAACTGAAAAATGATGGTCACATCATATTAACTAATAAATGTTTCTAGTTGTTGGGTTGTACCTTATCCTCAAAATATTGCTGCAAAATGTGCATCTCCTAGGATCTCAGTACTTAATCCCATATTCTTTTTTGACTTTTTTTTTCCCAATTCTTTTTTCTTCTTTGACTTTTTTTTTGCCCTAATATCATCTGTGTCAGTCATTTCTACTTCTTCTTCTTGGTGAAGACGAGTTGCTAGAAACCTATTTACTTTAGGTAACCTTTTATGTATCTGCAACATGAAAAAAAACATTTAGGAATTTATGTAATGTATGTTGAGTATAGACTAAAAAGCCAATCAAAAAGAGAAGATATATACTATGATGCGGGGAGCTTGCTTAGCTTCCATCTTTCCTTTCTTCTATTGTTCTCTGTATTCCTTATATACAAATGGATCAACCAAATTCTTGGCCTACGTAGCCAAAATCTCAGTGAATAAGAATCAGAAAATTGAAACCACAAGTAACTAATATAAATAATTTTTTTTTTAGGAACTAGCCCTACAAGATTTGGATAACAAAATGCAAGAAATTGAGAAATATGAAATTTAGTGTTACCTTTGAGCTCCTTGCTTGTTGCAGAGAGGGAAGAAGAGTCTCTCCATGCTTGTTGCGAAGAGGGAAGAAGAGCCTCCTTGTTTGTTGTGGAGAGAGAAGAAGAAATCATCCTTTCTTGTTGCGGAGAGGGAAGAGCTACTCCTTGCTTGCTGCGGAGTGAAAGATGAGACTCCTGCCTTGCTACAGAGAGGGGAGAAGTGCGCCTCCAGAGGGAAGAAGAGCCTTCTTCCTTCCTTGTTAAGGAGCAAAAAGGAATGAAGGGAAGAGAAAAGAACGATGACGAGAAAGGCAAGGTTAGGGTGATAAAATTTTGAGTGCGAGTGCCATCCCGACGAAAAAAAATTATTTTAACAGCCCGCTTTTTGCGCGTGTTTAAAAATTTATTTTTAAAATATACTTTTAACATGTTGTTAATATTTAATTTTAGAGTTCTGATATACTCAGTGAAAAAATTTAATAAAACGCTCAGTGAATGATGTGGTATTTTACATGCAATACCCAATTATCGCTCGGACACTATCGGCAGCCTCCGGCCACCGTCCTGAATCAAACTATACCCTTGGGACACGATGAATCTGTCGAGGATCACTACATGTAATATGTCACGTCATTCACTGAGCTTTTTCTTGATATTTTTCACTGAACATATTATTTTCCTTAATTTTAATAGTATGTATTGTATACTTTCAAAAGTATATTTGACGGCGTATTATTTTTACATGCTATTATTTGTAAAAATATAACAATATTTGCAACGACTTAATTATGCGTGCTGTAAAAATTATTATTAATGACATGTCTTAGTCGTGCGTCTTGATGTTGTACTGCGGAATGTTATTTTTGTTGTAGTGCATGGATCAGAGGATGGATCAGTAGATGATCGCTAAGGAGCAGAGGATAGCTGAGGACGATCGGAGGAGAGCCGAGGACGATCGTCGAAGGGAGACCAATCTTAAAATTCTCATGGATCAGATGATGACGGTCATAGTTAATTTCACCCCAACACAATATGGTTTTAAGTCACATAAACTCTAAACTCAACAGACGATGATGATTAATTTTTTCTAAGATTTGTTCAACTATAACTTAGTTTTTTATAAAAACAAATTCTCATGAAGCATTCCAAATTACTTTGTTGACTCTTTTGCTTGGTTTGCTGGTATTAACTAGCTAATTTCTAGTAGTGTTCTTTGTTTATTCATTGTATCAACTGTTAAACATGCAGATTATTTATGTAGAACATGTATGTTCTCTTACATAATAGTATTTATATGTGTGTCGAATGATTTGTATGCGATAAAGTAGAAAATTTTAAGGGCAATTTACCAAAGGGCGTATCCAACTATTCGTAATTACCGAAATGAGTACCATGGTTTCTATTATACCAAAGGGCGCATCCCATATAGTGAAGTTACTTTTATACCCCTCCCGCCAAAGAATAACTTTATCAGACACAGTTTCGAGACAACCGAACCACTTTATCAATAAAATATTAATTTGTGGTTCGGATGTGTAGCAGTGGAAATTTTCTCCGTTCTCTCTCAGCGCAACAACGTAAATGGAAGTCCTTCATTTCGGATAAAAGCTCACTCTCAACCTCTCTCAGCGCAAGAACTCGCCTTCTTGCAGTCCTACGTGCCCTAGCTGTGATATAGTCGCGAGCTCATCCCCCGAATCCCTGCGGACAACCAAAACCTAGGCATTGCTCGAAAGCGTTTCTGTGTGATCCTGAGGTGGGTTTTAGTGTTAACGTTGAAGTGGAGACTAATCGGCATAATACACCAAGGGGTTAGGGTTTCTGCACGTTGGATTTATTTGATAATGTCAGGCAAAAGGTCTGTACGTGGTTCAGCGTCTTCTTCCTTGGCATTATCCACCAAGGTATGTTAGCGATATGCTTAGGTCAAACCAGCATTGTTTGTCAACATGTTTAAAATTATTTTGCTGAATAAATTTATACTGTATATAAACTGTAGGATTCAGATGACATTGGACAAAAATTACGTTGGTGCAGTATTTTAGGCCACTTTAAACAATTTTTTGAAGAATTTGACATTTTAAATGATCGACACATTGCGAAGATCAAAGGGTCGCCTTTCAGTTTTTTCCTGGACATACAAGAATTGCAGCATATCCGTGGAATTTTGGTTAATATATTTGAAAGTTGGGATTCAACCTCGCAAGGTTTTAAATTCTCAGGTAATAGTTTTAGTTATGAATTGTAGACAATATCTATAGTATCTATAGTAAGATAAGACAGTAATATAGATGGCCTCAAATGATTAGTTTTTGATAAAGTTTAATCATTTCATTTTAGGGCTACTGAGGGACTGAAGTGAAAATGACTTCAGGCCCTCGGTAGGCCTGAAATAAAATCATTTCAGGCCTACCGAGGGCCTGAAGTTAATTTAGTTCAGGCCCTCGGTAGGCCTGAAATGAATACATTTCAGGCCCACCTCGGGCCTGAAATGAATTCATTTCAGGCCCTGGTCGGGCCTGAAATGTATTCATTTCAGGCCCTGGTCGGGCCTGAATTGAATTCATTTCAGGCCCACGTCGGGCCTGTATTGAAATCATTTCAGGCCCAACGTGGAATAATTTCAAGTCTATATTCTTGATGATAACTAAATATTGTAATTGTTTCAGGTGTACCGGTTGCGTTCTCCAGACGAGATGTTGCATTGATACTGGGTATAGTGGACCGTGGTGTTTCGGTCCCTATTAATTCAACTAAAGCATCGGGTGACCTCTATCGTACTTACTTCTCAAAAGAAAAACAACCTACAAGAACAAGACTTGAGGAGTTACTTAAACATTTTTCTAAAAGTGTTGAATCAGAGGATGATGTGTTATTAGTGTGTAAATTTTATATTTTGTATATATTTGTTTGTGTTTTATTTTCATCTAGTACATATAAGGTTCCTCTAGGTCTTGTAGATATAGTAGATGATTATGACAATCTAGGTAGATTCAATTGGGTAGAAGCTATCCATCAATTTTGTCTCCACAATTACCTAAGATTGGGGACTTATTTTCATCAACTCAGGGAAACCAGAGCACCACCAACCTCCCTTACCGAAAGGGATTTGCAGGGCTTTTGGCAGTGAGTAGAATTATCTTGTTAAATTTTATAATATTTTGATGTCATTAATGTATTTGGCTGCAAAAATTTGTGTAGGTATGGTTTTTGGAGCATGTACCAATTCAAAAACCATTCAATGTTGAAGGGCCCCGAATAAATAAGTGGAGGAATATTCCTTCGCATATTAGTAGGGTGAGGGGCCTTGTCGACCGACTCTCGTCTGAAGAGGTAATTATTCTTAAATGTGATCTATCTGAGTTAGATAGAGAGGTAGTAACATTTGTGTACTTTGTAATTGACAGGTTATTGGTTGAATTAATTCCTACCCTACATGAGAACACATT